>JAYEPQ010000004.1:24997403-25017403 GCA_036321105.1 Dracaena cambodiana | reverse complement strand
CCCTACTCACTTGGTCAGTCTTACAAAAAAGAGGTTGGATTGGTCTGAACATCTGTGTACTCTGTAATAGGGATGAGGAATCCATCGTTCACCTATTGTTGAATTGTACTTTCACTAGTGAAATATGGGTAAATTATACAAGAAGGTTTGGGATTAGTATTAATACAGGACCCTGTGTCAGTTTAGAATCCAAATTATATATTAATGACAACTTATCGAAATTGGGTAGAACTCTTACAACAGCTTTATGCTGGAATGTGTGGAGAGAGAAAAAAAACAATAGATTTTTAATTCTACATCACGTTACTTACATATTTGTTTTGCATGATTATTCACGAAGTTATTCTATGGACAGATATTCCATAGAAACGTGTGCTGATCTCAGGAGGGACATCAAGAGAGGATTTCGAAAACCCTCTTCCATCCTCGGATCTGATTGGATTTGGTAAGAGGTCATAGTTTTTCTCATGAAGAGATTTGACACACCGAGGAAAATCATTTTACTAAATATAGTATTGGAAAGACTTTTGCTCGTTATGTATTCTTTTTATTATTAGATTTTTTGTTACTTTCTATTATATATTTTATTTTTGTGAAGTTTCACCAACATAGAGAACCCGAATTATTTTATAATTCTATTATATACTTGTTAATAGAATGAGGAGGGCTTCCACTCGCCGTTTTGGCCAAAAAAAAAACACATAAAATTAACATGAAAGCAAAACAGATGACAAATACCGACAATGATGAACCCACTTTTCCCGAGTCAGGGGCGACTTGAGATGGAGATTGCATCAATCTAATTTTTTTTTTTTAACAGTTGAAAATCGTTGTGCACAAGATCAACGTCCAGAAATTAAAGTCATCATAATCTACAATCAACATTGTTCAGCATAGCCTCAATGAAATAATGGGCATGCACACCTAATCACCACATTAAATTGCCAACAGCTTGCAAAAGAGCATACATGTGCCAGCCTATACCGTATCCTCCTTCATATCAAGGAAATCCCCGCTAATCATCTGATCTACCCCAGTCATCCTGCAGGGACTAGGGAGCGATGCCCACTATAAATTACCTAAAGGAAACATCTGTTAGCCCCTAATCTCCTTTAGACGAAGGGAATAATAGTAGCTTGTAAGAGTCCTTCTTAGAACTGCTAGCGCCACTGGATCTTGTGGGCGGCATCTTTCCTACAGTGGGTTAGTGGTATGAACAACAAGGAAGAAGGGAGAAGAGAGGAAGAAGAAGCTAGAGGTTGAAGATGAAGTTGAGAGAGAAAAGAGAGAAATTAAGAAGCGAGGAATCCTGAGGAAAGGAATTTAGCTAAAATTTTATTCAATAATTTGTTTTGAATTATAAGAAACTATTTATACATTCCAATCCTCATACAAATTCTCCGGAAAAATAAGCTGGAAACATGCACAGCACTGATACGCTAGACCATTAAAACGGTTACAAGCGAGTTTACAAGCGGATCATGTTATTTGAATGCAAAAACCGAACCTGATAACCCAAATTTGTAAATCCTTCAGCTTCAGCTCCGCTGCTTCATCACTTCTGCTACAGTGCACCCATGACTAGATCCTTGACGATTCTCCCCTCTTGAAGAACCAACTTCGTCCTCGAAGTTAAAATTTGGATATTTGGAGGATAATGATGCAAAGTCTTCCCATGTAGCTTCCAGTGGATCACCATTCTTCCATTGTATAAGGAGTTGATTTATTGCTTTGTTATTTCTTTTGACCATACGCCACTGCAAAACTCTCTGGGCTCATTTTCTTCAATCTTCCAAAAATTAGGAAGCTCTATAGGTGACGTGTTGTCTGGAAATTGTACTTTTTAAGTTGACAGACATGGAATGTGTTGTGTATTTTAGCTTCAGAAGGACATTGGAGCTTATAAGCTACTTTCCCTACTCTTTCTATAATTTTGTAAGGTCCATAATACTTGGCTGCCAATTTAGAAGGAAGTGATCTTTTAATTGAAGATTGCTTGTATGACTGCAATTTCAACAAGACTGAAGTTTCAACTTCAAATTGCCTTTCTGACCTTCTTTTATCCGCATACCACTTCATTATTTGTTGTGCTTTAACATAATGATCCTCGAGCAATTTGAGAATTTGGTCTCTGTCAAAGAGGGAATCTTCCATTGCCTGCACCCTTGTAGTTTTAGGAGCATATTGAAGTAATGATGGTGAAGGCCTTCCATATACAATTTCATATGGTGTGTAGCCAACTGCAGCCTTCCAAGTCGTATTATGCCAAAAAGAATCCCAATGCAACCATTTACTCCATTCTACCGGTTTAGTGTTACAAAAACACCTCAGATAAGCTTCTAAGTATTGATTCACCTTTTCGGTTTGACCATCTATTTGAGGATGGTATGCTGAACTTTATTGTAGCTTTGTGCATTGAAGTTTAAACAACTCACTTCAGAAATCACTAGTGAATATTTTATCTCTATCACTAGTAATTGAAATTGGAATGCCATAGAGTGTGGCAATTTCTTTGTAGAAAATCTTTGCAAATTGTACTGCAGAGAAAGGGTGCTTGAGAGGTATGAAATGTGCAAACTTGATAATCTATCAACAATCACTTATATAGTAGTTTTCTCTTGACCCACTGGCAATCTCTCCACAAAATCCATTGAAATTTCTTCCCACACATATTCTGGCATAGGTAAGGGTTCCAATAATTTAGGTGGAGAAATTGATTCACCCTTTCTCCTTTTGACAAATATCACAACACCTTACTTTCTCTTTGACCATAGATTTCATCCCAGTCCACCAAAAAGTCTTTTTTATTCTATATAGAGTTTTGTGATAATCAGAGTGGCTACCAAAAGGAGTACAGTGATGGTCATGTAAAATCTCTTCACGAAGTTTAGCTGCTGGATCCATTACAACTCTTCCTTTATAAAACCAAACTCCATTCAAGAGTTTGTGATGAGACAAAGAACCTGTCTCCCACTTCTTCTTCATGTCTTCGAAATAGGTAGACTATAACACCATCTTCTGGACTTTATCTAGCCAAAGAGATTGTACAATAGCAATGGGAGTTGATGAAAGTTCTATAGTAGGATTATCAGCTAAATCTTCTTTTCTGAACAAAGTATCTGCAGCCAAGTTCTCTTTTCCTTTTTTATATTCAACAAAATAATCATATTATGTTAATTTGCACAACCAGGACTGGCAAGATTCCTGCCAAATCTCTGATCCCGCAAATGCTTCAAACTCTTTTAGTCAATTTTGATTATAAATCTTCTGCCCAACAGGTATTGCCTCCATTTCTTAATAGCCAACAGAATAGCCATCATCTTCTTTTCATAAGTTGATAACAACAAAGCCTTCCCTTTCAATCTCTGGCTCAAATATGCAATGGGATGTATTTCTTGCATCAGCATTGACTCCAAACCCATTCCAAATGCATCAGATTCCACAACAAACTCTTTATCAAAATTTGGCATTTGTAAAACTGGTGGAAATATAAGAGCTTCCTTGACCTTAGTAATGGCTTTTCTAGACTTGTCTGACTATATGAAAGCTTCTTTTTTTTTAGCATATTAGTCAAACGAGATGCAATTACTCCATTCCCCTTCACAAATTTCCTATAATATCCGGTGAGACCTAAGAAACCTTTTAAAGCCTTGAGTGAAGTTGGAAGAGACCACTGTGATATTGCTTCAATCTTCTGTGGATCAACTGAAATGATATTTGGAGTAATAATGTGATCCAAATATCCCACTTGCTGGCATCCAAACTGGCACTTACTCATCTTTGAATATAATTGGTGAGCTCTTCGTATACCCAGCACCAATCTCAGATGATGTAGATGAGATTCCGAGTCCCTGTTGTAAACTAGGATATCATCAAAAAAAAAAAAATTAAAACAAATCATCTCAAATGCTATCTAAAAATATTATTCATTAAATTTTAAAAAGTAGATAGAGCATTGGTCAAACCAAAGAGCATTACAAGAAATTTGTAATAACCGTTACGTGTTTTAAATGCAGTTTTAGCTACATCATTCTTAGCAACCCTCACTTGGTGGTAACCAGATCAAGGTCTAGCTTAGAAAAATAAACTACACCATATAATTCATCTAATAGGTCATCTATGAGTGGTATAGGGAACTTATCTGGTATGGTGTGCTAATTGAGAGATCTATAGTCCATGCACATGTGCCAACTCCCATCAAAGTTCTTCACAAGCACCACAGTTGAAGCAAATAAGCTCACGCTGGGTCTAATCACCCCTGACTATAGCATTTCAGAGATTTGCTTCTCAATCTTATTTTTTTTGGTGAAAAGGGTACCGTAAGGTCTTGCATTCACAATAAAATTGGGATCAGTTAAATTGATATGGTGGTCACATACTCTTTGAGGTGGCAACTCCTTTGGCACAGTAAAAACATCTTCAAATCCTTCCACAAGAATTCTGAGTGAATCAAGTAGTGGGGGTGTGCGCATGTCAATGGTATTGGCACATAACTGAATGATATAAGCTATTCCTTTAGTCATAATAATTTTGTCTAACTCCTCTTCTCCAATCACTTCCATTGCACTAGGTGAAACTCCCTGTAACAAAATAGGCTTCTCCTTTTGCCAAAATTTTGAAGTTTTCTTCGAAAGGTCTCATAAAGTAGGACCTAAGCTCTGTAGCCATACTGTACCAAGGAGAACTTGAGAATCTCCTAAAGGAATTATCAACAAATCAGCTTTTATTTCAACTCCTGGCAAAGAAATTGCAACATCATGATAGTACTCTCTTCCCTTGAATTTTTCACCACCTGCTACAGTCGCCACAAATGGTGGTAACTTTGCTACTTCCTACTGCAGCCTAGCTATAGTTATGGGGTTAATAAAATTATGGGTTGCCCTAGTATCAACCATGAATCCTACTTCTTTATCATGAATCTTTCCCACTAAATGAATAGCACTCACCCGTAAAGTTCCTTCCACGGCATTAGCAGTCAATGACAACATTTCTTCTTCTGAACTTTCGTCATCTGAAGGCTTAGAATCTCCTTCTAATTCTTCATCAAATTTAGTGGAGATTTCTATTTTGTAGATCTTTTGATTCTTGCATTTGTGACCAGCCACATATTTCTCATCACAGAAGAAACATAACCCCTTGTCTCTCTTTTCTTTGTATTCTTGGCTAGATAAACTCCTAGTAGGCCTTTGAGTAGAATTAGAACTGTGGTTGTTGTCTTTCTGAGCAGAAAAGGCTTGAACAGGAGAAGATTTATCGACATTCTTGTTCCAAGTTTTATTGCCATTGTATTTTCTTGAATCCTTGTTGATTGTAGCAGCTTTATTTTCTTCCATCAAAGTCATTCTCATAGCTGCCTTCATAGTAGTGGGTACTTTAGCCATCACTTCATACTTGTTTGGTTCTTTAATCCCACTTATGAAACAGCTAATCAGATATTCCTCTGACAAACTAGGTACAAGATGAGAGAGTCTTTTGAACTCACTCAAGTATTCTTCATAAGGTCTATTCTTTTGTTTCAATTTAGACAATTCTCCAGAATAATTCCTGGTAGTGGATCTATCATATACTGACAAAAGCCCTGAAACTCTTCCCAAGAAAGAGGTGCTCCATTATTAGTAACAGTCCATCGGTACCATTGTAGGTCCCTTCTCCAAATGTAATGTAGCCAATCTGACTTTTTGATCTTCTTCTTCAATTGAATAAAACTCCATCATCTGTTCAACTCTATACAACCATTCATTTATATCTTTTCCACTAAATTTGGGAAATTTAGGTCTAGATTTGAACTGGTTGCTCTTGTTCTTTTGAGAACTCAGGATCAAAGAATTATTAGACTTATCTTGATCTTGTCCATCAGATTTTTTAGAATTGCTTGACTGCCCATTCAAAAATTTAGGAAGATTAGGGGGAGTAGGTAGAATTGGTACCTCTTTATTCAGAATTATCTGCATATTTGCTGAAGATGAAGAATTCTTGAATTCAGCCCTCATATCCAAGATAAGGCTCTTTAATTCATCTTTATCACAAGAACAATCTACATCCAGTTTTTGCAAGATCATTTTTAATTCTTTCATTCTTCAGTGTGACCTTCCACCACTTCTCTCAACCCGTTGAAATCTGCAGCTGACCTGGTTGATAAGGCCGAAGCTCCTTCAACTTCTTTAACTGGAGAGAGATCATGTCAAGCTCTAATACCATTGTAACAGTCTTCCTCGGAACTGCTAGTGCCACTGGATCTTGTGGACGGCATAACTGTAGTGGGTTAGTGGTATGAACAACAAGCAAGAAGGGATAGGAGAGGAAGAAGAAGCTAGAAGTGGAAGATGAAGTTAATAGAGAAAAGAGAGAAATTAAGAAGAGAGGAATTTTGAGGAAAGAAATTCAGCTAAAATTTTATTCAATAATTTGTTTTGAATTACAAGGAATTATTTATACATTCCAATCCTCATACAAATTCTCTGGAAAAATCCCCATGGAATTTCAGCTGAAAAAATGGACAGCACTGATACGCTGGACTGCTAAAATGGTTACAATCATATTTAAAAGTGGGTTGGTTATTTGAATATAAAAACCGAACACGATAACCCAAATCTTTAAATCCTTTAGCTTCACCTCCGCTGCTTCTTCGCTTCTGCTAAAGTGCACCCACGGCCAAGTCCCTGACATAGTTGTAGCGCGATAGTTTGAAGAAACCCATGAAACTACTGAAATACGAACAGCCCAAGGAGATGCAAAAGAGTTGGCTTGTAAGATGCAACAATATGGTAGAACCTCATGGTTACAACCCAATATTGTCAATACTATTATTGAGGCAATCATCATCAAGAATCAGTAAGGACGATAACAATACAAATGGAATTATCATGTCTCCATCGCTTATCTAGGATAAAACCCTTGTTTTGTAGTTGCAAGAAAAGAGATGATAGACAGAGATTAGGAGATAATGAGACCTTGATTATCATGCTTCCATTCTCTATCGAAGATGAAGCCCTTGTTTCGCAGTTGCTAGAAAAGAGAAGATAGAGAGAGATTAGGAGATAATGAGAGCTCAATGACCTAAATTGGATCCTAACTGCCTCTCTTATGAAGAGGGGGAAAATAGTAATTTTAGGACCTAATTTTAACTTTGTCAATTTATGCTAGGTTGGAGAGCTATTAGGTACTCAATCTCAAACAAGGAAACATGGTATGTAGTTAAATCGGTTGAAATTTCAGGTATTTAAAAGGAAATTTACCCAATATTTATCTTTATTAGAAATATGAAAAATTAGTATTTAATCGCCATATTAAAATAACATATAAATAATTATACCCAAGTGTTGCTATAGTAGTAATGATGCCTCTTAACCATGATATTATCACCTAATCTTTAAGATCTTACCCTCATGATAAAGCCCCCGATATAAGAGCCACCACAGGTAAAACCCACCAACTGAAGAATTATGTGAGCCCAGAGTCAACCCAAGAGGCGATGAAATCCACATCAAGTCAAACATTTACCAAATTCTATTGGGCATAACAACTACAACAAGGAAAGCAGATCTCGTCTTTCCATATACGTGGAAAATGCTACTCGTACACGTGGAAAGAGATGATCCTTAGACCTGCCATAACTCTACAAGGACTAGCTCCTATAAAGAGACACCTATCCTTCATGACGAGGGAGGAGAACAGTCCCTCGGTCATAGGAGGAATTGTGCTTCATAGAGGGAGAGGGAGAGTGATCTTGTAATCATATTTTCTCTAGACCTTCTATAAAAGCACTCGCCAAGTGGGGGCCCCTCACAAACCTTGTTATCTCTGTGATTACTCTATCTTCCAAATTTCCTCTTTATTATTAAAGTTTTTGTCAAGTTCTTTCAGAGCAATCTAGTTGGATGAATTCCAGTGCAAACATTTAACACTATGGGAACATAGACCATCATCCATGATGAACACATGTTCCAAAGGGTACAAAAATAACCTAATCCATCACCTTCTCGAGATGAGTTGGGGCATGAGGTGAATGCCACTCCAAAATCAAATCTAGATTGCCCAGCCACCCAAGCTCAGTTGAGAAGGTGCTCACCGACCAGACTGCGGTCATGGTTTTTATAATCCAAGCTAGTCAACTTGGGGCAACCAATCCCAAAATAAGGAATCCCAAGGAATGCAATAGGGGGAGGCAATCAACTTGAACTTCCCATCTCATGACCACAAAGACAGGGATTGGGACGAGGTCAAGCACAGGTGCAATGACCAATACAACAGGGCGTCTTCTTTTCATCAAAGGAATACCAAGTCGACCATGATGACACGGTTTTCAGCTATTATGAGGTCCTGTACAAAGAAATATTTCAATGGGTATTTAAGTTTAAACTTTCCAATTTGGACAAGAAGTATAACGGCACATACGACCTTTACGATCATGTCACTAATTTCTTGGCTATCATGCATCTATAGAGAACGACCGACTATCATTTGTCAAGATTTCTCCATAATCTTGGACAAAGTTGCATGAGCTTAGTACTATAACCTCCCCTCCAGGTCAATCAAGAAGTTCAACAGATAAGACAAGTATTTATATGACAATTCTCTATGATCAAGAACAACAAAATAACAATTGGCTCTCTCCTCAGCCTTGAGCAGAGGCGACACAAAACTCTAAAGGATTTTTGAGGTGATTTAGTGAAGCCTGACCACAAACTAAGGATTGCTTGTTCAATGTCCTTCTGGTTGTGCTCATGAGAGGAGTCCAGAACGTGTTGAGGCTTTCTATCATAAAGCACAGGCCCACATCCCTCAACGATATTCTTGAGCAATCACTCAGAAGAATCCTATATGATCTTTAAAGATTAAGATTCTCGAAAGCCCAAAGATGATGCTGATTATAAAGGCAAGGAGTGTGAAAAAGTTAGAGCTCACCAAGTACACTACATAGATGAGCAAGGGGGCACCAGGGTGACAGTTATCAAGCTTCCGAAGGTGACCTCACTCCCCTTAATTTTTCTAGGACCCATGTCCTTGATCAAGTCTGAAAGGAAAGCTACCTCATATAACGCTCTCATCCCATCAATACTCTTGTTAATAAGACAGACTTGCAGCGATTCTACGAATGCCATAAACCGAGGAGTATATCCACTTAAAGAAAGATATTGAGAGTCTCATCTAATGAGATGATCTCAAAAAGTTTGTGCAAAAGATTCTAGAAAGCAACTGGCCCCTGATCGTCAACAATATCATCAACAAATCGGTGGGAGCCGTAGTGGAAGGTAGTTCTTATTCAACTAGGAAGGAGTATATCAGGATAGTTAGAACTGCCAATCACCATTCGAAGCATTTAAAATAAGAGGAAATACCCTTCTTATCCCAAGACCTGAAGGGAAATGAAGTCCCTTACAACATCTGAGGTAAGAAATATCCTCATTGACACTCGAAGCTCCTGTAACACTATTTTCATTGATTCATTCAAGAAAATGAGAATAAACTAAAAGAAGTTTGATAGATTAGCTAGGCCCTTTACAGGATTCAATGGCATTGAAATTCTCATTGTTGGCTCAATTTTCCTCTATACCACATTGAATGAGTCATTGAGGCAAGTTGTTTGAAAGTTGAATTTATCATCATAGATGTCAAGTCATCATACAATGTGATCCTGGAAAGGACCACCCTCAATACCCTAAGAGTTGTCATCTCAACCCTCTACCAAGTGATGAACTTCTCTACAAAGAATGGGGTCGGCTGAGTACTCAATAACTAGAGGACCTTGTAGAATTGTTATTTTATATTCGTTAAGAAAGATGGTCCCTAGGTAATAACCATCAAGTGATGTGGGGGGCTCCAAGTTAAGATGCACATGTAGGTTGGTTGAAAACATCAAAGTTGCTATCTTGTGTGATGAATCAGGTAAATTCTAACCTTCTCCTCCAAAACGAACTGCAACAATCTAGTTGTGAGGACCCAACTAGCGGACTCAAATCAGCTCAACCCTCCACGAGCCACTTTGATCTCGTCTCATGCAATTCCTTATGGACAACTAGGATATCTTTGCCTAATTTCTTCAGAAGATGCCAAAAATAGACTAGGGTGTCATCTGCCAGCATCTGAATATCCATCTATGTGCCTTTCCTATCAGGCAAAAAAAGAGAAAAATCAAATTTGAAGAAAAGAAAGCAACATAAGTAGATGTCGACAAGTTACTCACTGACAGCATTATCAGAAAATCAACTACCCTGATTGGCTGACAAATATAGTCTTGGTGAAGAAATATAGTGGCAAATGGAGAATGTGGGATACTGCAATAATCTCAACAAGTCTTGGCCCAAAAGCTTTTTTTTTTCCCCACCTAGATTGATCAACTCATTGATTCGGCATCAACGCACCAATCATTGAGCTTCATGGATGCCTTCCAGGCTACAACCAAATAATGATGGTAGAGCGTGATGAAACAATGATATCCTTCTTCACCGATCAAGACACAACGCTGCTAACAGTTTATGCCCTTTGGCCTCAAGAATGCGAGGGTAATATACTAAAGGTTAGACAACAAAGTCTTCAAGCTGCGGCTAGGTCACAATATGGAGTCTATGTCGATGACATGTTGAGCGAGTGACCAAGATCATTGGACCACATCACTGATCTCCAGAATACATTTGTTCTATTCAGGAGGTACAAAATAAAGTTTAACTTGACTAAATGTGCCTTTATAGTGATATCTATAAAGCTCCTTAGCTTCATGGTTACTTCCAAGGATATCAAGGCCAATCCTGAAAAGATAACAGCCATCATCAACATGCAAGAACCTAAGATCATATGCCACCTTCAATCGCTTAATACCAAGATTGTCATCCTAAGAAGATTTTTGTCCAAGTCGGTGGACAACTCTCTCCCTTCTTCAAGACTTTGAGAGGCCACTTGGCGAAGATGGATAGTGGAAAGAGAACCCAAACATCGATTGGAGCAAAAAGGCATCAAGAGCCATTAAGGAGATTAAGGCCTACCTGCAAACTCCTCCTCTCCTCACCCGATCAGTCCTATGTGAAGATTCATTTCACTACTTAGCAGCAACTAATGAAGCCATCAGCTTTATTCTAAACTAAGACATTGCTGGCATCCAATGACCTATCTATTATGTCAGTAAAATATTAAAGGATGTTGCAAATAATTATTCTCAAGCTAAGAAGATGCGTAGTCTATTGTTGTCACAGTAAGAAAACTCCGACCTTATTTCCAAGATCATATGATTAAGGTCTTATCTAACATTTTCAGTTGGGCCACACGCACAAGGATCAACAGGTCTGAACGAATGCAAAACTAGGGAGTGGAGCTCAGGGAGTTTAATCTCAAGTACCTACCCTGACCCTCTATCAAGGCTCAAGCTCTTGCCGACTTTTTGGTCACATGCACAATCTCAGTAGAAGATGAACCAAAAGTCGAAGGACTAGAGGCTGCATACAAGGACATAAACAAAAAGGATGCTTGGATAGTCATCTTGACAGGTCTTCTCGCAATCTTGATAGTAGTGTAAGAATGGTTCTCGAAGGACCAGAGGGGCAAGTACTGGCGCATACTCTCTAGTTTGCTTTCTGTGCCTTGAACAACCAACCCAAGTATGAGGCCATTATCATTGGACTAGGGCTTGCCTTACAAATGGAGCAATCATGGTGATACTATACGGTGACTCCGACTGGTCATCAACTAAATTAATGATGAGTTACGAGGTTAAAGTAAAACAACTGATCAACTAATTAGCCTTGGTCAGAAGGTTAATGAGAATGTTCAATGAGGTCTATATAGACTGAATCCCTGGTGAAAACAACGGGTGAGATGGTGCACTTTTCAAAGTTGTTTTCTCAGAAAAACCTGAACTTATAAATTAGATCTACGTCGACTTATTAAGAGTATCAAGAACTGATCACATGCAAGTCTTAATTGTTGATCCTGATCCTACAAACATATATTATGACTAGATGGATGCCCACAAGATCCTTGCGAGAAGTATACACTCTTCAGTGATTCTCTTATACGGAAGTGCTTCACCAAGGCAAACATTAGACCTCTGCTAGTATGTGTAGCACTTGGACAAGCAAATCTACTCCTACAGGAGATCCTTACAAGTAAATGCAGCAACCATACTGGAGAATGAAACCTGGTGCTAAAAACCATATGACAAGGTTTTTATTGGTCGACCATGAAGGCTGATACTCAAGCCTAGGTCATGAAATGTGAGAACTGTGTCAAAAGTTCGCTACCATTATTTGATTAACACCTGTAGAGTTGACCTACTACTCAATCCAATTCGCTTCACACAATGAGGACTCGATATACTCAGTGCTTTCCCATTAGCATCTGGGCAAAGGAAATACTTATTTGTTGTCATTGGCTGCTTCACCTTGTGGGTGTAAGTCGATCCTATTGCCACCATTTTGGCTAGACAAATCAATTCCTATGTTTGTGATTCGATAATATGTAGGTTTAGACTGCTAAGGTTGATTTCATTTGTAATGGAACTCAGTTTGACTCTATTACGTTATGCAATTTTAGTGAGAACTAGAGGATCAAAATCCATTTTGCTTCTGTTGCTCACTCCTAATGCAATGGCCTTGTTGAGTTGGCAAACAAGTAGATCCTAGAAGCCCTGAGAAAATGCATAAAAGAAGCTAAGGGTGAATGGACGGACAAGATGCCAAGCTTCCTTTGGTCTTATCGTATGACTTGCAAGGTTTCAAATGGCAAGATATTTTTTCGACTAGCCTTCGAGACCAAACTAGAGTCTCCAGAAGAAGTTAGTGTGGGATAACTTAGGATTTGCCAATTCTCAATAGAATGGAAGAAAGAAGGACTAAGGGTGAATTTGGACGTTATAGATGAAGTATGCAACGAAGTCTTTGCAAGGCAGCTCGCTCATCATCTATTACAACTCCAAGGTAAACAAGTGATCCATCTCCCAAGGCAACCTAGTGCTCCAAAAAATAGAGGACACATATAAGGATTAGACACATGAAAAGCTTGCCGCTAACTGGAAAAAGCCATATATTGTTGATAAAGTTCTCATAGCCACCACCTACTAACTCTGAGAACTTGAGGATTAGATACTATGTAACATATGCAATACTGAGCGCCTCCGTAAATTCTATCCATAATATGCTCCAAGCAATTTCCCCAAGCAATTAGACTCTACTTAAATCCCTACTTATAATAAAATTCTATTAGTAATCTGCCTTAAGCAATTTGCCTCAGGTTTATTAGACTCTACTTAGATCCCAATTATAATAAACTCTATAAATAATCTGCCTCCAGGCAGTTTGTTCAAGCAATTAGACTCAGCTTATATTCCTATTTGTAATAAATTTCATTAGTAATCCATCCCAAGCGATGTGCTCCAGGCGATTAAACACTGCTTAGATTCTTACTAATAATAAGTTTGATTTTGGACAGTACAAAACATAGTGATATGAATATATTCATAATAACCAGTTATTTTCATATCAGATATCTTCATAACTTACTTTTTTTACAAAGAACATAAGACGATTTGACGAACTGATAGTAAAGCAAACTGGCAAAATAAGAGTCACTGTCATAACAAAATAACAGAATATACAAAGTCAGAGCATAATGATTTGGACCGAATGCAAAAATGATTATTCAGGAAGAGAAACATTTACAAGGTCAGATTATGATCACTAGGATTTAAAGGCAGGGCCAGAGAAACTAGATTGTTAGTTGTGAAAGTTTGACCTCGAAAGTTGGCGGCAGAAACTATTTATTTGCCACATTAGGGTCTCATCAAGGAATTAGTGGCGAGGTGGGCTCAGGGTGGCCAGATTCCGAATCAAGAACGAGTTTCTTGGCCCAAAATAACTAGTACAGAATTTCCATCATATTTTTGAAAGTCTGAACCCTTGTGCATAAACATCAAAACAATCAATATATCAATATAGAAGTTGTCGCACTTCCTGCAAAAGGCAATAATCTCCTTATTATTCTTGGTAGATCAAGACTGATAGCCCTCTGCATAGCCTCACCGAGCTACTACTAGTGTCCTTGAGCTCTCCTTCGAGGCGTCAACATCCTTCTCAAGCCGGGGCAGGCTTAACCGCTAATTAAATATTTTCTTTTCTTCTTGCAGAAGCTTAGTCTCCTCCTTAGCCACTTCCATCTCCTTTGCTACCTTCTTCACCTTCTCCTCCATGTCACCTAATATTCGGCCTCCTCCTCATGGATATAGCTCGAGTGCATGTACTCATGCACCAAGTGGGTGACAGCATTTTCCCCAGCAAGGTGGCTCTCTAGCTAGTGTATCCTTCTCATCATAGTGAACTGGTCAAAAACCTAACAACGTGCAACATCAAGCCATTCTCTTCGACTCGGCAAGTGATCTGACTTGACATGAATACTGCGCCAGATTCCTTGAATCCAAAGAGAGTAGAAGATGTCAAATTTGATAGTTTTCCACTAACAAGACGTGATTTTGTAAGTGAAAGTTATGATCCATTATCCTCATTGGCTCCCACAAGGCTCCCAATTCCAAATGACCGTTCGAGGATGCCAATAGCCAGAAAGAAGGGAATTGTACAAGATAGGATCACATTAATGCAAGAATGGATCAAAAGAAGTAGGCAGTATCAATTGGAGTTGTTCCATACTAGTTAATTCCTGGCCAGACTATGTCAACAACATTCCTTTAATCTAAGTTCATAGAACAATGATAGATGACCCCCCCCCCCCCCCCCCTCATGACCTTGCACCACTTCCTAACAAGGCAAGTTAGGTTTATTGACCACTACATTGTTGCCCCGAGTTTTTTCTTCATGAGGGGCTCATAGTAGCAATCCTCTTCATTTTAACCGCAGGTGAACTTGTTGAAGGCTCGGTAGGCCTCTTCGACTTTTCTACAGCTTGACCCTTAAAAATGCAAGAAAAACAATTATTATTGGTGGAGTCTGACATCCCTTGGATCTCATCAAAGTTTGAAAGATAAAAAAGAAAAAGACAAAGAAAGATAAGTACCAGTCAGTGTAATGTTTAAATATAAAATTTTGCAGTTACTTGACCTCTTGTATTACTGAGCCCAACCACGACTAGAGTCCCTCCTTGATCAAGTAATCTACATTTCTCCAATAAGAGAATTGTAGAGCATCTTGGCATAAGTAAACTCTTAGACAAGTCGGGTGAATAACTAATATTTTTATGCCTAACATTCCGGTAGAGAGCCCTCGACAAAGGATTGGCTCCCTCTTTTGGATTGTTTTGAGAAAAAGTTGGAAGGTTGGAAAGGAAAATACCTGTCATTGGGTGGGAAGGTTGTAATGCTCAACGCGGTACTCTCCTCGCTTCCTCTTTATTTAATGTCCTTTTTTATAATGCCAAGATGGGTGCGAGAGAAAATTGACCGGATCAGGAAAATATTTCTTTGGAATGGAGTAGATGCATCATCTAACAAATATCACCTAGTGCCATGGAGACAAGTGTGTCGGCCAAAAGAGGAGGGCGGCTTAGGGGTCGTTGATCTCAAGACTTTTAACTTATCCCTTATGACCAAATGGTGGTGGCATCTAATCATACGGAGCCAGGGTTCACTTCAGAAGTTACTTCTTAACAAGTATGGCCCAAAGGGAGGTACGTTGTATGGGGAAATAAAGAATAAGCATAATACTTCGGCCTTTTGGAAGGGGATGCTAAAAGTAAGACATCTAATTTGTCACAGCTTGGAATACAAACTGGGAAAGGGGAACAAGATAGCCTTCTGGCATGACAGATGGTGTTCGCAACTCCCTCTAAAGACATTATACCTAGACGTGTTTCAAAAAGCCAACGACAAAAATGCCAGGGTTTGTGACTATTGGGGCCGCTCAAGATGGAGATGGAATTCAACGGTATTATCGGGACATGATTTTGCAAGAATTAGACTCCTTAAACAGTCACTGATCGATTTAGCCCCCGCTCTTTCAGAAGAGGATAGACCAATTTGGAGATGAGAGAAGAATGGTAACTTCACAGTGAAGTCCACATACCGGCACTTTATAACCGGTGGACTTATCTCTGCAAATACTTCGTGGATTTGGAAAGCTAAGTGCCCTCAGAAGGTCAGACTTTTTTTTTTGGCTAACTTGTAAAGATGCTCTCCTGACCTGGCCAAAATTATAAAAAAGAGGCTGGATTGGCCCCAACATATGTCTCTTATGCAAGAGGGATGAGGAATCAAGCGAACACATTGTATGTAACTGTTCGTTCGCTAAAAGTTCATGGGAGGCGTGTGCCAGGGCATTAGACTTGAACATCGGAACTGCTCTAGATGAAACTATCTGGAGGAACCTTGATATGGGAGAAATGATAGTCATAGGCTTCGAAGTGCTATTGCGGCATTTTGCTGGAATATGTGGAGAGAACGAAATAATAGATTATTTAATGACAAGTATCATTCTATTGAGTACTGTGTGAGACTCACTGTTCATGATTTCATTATTTGGGTAGGTGTTCCTTCAGTTGAGAAGAAACTTCACTTATCAAGTGGTTCTTCCGGAATTGACACTCAGCCAGACGAGAAGTAGGGATCTCTATCAGAAGCGCAAGGATGGATGGACTGACCATGAAATGCCACTTTGGCAGGATCATTGTATTTCTATTTTGTTCTGCTACTTTCCTTTTTAGTACTTTTTAGGATTTTTACTTTGTAAGCTTATTATCGGGCCACTACTTTCGTGGATCCAGAATATTTCTGTTATATTATTCTCTCGTTAATGGAACGCGGAGGGACACATCCCGCCGTTTATCGTCAAAAAAAAAACATTCCGGTAGAGAGGGATGGCAGCTAGATCAAGCTCATGGATCTCAAAGAAATTGAGCTTTCCTTGCCATGACTTATTATAGGATAGTGATGAGTATCATATTTTGAAAATTTATATTCCATATTTTGTCTATTTTTTGCATTTAAATAATGATACTCAATTATTCTTAGTTTCTTTTTAGTTTAGGTACCGTTGCAGCAAGAATTATATGAAAATAGTTGAAAACTTGTAAAAACTGAGTCAAAAAGGAGCTAAAACTGGGAAATTTAAAGAATTGCAGAGTCCAGAGTTGCAAATTCAGAATCCCGTCATAGAAATATGATGACTAGAGTTTAAAAATCAAGTGCCAAAAGTTCAAAACCTAGAGGCCAAAATTTTGCCCTTGATTGGCAGCAAAAAGGGAGAATTGCCATGTTAGCCTTTGCTGCATATTCATATGCAGAGTAGGAGTCTCCTCGTGAGCGTTGACCACCCCAGATTAGCGGCCAATGCCACTAATTGGTAGTAAAATTAATGAGTCAGCAGCTGATATTTTTCATAGGATTTCCTTGTAATTTTATAACTATGCTTGGCTACCTAGATTAGGGTTTTAATCTGGAGTGTGTGTGTGTGTGTGTGTGTATCTGTGTGTGTGTGTACATATATATGTAATATATATATATATATATATATATATATATATATATATATATATATATATATATATATATATATATATATATATATATATACACACACATGTATATATACATGTACATGTATATGTATATGTATATGTACATGTATATGTATATGTACATGTACATGTATATGTATATATATGCATATGTTTATTGATTTGATAATTTAACTTCAAACGTACAGTGTCAATTGTAGTGCTATACAGGTCGTTTCACAGAGAACTCAGGTGTTTTGTGATTCTTACTATTTCTTTAGTTCTAGTGGATTAACTAAGAGTTTCTAAATTGAGGGAAAATTGGTTTTAAGTTCTAAAAATTAGCCTAGGATTTCGAATCCATTAGAATAATAGCCTAACAGTGAATTATCTCTTTCTTCCTATCTTTTTAATTATGCACGGTTAAGTAACATATTAAAAAGGTAATCTTTTTAATTTGATTTTAATCAAGTGCCCCTAAATATGACCTATCAAGTAATGTGTAAATATAAACCATTAAAAGTAACACCTTTTTTAAAAACAAATTATATCAAGTAGAAAATCTTATAAATAAAAGCAAAGAAATAAACTTCAAACCCTAATCTAAGCATAGGCTATCAAAAAATCGAACTTAAGTATAACCTATCAAAGAAATTAAATTTACAAGTTTATCCAATTCAATTTATTTATAGGAAAATCTTTATTGATAATTCTAAAAATAAATAAAAAAATAAGTCTAAATATAGATTATCAAAATATTAATTAAGCATAATCTATCAAACAAATATGATTTGTGAACTCTATCTTTTATTTATTTATAGAAAAATCATAATTTTATTTCTTTTTAGGAAGAAGATGAGATAAATCCATGTTAAATCTATTAAACTAACTTCATCTACATCTTAGGGCTAAAGAAAATTAGTTACACATAATTCTAGTAAGCAAAATCCTATTTTTATTCATGAAAGTAAATAAATCTAATGTAGAAAGCAATAAAAGCTAAACTAAAAAGCAATTAACTCTATCTAGAAAGCATGTAAATATCTCAAAACAATGGCTTATCTCTGGAGCACGGTGTTGTGGCCGTCACCCCTTCAGCAAAACCCTAATTTTATTAATGAGAAAATGAGTACAAAATTATAGGATTCTCCAAGGAATACAAGGATACAGCCAATATATAGGTTTCGGAAAATCAAACCCAATTCTAATACAATTGTGAAACTACAAAATTACAATGAAACCACAGGAGAAAAATCGGATAGTGGGGCCCACTTTGGGTTGCTATTTGGCGGCAAATGCCGCCAATTGGCGGTTCAAGTATGTCCAATTCCTCTGATGTTTCTCCAGCACGAGTCTCTTGTCTTGTACACTTGATTTTCTTGACTATATTTGACTTTGAGTCTCTGCAGTATTTTAATCTTGTAGCTTTACTATCTTTGAACTATTTTATGAACTTGATTTCCTAATTTCATGTCATCTCCTTGTAGAATTGGATTACCTGAAAAAGACACTAAAAATACCCGAGTAGCATTTATTTATTTACAAAAATAGATAAAGTATGGGAGGAAAAATATAATATATGATACTCATCACACCCCCACACCGATCTTTTGCTAGTTCTCGAGCAAAACCTAAAGCTAAAAAGAAAACGAAAAATTATAACTCACTATTGCAGGAATCGCGATTGCACTTAGCATGTGCAACAAGCCTTTAAACCCCTAGATTACCCTAGTGGACGAGTGTTATCTTTTGAGGGTTTGCAGTGAATATACCCATAAAATTCATGAAGAAAATAAATTAAGAAATGAAGAAAAGAAAAATAAGGATAACTAAAAATTAAGAAAAATAAAAATTTTATACAAAAGAAAGAAAAATCTTTTTTATAATATTTTCATCAATTAATCTCACTAATATACAAATTCAAGAATGCATTTAGATTATCAATTTTCAAATCGAGCGTCATATCAGATACACTTATCATTTTAATCAAAAATTTAAATCTTATCTTTCAATACGCATTAACATATAATCCATTAGCTCCATACAACTATGTGTATGTGTGATAGTCTACTTCGGTTTTGGACTCCAACTCTAGCTCATATTCATCTCCTCTCTAATAATATTTTTTTCTTTTTTTTCTTTTTTTTCTTTTCTTTTCTTTTTTTAAAAATATTTCACCTTTCATGCGAATATTCGCGCTTACTTAGGCGCAACGTACCCGATTACTCGGTTCATACTCTTTTCTTTTTCTTTTTTCTTTTTTCTTTTTTTAGAATATTTCACCTTTAATGCTAATATTCATGCTTACTTAGGCGCAAAGTACTCGATTACTTGGATCATACTCTTTTTTCACTTTTGAGGCTATTACCTTAATACCAGGCGCACCCCATTATTTTATCACTCTCGAGGCTATTGCCTTAACACCAGACTCAACCTATTATTTTATTCTCACTTTTTTTTCTTTATTTAGAGGGAGAAAACTTACTCAAGTGTTATCATTTTTGTCCTTAAGCTAATAAACTATTGTGAAGTGAAAAATAGATGTATACTTGCCTCAAAACTACTATTAGCGGTAT
>JAYEPQ010000004.1:24672403-24992403 GCA_036321105.1 Dracaena cambodiana | reverse complement strand
AATAGATTGAACGAAAAGAAATTCATTGTTAGGTTGTTAGTTTAATGGATTCAAATATCTTTGGTTAGCTTTTTAGGATAATAAATAACTCTCTCTTCTATTTTATTTTTTCTTAGTTAACTTACTAAAATTAAGGAAATAGTAAGTGCAAAAAACTCTAGATCTCTATGGAGAATGACCATCTCTACTATAATTGATATTGTGCACTTGCAGTAGTTTGATATACATCAAATTTTTGGCACTGTTGTTTGGAATCAACGATATTTTCTTATTTTTTTCTTACATTATACGAGTTAACAGTGTCTATTGAGTATATAGGGATACTGAAGTATAGGGACATGGAGTCAAAAAGGACCAAAGGAGTAATAAGAATGAGCTATAAAAATTAGCTACAATAGGAATTTACTGCAAAAATCAGGAGCCAACAGTCGAAATGGTTTTGCAGTGTGGTTTTTATTGGCCTACTCTTTTTAAGGACACTGTGGAATTCTACAAGACATGCGTACGATGCCAACAAGTAGGTAGAATTATACGATATAGCATGATGCCTTTATAACATATCCTTGATATTGAAATATTTGATGTATGGGGAATAGACTTTATGGGTCCATTACCAAACTCATTTAGAAATCAGTATATACTAGTTGATGTGGATTATGTTTCCAAATGGATTGAGGCGATTGTCACCAAATCGAATCACAAAGTTGTTGACAAGTTCTTAAAAGAGAACATCTTTTCCTGATTCAGCTTCCCCGGTACTATTATTACCCACTTGTGTAATAGGTCATTTAAAGTGCTAATTACAAAATACTCCATTACCCACAAGCTAGCTATGCCATATCATCCATAAACTAGTAGGTTAATGGAGATTTCCAATTGCCAAATCAAACAAATTTTGGAGAAAACGGTACAACATAACCGAAAAAAAGTGGTTTTATAAATTAGTGGATGCATTAAAGCCTACTGTATCTTACAAAACCAATTTATGCATGTCTCTTCAGCATTTGATTTTTGGGAAAATGTGTCATTTGCCAATAGAGCTAAAGTATAGAGCTTTGTGGGCCATCAAATCCTTGAATTTTTAATTAGACAAAGCTAGCGAGTAGCGGAGGCTGCAGCTCAATGAATTAGATGAGATCACGAGGGATGCGTTTGAAAGTGCGAAGATTTATATGAGAAAATAAAAGTATTTCATGACCAAACAATTATGCGTAAGTCATTTACACTAGGTCAGAAAGTCAATAGGTAAAAATAGAAACCGTTTTAGAATTTCAAGACAACATCTATTCCCAGATAAGCTTTGATCATGGTTGAGTGGACTGTATATTGTACAGACGATGCACCATTATAGCGCGATTAATACTAAGAATCCTAAAAATGATAATATATTCAAAGTCAATAGCTAAAAATAGAAACCATTTTAAGAATCTCAATCAATATAACCTCGAGGTTGTGACCCTTCATAACCCACAATATGTATAATGGCATGTAACACATATTGGACAATAGTTTTTCTTTTTATTTTATAGTGTAAATAAATCTGTATGATAATGTAAGTTTTTAGGGTTTATAGCACTAATTGGTGCAGAGGAAAGCTGGAAAAAAATTTTCATCTCTTATATAACCTCCCCCCTCCACCACTAAACAAAACCAATCCTTCCAAACCCTTATTTTTCAGTCGCAACCTCCAAACCCAGATTCAAGAAGTTTAGAAGTGTCATTGCACCCCCGCGACTCTCCTCCAATCAGCCAGCGCAAACTAGACAAGCTGCCACCACCAATCAGTGACAGATATTGTGGTTTAGCAATGAGAGTAGAGATTTTCCCCTGTAACTTCAGGAACAATAAGCCTTCTTCTCCCTCTTTTCTTTCTATTAAATTAGACTTAATCTAGTTAGCTATGAAATATTTTTGCTTAGAGAAGTTTTCAAGAAGTTTTTTAAACTTTTACTATGTATTTTGCCTCTATGATTGCATTGATACATGGGAATATTTAATTTATGAACCAATTCCTATTACATTCTTGCATTGGTCAAAGAATTTTACAATAGATTTTCTAAATCTGACATATCTGATTACCACAAATAATTTAAGCTTCAATTGTGGGGATGTATAATCACTATGAATGCAGGAACCATCTCTGTAACCACTATTATAATCATTAGCAACATGATCTAGATTCCTCGAGCTATTGAGGAGTACATTACCAAGATAGGATCCAACTGCACAAGTACATGAGATAGGGGATCAGTGGCAAAACAATTTATCGTAATGTTTATGCTACTTGTCATTGGATCAACCATAACATAATGGGTGTATCTATATGTCTTCTTTTTACACACCTACTCTACATATTGTTGAGTGTCACATGTCTCAGGACTAACTTTTGCATATGCATACAACTACTTAGCATTGATACCAAATATATTCTAGGCCCACTTTGTCCTTACCCTGTTTGGTAACATAAATGTATCGCAATTTTATATCTAATGTTGGGTTTGAAGAATATGAGTGGGAACGTGTATACTTAAGTAGTTGGCATGCCATGGTGGCTTACAATGCCATTTTTGCTGAAGACTAAAATACGGTCACTACTAACGAAGACGTGCACATTTTTTATTCTTCACAGGAGGGAGTGGATGATGTCTTTTTAGCTAAGACCCTCCCTCTGATATCCGAGATTAGTTAGATCTTATTGGAAGGGTTTAGGTATAGTCTTGTGCCGGCTCAAGAAAAATAAGGGAGTTGAGAGCTTGAATTTGTGCACACAGTGTGGACAACCAAATATGGGTATGTGATAGATGGGTCATCATCATTGTTTCGTGTATGAGTGTAACGCCCCCGTTTTTCAGCTGCTTCCCAAAACGGAGGACGTTACTTATTATTTTCACTAGACAACCCAACAGTCACAGGATCTTGGAATAACCGTAACTATTGCCACAATCAGATAAGCAAATAACATGTCTAAAACTGAAATAATTTTATTTATATAAAGAGTTCATTAAATAAAATGGCACACTGCTTTAAATATGAACACAAAAGAATCAAAAGATAAAGCAGTGCCCAGACAAAAGGAAATATAAACAAAATATACAAAGACTCTCCTGATAGTACTTCGCTTGCTTATTGTCACTCGATTTGTCCAACGAAGTACGGGTCTTCAACTGGGCTGGATCCCCTTCTTCACGTTCCAAATCTGGGTTCAAAACCCGGGGGATTAAACCCAGCAAGTAATACATTTAAAAAGAGGAATTGTGTACTATCATAGTACAGGAATATCAGTGTGCATGAGCATATTTATGTCAGTGTTGTTTGTGTGCATATAAATTAACATGAAGGCAACATATAAATTAGCATGAAGGCAAGCATAAATAAATGCATAAATAAATAAGCATGACAATAACTACTCTATCTATTTAATCATATATTCTATTGGTCTCAGTCATCGTCCAATTTAATTTTGAAACTGTATTAATGGATAAGATAGCGCTATTCTCCATTGTAGTATAAGTGCCCGTGCATACCCGAGACCCGGCCCCAATATTCATGGCGCTGAACCGTGACATGCCGCTAGGCACTCAATCAAGTTCCGTATTGTATTACAGTAACGGACATACCACTCTGGATAAATATCAATTGGTGATCCAGTAATCACCTAAGCCGCTGCAGTAAAAAAATCCCGGCCCTAACAAAACAATCAATCCTTATACGGTAAGGCTCTTACCATCATATAGTTTCTCCCATCCCCGTGTTCATAATTAATTATGCACAAGAAAATTTTGTAACCCTTCTTTAATTGTTTTTTTTTTCATGATAATATACTTGCATTTTCCTGACTGTACATGACATGTAGTATCATAACACATGATCTGTAATATTAAAACACATGACTTGTAATATCAAAGCACATGACATGTAAAACACATGACTTATAATATCAAAGCAAATTACATGTAAAACACATGACTTGTAATATCAAAGCACATGGTATGTAAAACACATTACTTGTAATATCAAAGCACATGGCATGTAGAACACATGACTTGTAATATCAAATCACATGACATGTAACATGATAGATGTTAGTGCACAATTGTACCACAGTTAAAATTATTTCAATAATCTGGTTTAATTCTTAATGCCAATCAATAATCCAATTTAGAAATCAAGTGAATCATATAATAATACTGTATTATTTTTAAACCCAACGTATGTATTTATTACATTTCTAGGCTCAATCATATATATTAATATGCATTTATCTTTCAATTAAAATCTAATTTATTACTATTATTAATTTATCAATTATGTCCAATTAATCTAAACCAAGTCCAATTTAATCCATCAAGCCCAAGCCTACTAAATCCCACTTTTCATATTTTTATTTTAATTTTATTTTCCCTTTTCTTTTGTGTCCAGCCCAGGTCCAAGCCCACTAAATTCTCACTTATTTTTATTTTATTTTTCTTTTCTTTTCTGTCAGGCCCAAACCCAAGTTCAAGCCCACTATTATTATTATTTTTATGTCTTTTTTTTCCTTCTGGGCTAGGCCAAGCCCAGTTCCCTTTTTATGACAATCACTCTAGAGAACATACTTATTAAAAATCTTAGTTAGCATCTAAACATGCCTGTGGTTTTCTTGAAAACCAACAGTTTATTCTTAATACCACTTTCTTCATAGTCACTTTTTTTAATTTAGTTGTTATTTCTTCAAACAACTATGTTTTGAAATAAAACCATGGAGATAAAATTCATACGGGCTTCATGGAGAATTTTTTTTTTTTTTTTTTTTAACAAGAAACAGAAACCCAAAGCCCAAAATACACATGGACACTCATAAAGCTATGTTATTAAACCTATTTATCCATTAAGCAACCCAAAATGAATGGAACTAGATATGAACAGTTCATCATGTGTGAATAATTAACTGCTGAATATGCATAAAAAAAAAATTAACTGTTGAATGTATATATTTAACAACAAAAAAAAAAAAATTAATGGCCTACACATGAAATTTGACACATATCCTTTTTTTTTTTTTTCTTTCCTTCTATTTTTGCATGACTAAGTTCAACGTATGTATATTTTTTTTTTAAAAAAAAAAAACCGAAAATAAACAAACGTAATAATATTTATATATATCAAAATTGACCTAATAATTTGCTTTACTTCTCAATGTCAATTAATAATCTAAAATATGAATCGAGCATTTTCAAAAAAATAATTTACGTGTACAAATGTAAATAACGAAACGAACGGAAATAGATATAAATAAAATAACGAAATGAACGAAGATAGCAGTATTACTTGCCTCGGGTTGATCTCGAATATTCGGTTCGAATTCTCGGTTCGGTTTGATTTTTCCTTTTCTTCTTTTTCTCTCTTTTTTTTTTGTTCTTTGCTGTTGATTTTGGCCGAGAGGAGAAGAGAAGGAGGGCTTCTGGGTTTGTGGCCGAGAGGAGAAAACAGTGGTGAGGTGAGAGAGAGATTAATATTTCATTTTTATTTCCTCCCTCTTCCTTATCACCTCACCACTAGTATTCCCCATTTGACACCTCCTGCAATCCCATGCCACCCCCTTTCTCAATCACGACAACACAACAGCCATTCACCGCCTCATTCATTTTATTTTAATTAATTTATTAATTTATTTATTTAATAATTTTAGTTTCGTGTAGCATTCTCCAAATACTACCAAATTTATGTAGGACGTAGTATTCGACGAGGAAAACACTGCAAAATTATCCGTTTGTTGTTTCGATGTCCGGAATAAATGAACCGAAATTCCGAAGTAATTAGAAGAATAATTTTAATATTATTAAATTAGAAATTTTGGAAGTATTTTTTTGCCTCGTAAGAAAATTCTCTAAAAATCCTAAATATTACAAAACTAATAATCGCGAAGACCGAATGTCATTTGGGTTTGTGGATTTAAAGTTACGTTAACCGAAAGTTATTTCGATGTCCAAAATTGATTTCGGTGGACTTATTCGGCACCACTGGTCTTAAGAGAGCACTACAGATAGCTCAAAATTTGGAGTATTACAATGAGCGCCTATACAAGTTCAAGTATAGGGAGAGTTATGCTTTTTCATTTTTATTTTATTTCTTTTTAGGATTTTTATTTTAAGATTTCAGCTTTACATTTAGAATTTTTGGGTTTCTTTATATTTTACTTTGGGTAGTTTTTAGGATCTTTTTTATTTTAATTTTTTGTTGTCTAAAAATCCAAAAAAAAAATTATGTTTTCTTTTTCTCTAAAATGAGAAAATTTATAAAAAAAAGATTTTGAGTTTTCATAAAAAAAAGAACTAAAAATGTTAAAAATTTAAAACATATTTTTTTACAAGAAATCAAACTAATTATAAATGATTGAGTAAATTTAAATTTAAGATTTGATGGGAAATTAGAATAGATAATATATTTAGAATTTTATTTAAAAAATAAAATCTGAAAAATAGATACCCCTGATGGTGATTTATAGGTAACTGTACATTTTTTACTCACTTCATAATAGTATTTGCGCCTCGGTAAGCATGAATATTCGTATAAAAGATAAATATGCAATTAAAAAGTAAAAATATATATATTTATTTAGAGAAAAAAGATGAATCAAGAGTTAGAGTTGAGTTCGGAACCGAAATAAACCATAGTGGGTATTGAAATATAAGATTTATATTTTTGATTAAAATAATAAGTGTGTTTGATATGAAACTTGAATTGAAAAATTGAAAATCTAGATGCACTCTTGAATTTGTATATTAGTGAGATTAATTATAGAAAATTCCAAAAAGATTTATTTCTTTCTTTGTACATATTATTTTGTTTCCTAGTTTAGGAATGTTTACCATTTTATTTTTGGTTATTCTTATTTTCTTTTTCTTTATTTCTTAAACTCCTTATTTTTGAATTTTGTAGATATCTTCACTACAAACTCTCGTAAGATACAACTCGTCCATTAGGATAACTTAGGGGTTTAACAGTTTGTTGCACGAGTTAAGTCCAACCACGATTACTTCAAAAATGAATTAGGATTTTTCTTTTTCTTTTTAGGTTTAGATCTTTCTCGAGAACTAGCAAATTGTAGGTGTGGGATGTGATGAGTATTATATTTTGAATATTTATATCCTATATTTTGTTTATTTGTGTATATAAATAATAATACTTGGATATTTTTAGTTTCATTTCATGTTAGGTACCAATGCCGCAAGCATTACATGAAATTAGCTGAAGACCCATAAAAACAGAGTCCAGAAGGAGTTGAAACAAGAAATCTACAGAATCACAGAGTTCAAAACCACAAATTTAGAACCCAGTCATAGAAATATAAAGACCAGAGCTTAAAAATAAAGTGCCAAAAGTTCAAGACCCAGAGGCCATAATTTTATCATTGATTGGCGGCAATTGCCACTGATTGGTAGAAAAAGAGAGAATTGCCACATTGGCCTTTTGATGCAAATTCATTATGCGGAGTAGAAGTCTTCTTATGAGTGTTGACTTCTGCGGATTGGTGGTCAATGTCACTACTTAGCAGCAAAATTAATAAGCCAGCAATTGATGTTTTTCATAGGATTTCCATGTAATTTTACAACTATATTAGGCTACCTGGATTAAGGTTTTAAATCCGAATATACATATGTTGTAATCCTTGCAAAATATTATGCCTTTTTGTACTTTTTTATTATTTTAGTAGAATTCGAGATTGAGTGTTGTGGAGGGACTACAGCCATACCTAATCTCAGCAGAGTTTGATTTCTTCTTTCTTCATTGAATTATTCTTATGTAATATTTTTATTTCTTTCTAGTTAGGTTATTTGCTTTCATACAGGTGGATTTAATTGCTTTATTAGAGTAATTAATTTTTCTTTTACTTATATGAATGAGAATATGAGCTTTTTACAGAAAACCATGCATAACTAATTGTCATTAGCACTACGATATAGAGGAAGTTAAAACAACAATTCCAATAAAAATTCTTCTCTTCTTTCTAAAAGAATCAATTATGGTTTTCCTATAGATAAATATAAAGTTGCAAATTCATAAATTTGTGCCTTTGATAGATTATCCTTAAGTTAATTTTTATAATCTATGCTTAGATTAGGTTATGAATAGGTACTCTTTATTTTGTCTATATTATTATCAATTCGATGTAATTCGTATTAATAAAAAATATTATCTTTAATGGCTTACGCTTGTACGACACTTAATAAATCATGCTTATGGATACTATATTATAGCTGAATTTAGAAGATCACATTTTTATTATATTACTTGATCGTGCATGTTAAAAAGTTTGAAAGAATAAAGCATTTCATTGTTAGGTCATTAGTTTAATAGATTCTAACATCTTCGAACTAGCTTTTTAGAATAGTAAATAACCTTCTCTTCAATTATAACTGTTCTTAGTAAACTTGCTAGAATTAAGAAATTGGTAAGATTTCAAAATAACCTACATCCATATGGAAACGATATGTTTGCAAAATACCCTAGATCACTCTCTTCTGGCCGAAGATAAAAGCCTATGCAATAAGAGCCCACCACGGGTAAAGTCCATCGGCTAGCGACTCAGTGAGCCCACAAGTTAATCCAAAAGGAAATGAAACCCACAGTCAAACCAAACACATATGAAAACCCTACTTGCCGAAACTGCTTTAAAGACCGACTCCTATAAAGAGACCCATGTCCTTCATGAAGAGAGGGTAGGTGGGAGGACATTTCTTCAGCCATAGAAGGATTTCATCTTCATAGAGAGAAAGGAAGAGTGATCTTCTAATCATATTTTTTCTCTTACCCTTCTATAAAAACACTCGCCAAGTGACCATTTCTAACGAGAATATAGATTAAGAGCCATCTCGATCGAACTCCTAATAGAAAGAAAATTAATCCAATAAAATAATCTTAGATAGAGTAAGAACTTATGTAGAATTTAATTTGACAGTGTTATGAACACAAGTAATTTATCTCTAATGGACGCATTGATCGTATTTTTTTTTTTTTTTGCTGATCTAGGAAGTTTTCTTACGTGATAGCAAAGTGACGGATAGGCAACTCATCAAACCTTAGATTCCATGTACTTCTGCAATTGATTAGCCAAAAAAAAAATTGTAGTTAATGCAAGTAGCATAAAAAATTTAGGAGAAGCCCTCTTGTCCTCGACGTTCTTTGATGACGAAAGAGGTGTGTCAAAGAAAGATGGAGGTATGGTTCGAGGAGACACACACACATATATATATAGAGAGAGAGAGAGGATTTCGGTTCAAAACTGCTTGTAATGTAAATTGGAGAGGAGTGATACCACTTAACTCAAGAATCATTGTCAGTAACTGATTCAAAGATAACAGAATAATTCTACTCGGAGTACAAATAAGCATTTACATAAACAAAAGCAATATAAACAATCGTACGGAGGATTAAGCAGTAATTAGTAACTTGTTGCTGGGCTTGAAAAGCACGGGCACGGGTCCTTGGCCCGTAAGGTTTTGACAGGAATAAAATTAGGGAATTTCCGAAGCAGCACACCTTTTTTCCTAGTGAGCCCACCCTTTTTTTTTAAAAGAGAGGGTTTTTTCTAATGAGCACACTTAAAATTCCAAAAACTATCCTTCTGGAATTACAGTCCCGGATCCACCTTATCGGATCCAGACTGTCTAGCCCGGATCAAAGAAAAATCTATCTTCAGAGCCTTCATCGCCTCCAACTCCCCTCCGCCCCTCCTCTGCCCTCTCTCCCCTCTTCCACCACCTCGACCTCCAATGACATCCTCGAGATCGATTAAATTATGAAAAAATATTCAATTTTTTGGAGAGTCTCGCCTCTCTCCTTCAAGAGAGGTTGAAGGAGGAGAGAGCTCAACTGGTAATTTCTTGGGAGGAGGATTCGGAGAGAGAGTTTGAGAGATAGAAGAGAGAGAGATCCACTATAGTGGCGGAGGAGAGACAGCAGCAGCTGTAACTCCCCCACTTCGGCTCTACCTTTTTCTTTTTTTTTTCTTTAAATGGGCGACATTGCTTTAATACTATAAATAACCCAACAGTCTTATGATCTTGGAATAACCGTAACTACTGTCATGTCAAGATGAATAACCATGTCTGAAACTGAAAGGATTTCATTTATACAGAGAGTTGATTACATAAAATAGCACACTGCTCTAAAATTTACACAAAAGAGTTAAATACTACAAGTTAAAGCAGTGCCCAGTAAAAGGAAATAAGAACAAGAAGTGCGAAGTACCCAAATAGTATTGTGCTAGTATCCTCTACTCGACCTGGTTGGTGAAGTAAGGGTCGTTGTCTGGAGCAATCTCCCATTCTCTACTTTCGTGATCTGGGCTTAAGAAAATCCAGAGGATTAAACCCAACAAGTAATACAAAAGAAAGAAACACGTGTACTATCACAGTACAAATAAATAAAAGAATAAATAAATTGCGTTGGTACAAACGTATCCTAAGAATACTGAAAATGAATTGAGTAAGACTATTCATTAAAATAGCAGAAATAAATCATGTAAAGGTGATAAGTGTAAGCGAAGTAAATATCAATCATGTTACATGTAATCAGAACTATGTAAGTCATTCACAAGCTTCGTGTAAAATTTAACAGGTCTATATCATGTTAGTGTTGGAATTGAAACTCAATGATGGATAAGATAGCGCGCAGTTTCTCATATTGTACAAGTGCCCGTGCATACCCGGGACCCGGCCTCTAACTCATGGCGCTGAACCATGACACACCGCTAGGTGTTACAAGTCAGACCCCGTTAAATGAAACAAATAACGGGCATCACCCATATGATGACTCATGTATCAGACGGTGGCTCAGTACCACCCAGTGCTGCTAGTAAAAGGCCCTCAGCACCTAATCAAGAAGTTGGCCAACAAAATCCTTGTACAATACAGTACTTATCTATCCATCATGTAGTTTTTTCCATGTTAGTAATACATATGATATACGTGAATTAAAGGAAATACGTGGACTTTCATGTCAAATTGTATACATATCATTTCATAAGAATCAAGAGTTCAGGAATCAAGATTTAGAATCATGTACACATATATCATAAGAATACTTCATGTCATGTAATAAGGATACTAGAACTTGTTATCATGTCTTGTAATAAAGATACTAGAATTTGTTATCATGTCGTGTAATAAAAATACTAGAATTTGTTATCATGTCGTGTAATAAAGATACTAGAATTTGTTCTCATGAATAATCTTGCCTTCATGTATCATGTTGATATTCACGTGTCATGTTATCATAAATCCGCGAATCATGCCAAGTGTATAAATCCGTGTTTCTCTTGAATGCGGAGTTTTTACTCGAAGCTGAAAATAGCCAAACGCGAAGCTGAAAATATCCAAACGCGAAGCTGAAAATTGCCAAACGCGAAGCTGAAAATAGCCAAATGCGAAGCTGAAAATAGCCAAATGCGAAGCTAAAAATTGCCAAACGCGAAGCTGAAAATGGCCAAGCGCGAAGCTGAAAATTGCCAAACGCGAAGCTGAAAATAGCCAAACGCGAAGCCAAAAATTGCCAAACGCGAAGCTGAAAATAACCAAACGCGAAGCTAAAAATAGCCAAACGCGAAGCTAAAAATTGCCAAACGCGAATCTGAAAATAGCCAAACGCGAAGTTGAAAATAGCCAAACACGAAGCTAAAAATAGCCAAACGCGAAACTAAAAATTGCCAAACGCGAAGCTGAAAGGTTAGCTCCGCATTCTGTTGTGGAAAATCCTATTTACTTAGAAATTTTTCACTGCCAACATCCGTAAATCAGGCTAAGTATGCAGATCCGAAATGATGTAGAATTATCCATAAAGAAAAAGGAATTATGTACTCATAATACAAATCAAATAATTTCCAAGAAAGATCATACTTGCTACTTGCACTCAAATACAATTCAAAGAGAGAACAAGAACAAGATGATACTTGCCTCTATTCCCTTTAATCTCCTCCTTTGTTTTAGCAAAGCCTCCCTTCTATTTCCTTTACCCAACGAACTAGAAGAACCAAGGGTAAAGAGTGATTTTTATTTTGTTCTTTTGATAAGAATTCTCTTTGAGAGAATAAGGTTATATATACCTAAGGGCATTTTGGTCACCTTATCCTCTAGCTTAGTCCTAAGGCTTCTTGCATGCATGACAAATGTCAACTAGAGTGCCACCTCTCTCTCTCTTCTAACAACTCATCCCCCCAAAATGCCAAGGAGGTGCTCTTAGAAATTAAATTTGAAGGGTTATAGAAAGAAACTTTTGACTTGATAATTTGTAATGATAGTTTTGGGGTGTTACATTCTACCCACCTAATAAAAGAATTTCGTCCTCGAAATTCCAATTTTAAAAAGTATACTATTATATACAGGTACGTGTTGTCATATAAAAATAGACTCAACTTACATACCTGATAATGAAAATAGGTACGGGTATTTTGTTTTGATATTGCCTTCAAGTTCCCAAGTGGAGTCCCCAGGTGATCGTGCATCCTATGAAACAAGGACCAACGGTATCACTTTGTTCTTTAGGATTTTCTCCTGTCGATCAATGATTGCTACAGGTTGTTTCTCATACTTTAGATCGGATCTCAGATCCACCTCGGACAAGTCCACAGCCTTATGTTCGTTGCCCAAGCACTTCCTTAATTGCGACACATGGAATACATTATGAATAGTTTCCGTCTCAGGAGGTAATGATAATCTGTATGTAAGATTCCCAATTCTTTCTGTAATTTCGAATGGTCCAATATATCTTGGACTAAGCTTTCCCTTCTTGCCGAATCTAATCACTCCTTTCATTGGCGATATCTTGATAAATACCTTATCTCCTATTTCAAACTCCAATGATTTTCTATGTCGATCTGCCCATTTCTTTTGTCTATCTTGTGCAGCTTTCATATGTTCCCTAATAACCTTTACTTGCTCTGTTGCTTGAGTAATTAATTCAGGTCCCAAAATACTTCGCTCTCCAATCTCGTTCCAACATAATGGAGATCTACACTTCCTGCCATATAAAGCCTCAAATGGTGCCATTTTGATACTCTCTTGATAACTATTATTGTAGGAATACTCCGCCATATATAAATGGTCTTCCCAAGATCCTCCAAAATCTAGCATACATGCTCTAAGCATGTCATCAAGTATTTGGATAGTTCGTTCTGATTGTCCATCTGTTTGTGGGTGATATGCTGAAGACAAGTCTAAATGTGTTCCTAAACTATCCATCAATTTCTTCCAGTATTGTGATCTAAATCTTGTATCCCTATCTGAGACAATTCTAAATGGAACTCCATGTAACCTCACCACTTCCTGCATGAATCTTTTTGCTAATGCTTCTGTTGACTGACCAACCCTAAATGGGATGAAATGAGCTGACTTGGTCAGTCGGTCCACTACCACCCAAATCGCATTATTACATTTGGTGCTCCTTGGTAATCCTGTAACAAAATTCATTGATATTTGTTCTCACTTCCATTCTAGAATTGTTAAGGGTTGAAGTAATCCAGCTATTTTCTGATGTTCAACCTTCACTTGTTGGCAAGTAGAACACATGGATACATGTCTTGCAATTTCTTTCTTCATGCCCGGCCACCAGAAGTACCTCTTCATATCCTTGTACATCTTATTGCCTCCGGGATGAATGGAATATGCTGATTTATGAGCTTCTTCTAAAACTCTCTTCCTTGTCTCTCCCTTGGGCACCCATAACCTCTCCCTGAATCTAATAGTCCCATCTGAGTGTATCTTCATCTTAGGTCTCTTACCTATCTCAATTTTGCTCTTTAACCTTTGGAAGCTTTCATCATCGACTTGGGCTTGCTTGATCTGCTCTATCAATGGTGACTGTAGTTGCATTTCCATAAGTTGTGCTATCATTCCTGATAGAATTATTTCCAATTCCATCCTTTGTATTTCTGCCAACAATTCCTTTTGTTGAGTCAATCTTTCTATTGCAGGTCTTCTACTCAGAGCATCTGGCACTATATTGATCCTTCCTGGATGATATTTAATTTCCAAGTCATAATCTGATACTAACTCCAACCATCGTCTCTGTCTCATATTTAGTTCCTTTTGGGTGAAAATATATTTCAAACTTTTATGATCAGTGTACAATTCTACCCTTTGTCCTAGTAAGTAATGTCTCCAAATTTTCAAAGCATGAATTATTGATGCTAGTTCCAAGTCATGAATGGGATAATTTCTTTCATGAGGTTTTAATTGTCTTGATACAAACTCAATCACTCTTCCATGCTGAGTCAACACGCATCCCAGTCCTAGTTTTGAAGCATCACTATAAATTTTCATTCCTCCAGTGTTATCTGGAATTGCTAACACAGGTGATGTTGTCAGTCTTAGTTTCAATTCTTCAAATGCCTTATCGCATCCTTCTGTCCAGCCTTTCGTGTCAACTTAGTTAGAGGAGACGCATTTTTTGCAAAATCTTGTACAAACCGCCTGTAATATCTAGCCATCCCCAGAAAACTGTGAACTTCTGATACTGATTTTGGTACAGGCCAATCCATCACAGCCTCTATCTTTTTAGGATCTGCTGATACACCATTTTCAGATATTATATGACCCAAGAAAGCAATTTTATTCAACCAAAATTCATATTTGCTCAATTTTCCGTATAGCCTTCGTTCCCTTAAAGTTTGTAATGCTATCCTCAAATGTTTAACGTGCTCTTTTCTATTCGTAGAGTAGATCAATATATCATCATAAACACCACCACAAATTTGTCCAAATACTGAGTCAAAACATGGTTCATCAAATTCATAAACACCGCTGGAGCATTAGTTACCCCAAATGGCATCACTAAATATTCATAATGACCATGTCTGGTTCTAAATGCAGTCCTTGGGATATCTTCTGTTCGGACTCTTACTTGATGAAATCCTGAACGAAGATCTATTCTTGAGAATACCTTCGCTCCTTCAAGTTGATCGAACAGATCAGTTATCCTTGGCAATGGATATTTATTCTTAATTGTTACTGCATTCAAACCTCTGTAGTCTATACATAACCTTTTACTCCCGTCCTTCTTTCCTACTAATAGTACTGGAGCTCCCCAAGGTGACACACTGGGTCTTATAAAATCCAATTTCATTAACTCGCCCACTTGCTTCTTGACTTCTTCTAGTTCTGCAATCCCCATTCGATAAGGTGACTTACAAACTGGTTCAGCTCCAGAGATAATATCAATAGTAAATTCTACTATCCTTGCTGGTGGTAGTCCAGGTATCTCTTCAGGAAAAATATCCAAGAATTCTGATACTACTGGGATCATTCCTTCTCCTATTTCCATAGCTTCCAAAACTCCTCCCTTTGGAAACACCTTAGATTCAGCTGGTTCTAAAGATTGGCTTCCACTGACAAATTCAAACTCTGGACAGTCAGGAATCTGGAATACTACTCTCCTTCTCCTACAGTCTATCACTGCATAGAAGGTGCTTAGCCAATCCATGCCTATGATAACATCATATCCTCCTCCACTAATAACTAGTAAATTGGCATAAAATTCCTTACCATCAATTTCTTCCTCATTTCTTGTCTCGCTGATAAGTGGAAAAATCTGGCAAGAAATGCCTCTACAAATTTGTCCCAAGTTAAGGGTTCCTGGTGTTTCACTTCTTCTGCAAGCCACCATGTTCTAGCTATGTCATCCAACTGAATGCATACTACTTCAACACGATTCTCCTTTGGAATCCTTGCTGCCTTCAGAAGATTCTCCATATCCACAATCCACTGCTCAGCTTTTAATGGTCCTTCTGTTCCTGAAAATACTGATGGCTGCAATCTTCGAAAATCTAACACCATCCCAGTTCTTTCTTGTTCTTTGGACTGTAGCATTCTTTCCAATATTATCGTTGTAGTTTCTTGCGTCTGTGCTACTCTTTCCACTATAGTTCTAAGCTCAGTCTCTTCACCCGTAGGATTTGGGTTTGCTCTAGTAGAAGATTGGGTCGTCATCGTTCTGTGACGGTCTAAGAGAAATTAATCAGATGGAGTTTCAAGATAGATGTTCCAAATGAATTAGAAATAATAGAATGGGTATGATACTAGATCTGATGGATATCAAAGATAAGGAAGAAGCGTTGAGAGTGTATCTTAGACATGTTTTCATGTGGCAGTAGTTATATGGTCTCCCACCTAAACCTAGGCTCTGATACCAAATCTGTAACGCTCCCACTTCGGCTCTACCCTTTTTTTTTTTTTTTGTCGGGTCCCTGGTATGCACGAGCACTTGTACAACACAGTACTTATCTATCCATCATGTAGTTTTTCTCATGTTAGTAATGCATATGATATACGTGAATTAAAGGAAACACGTGGACTAATCTGTAACGCCCCCACTTTGGCTCTACGTTATAGAAAAAAACTTTTGACTTGATAATTTGTAATGATAATTTTGGGGTGTTACAGCAGCGGAGGAAGATGGTCGGTGGGATCAATGAAGAGGAAGGAGATAGAGACAATGAGAATAGAGAGACTGAAGATGAGGATATTTTTGTTCTAAAATTTAAATAGCAAAATTGTAAATAAAAACAATTTTTAAGTGGGTTCACTAGGAAAAATGGTGTGTCCCTATATAAACTCCCTAAAATTAGAACGTCAGACACAAACATCCCTGCACGAACCATGAGTTTTGTAGGTCCCCTCCCTCTGTGACTTGGCCCATTGGTTTTCCTTTTTCCCTTTTTTCCTTTTTTTTTTTTTTTTTTTCTTTTTTACCCTGACCTTTCCTTATTTTCTTCGGTTTGTATCAAAATGTGGCGTTGCTCCTTTACCTTTTTTTTCTTTTCATAACAGTTTCCTTTTTCTTTTATTTGTTTAAATTTTCAAACTTGAACAATAAAATATTAAATACTTGTTCTCATCTTGATTCAATTGGAGAAGAAGGCCAAAAGTTGCAAGCCGCAAGTATCCTCACATCATTATCCTTCTGTCTCGCAGCCTAACAGTACTACTCCGGATAGTGCTGCTAACTGAGCCAGCCTGGCGAGGTGTGCCGCCAGTGGTCCGGGCCAAGTGCGGCCCAATCCTAGGTGTTGAGGCGGGCCAGTCTAGGCACGACCCATGTGAGAGAGCCCGAGCCCCGGCCAGCTGCCCGTATCAGCTAACGCATGTCGAGCCCGTGTCGAGACGCGATAACCTGCCTGAATATATTTTTTTTTGAAAAAATACTTTTCTAAAAAATGCTTAAAATATTTAAAACTTGTGATTTAAAAGTTTAGATCACTAGAAAATTGTGAAAAATCAGAAATTTTTAAATTTTAAATTTTAAATCAGAATTTTCTTAGTATGAAAAAATCCAAAAATTTTAAATTTAGCAAACATAACTTAAAAGGATTCAATTGTGGCCAAATTGGAGTAACAATGAATTTAAAGTAAAAGTTTATTTTATTTCACTCAAAGTTTACATATAATGTATTTTGACTCAATAAAAACTTAACGGAATTATACAATACCCAAAGAAAGAAGAGAGAACTTTAACTGTCACCATCAACTTGTTTTACGTATTACTTCTTAAAATATTATGAGTCTTGAGTGAGATATAGCAAATAAATTTAAAAATACACATTTTCTAACTTTTCACAATTTACTGAAGTCTTATACTGAAGACTTCTATTTTCCATTTTCTAACTTCTCACAATTTACGTATTACAGCCATATAATGAAGTATTCTGTTTTCATTCTTTGGTCATCATTCGGCACGTTTTCCATTTCTGGGTCAATTGCTTGGTATTGATTTTTCTATCATCTGCATCTAGCAAGTTCTCCAAGGTGGTCATTACTATTGAGCTTCTTTACTTTGTTAACAATCGAGCATATGCTCTAAAACCAGTATCTGATACTAATGTTGACATCAGTGGTATTAGTATATCACGGGCAATGTTAAACAAAAATAAGTTTTTCTATGATTTCCATCACATACCAAAGTATCAAAATTTTTCCTACATTTCACACCAACTTGATCAATATAATAAAAAAACTCATTATATGTAGTATGAGAGGTTATTGTTTTTTTAGAAACTGATAATAAATTAGAAAATAATTTATTTTTAATACATATAAGCGTAGATTAGGTTAGCTTAGTTGCTGATGGAGGCTTATTCGATATAAATCTTCATATGTGGAGTAAATATATTTTAAAAAGTCCTAACATCATAAACAAATCGTCAAACATTACTATAATAATTCATATTTTTATGAAATTCTTGAATTAAAAACTCAAGTCCTACCAATTTACAACGAAGATCCATAACAACTCCAAAATAAAATAAATAAGAGAAATTTAGGAAATATTTATTAAACTTAATTTCCATAGGTACTACAATTTTTTGAAGTAATGTGTTTTCTCTTGACTCTAAAAAACTCTATTAGTTTCTGTTAAAATGTAAAGTGCTATATGAGTTATTGAATAATAGATTCCAAAAGTTAGTTACATTTTCAAAAGAACCCAAAAAAATGACAAATGCATTCCAATTGGTCCCATTCAGTATCGTTTATACAACATATGGGGAATTTTGTACCAACAAATAACTCTATTGCAGTTTTATAAAGAAGAGCTACACTCAGCATGTGATACATTGAGTTCCAACAGATTCTAACATCCTGAGATAGAAATCTTAGATTTTAGGTTAATACATATACAAAGTGACTTGAAAAATTTATTTTCTATGACTGCTATATCTAGGAAAAGAAATAATATTTCTAAATTTAACAACAAAATTATTAACTACTATTAAACCATGTTATATACACAAATTGATAATATAACAAACACAACGCACATAGAACATTTTTCCATCCAAAAAATGTCTATTATAATAATTTAAATATTCAATTATAGTAGTATTTTCAAATACATTATAAAAAAGGAAAAAATATTTCTTTTAATTCTAAATATGGAAAAATAGTTATTAAGAAGTGACTAAGATTTAGAGCAGTATGAGGAAATTCGAATGTTTTAAAAGCAATAATTCTTTTTAGTTTACACTAATTATTATCAATATAATGAGTCATAATACAAAGATAATTATTGTCATTTAAACTTTACCAACAATTGGAAGTAACATCAATTCTATAAAATAAAGAATAAAGTATAGCAATGAAAATTTGTTTTCGTTCTTCATAAATTTTACAAATATTAGATTTGTATGTGCTCCTAAGGACTTTTTCAAATTTAGAACTAAGTGTTGTTTTTATGTATTCTTCAAAAATGAGATTTTTGATCATACTTAAAGGTTGTTTGGCATGGATGATATATGAACCTAAATTATCTTTACTTATAATAGAATTTTATCTAAATATTCCTATATTGTCATCGTAAGTATTAATTTATATTTCACTACAAGAAAAGGGGGTATTTTGTGATGGTTGATAAGCGTTGCCTTAAATATCAAAACCGTTGCTAAATTTATTTGCAACGGTTTTGAAATCCGTTGTGCTTGCCAGCGTTGTAAATAATAATAGCAATGGTTTTGATTAAATATTGCTACGGTTGTTAGAACTGTTCCGTAAGAATATATTTATAATGGTTAAATATAACCGTTGCGATCTTCAATGCAACGGTTATTATAACTGTAGCATTAAAATATTGCAACTCAATAGTAACGGTTGTAGATAAATGTTACAATATTCTTGCAACATTTATCAAAAATTGTTGCAATTCATACTAACCTTTTACAATGGTTATCTAAACCATTGCCAATTAAATATGTCTATTACAATGGTTTAAAATACCGTTGCTAGTTATACATATTTTTTACAATGGTTATAGAAACCTATTGCCAATTGAACATGTCTATTACATTGGTTGTAAAAATCGTCGCTAATTATACTTATTTATTACAATGGGTTTAAAAACCGTAGCAGTAGGTTATATTAAATTGCAATGGTTTAAAATCGTTACTAATTTATTGATAACGGTTGGCAAAACAATATTGCATACTAAATAACAATATTTACTAATAATCGTTGCTAACTTTTTTGCAACGTTTATGGGCTATCACAGCTAACAAATTGTAACATTTATATAACCGTTACGATTATAAATATATATCTCACATATATTATATTATTTCCTGTACACCAATATAATTACCAAATATTCATCAAATGAAATACATCAGCAACAAAAACATGAGCCCTTTTAAATGTCCCCAATATGTTGGACTAGGCATTCATATATGAAATAGATATTAACAATTTAAATAGAATAATAAAGACACAAATAAAGTTAACGATCATAACATATATAATAACATTCAAAGTAATTAAGTACAAACCATTGTTCTGAATCAAAAACTACAAATTGAACTCAAAATCATAATTATGGATGTTCTTACAAGAATAACAAAATATACTTAATAAGTTTTACTATATGAAATTAAATAAAAGTTTCATGCATTGTCCCTTTCTATGCTGTTGTATCTTTGCCTCTTTCTATATTAGGATTATCATCATCTTGGCCCACCTACAAAACAAATTTATAAGAATAATTAGAATAATAAAATTTGAAGCTATATACACATATACTATATGAATTCATAAAAAAACTAAATTCCAGAATTAATAACTTGCATTTATAATAAATGAAACTGAGAGTTACAAAAATAACCAATCTGTTCAGAATTATCTGTGACAATAGATGTATATTATTTGAGTATCTGAAAGGCACTTTCTCCTTGAAGAGGCTGTGGGACAGTAGGTAGAGGACTAGAGATATCTAGATATTTGGATTAACTTGCTTTATTTAAGCTAATATGTCTTGCAGTTTATTCATAGTGTCTCTTAATATGATTGATTAGGTAGGTATACCTTTTCGTAGTGTCTCTTAATATGATCAGTATCATTACCCTTAATAAATGAATAAGTTTCTAAAAATTATTTACATCTAGCCTTCCTAATAGTATCTTTACTTGTTTTTTCAAAATGATTCCAAATATCATATTTTAGAGTCGTAAATGAAATTGGAAAATTATATGAAACAGAAAAAACTATACCAGGTTCAGTGGGAATATTAGAAGATATAATATAATCCGTAGATTGTGAAGCGTAGTTATAATTGTGAAATGGAAGAATAGATGTATCTGTAAGAGATTGTTGTAAATTTTGGTATTTTTTAAAAGTTTAAAATATTAAAAATGTGACTAGATTGTTCGTTAGAACTAGCACAAGTGGAGTTGGTATCCATTTTTAATCTTAAACTTTAAAAGTTAGAATGAAATTTTTCTTTAAAAAACTAAACATGTACTTCAAACTTTGCAAACTGAAGGAGATTCTTCTAGTTTAAAGCTTGAGATGTGGAGAGAGAGGAGAGCTTTGGAAATATTATTTGAGCCTTAATCTTGATCTTGAAAGTTAAGAGAAATTTGTTGAGAGTTTTGAATTTTGACTCTTGAATTTGCTTGTCTGGATCTTGATCTTCATTTTATGTATTTTTTTAGATCTAGAAATAAAATAAATGGAGAGGAATGAGATAAGAGTGTTTGAGGAAGTGGCATTGAAATGAGGAATGGGGAGTATTTATTAGCCGCTAGGGGGTTTGTAAACATAATTTACAAAACACCCCTGCAATGGTTAAATTAGCCGTTGTATGTAGGCGGATGTGTTGTGCTATGCCAGCACATGCTAGCAGCTCGAGCACCAGGGTCCGAGCACAGCACGGTGGAATGACCATGCCTGGGTACTTGCCTGACATGAGAATAAACAAGTTAAAATCCAACCAAATGAGAATATGTTTTCTGTGAGAGTATTACCAAAACTCAATCGAAAAAATCCAAGGAAGAAAAAAGCTAGCACACTGCAAGTGTCTTATTTTCTTCCATTAATAATGCTCTCATATTGTTGTACATTGCATTGTAAAGCAAATTCTGTAGAAGATTTTTTTTTTTTTTGGAACAAAGAGTTTCTCTTTTTCTTATAGAATAAAGGTGATAAGTATGATTCACTTACATTTTTATACTAATATTTATCTATGATTGTTTAAAAATAAGTATGCTACTCGGATATTTTATTATATATTTAAGAAAAATATATTTTAATGAAAAAAATCCAAATTGATAACTATTGCAAGTCCAAAAGTTCTAAAAGTCCATGATCCAGTAATATCATTGAGATTAAATGAATACATTTCAAAGATTATAAAGAATCTTTCAGATAAATTCTGAAAATAAAGCATAGGTCCTTAGAATACTGAATTATGGGAAAAGTGGACCGATAACTCTCATTTAGCTTATCTTTGAATGCTCAATTCCTAAGTGACACCTATGCATAGGGGTTCGAGTCTAAAGTCCAACCAAAAAGCCTCCAACACTCAAGTCAGCAGGCTATAGATATAGATAGTAAAGTCAATTTCTAAACTAAAAGGGAAAAAGAGTATTATTAGGTTAGACTATACATTTGGTTTATTTATAAGATGATAGAGGGGTAGTTTCGTATTTTACAGCTAAACTCATGTCACTGGATGGAGGCTCAAGTAGGTTATGCATGAAGGGTTTTAATTGAGCCACCTTCGAAGCCTAATAGCGGGCCTCTTACTTGGCCTTATTTGTAAGTCATTTATTGACTTTAATGCATAATACCTAGTTAGGTTAGAGCTCGTTTGAGTTGGACTTAGGTTATATTAGGCCCAGAAATTTCTTACTCTAATACTAAACCCCCATTTTTTTTGTCATGATGTTAGTTGCATCTGGAAATTTAGTGAACACCTACTCATCATAGAGTGTGTCGGTTATACAACATGCCTCGAAGCTGATGGTGATGGGACATACTATATATAGATGCTTTAGTGTGCTTAGCTGACTTTGTAAAATTTGGTTTCGTATGCTCATGCTTGGTTTGCTTGTAACATGAACCCATAAATTGTAATGTTTGGACTTGTTGGTCTTCGTCATGAGTCCTTTCATGTGTTGTACACTTTGCTGATGCAATTCCTTTGTAGGTGTGTGTCTATATATATATATATATATATATATAATATATATATATATATATATATATATATATATATATATATATATATATATATATATATATATATATTTCATTTATTTGAAACTCTTGCCCCTTAGTATTAAGCTTTCCAAAAATTTGACTTAGTCCTTTCACTTACATTATGGTGGTGAATCACTTATATAGCTATGCAGGTCTTGCCATTATTATATATGACATTATTCGATTTTGGCGAAATCTTTCTTTCCTTTGAATAATTGACCAAGAGCCCGCATGTATATATGCAAGACTTACTTTCATTGAAAAATGATTGTAGGGTACTTATGAGCACAAAAATCTTATCCTTACCGAGCGACATTAATTGCACGAAGTATTCACGGACGTACAAGTCTTACCCTTGCCTAGTGATATCGCAAAATGCACTCATTGATCAGTGAAGCTTACTCTACGGTGTATTTTTCCCTGAAAGAGGAAAAGTTAGCCTTTTATGAATCCCAATACATAATTAATAACCAACTTTTGGTAGGTTACTTGTGTTGTGTGATGACTATATATCAACTCGTCATTCTATACCGAATGGTTGTTGCACATCACTTGTGAGGATTGACGCGCCATACAACATTTGGTAGGTGTGTCGTATGACAGGTATCAATGTGCTATGCTATACTTGATAGATGTATCCCATGAAGGACGTTAGGGCGTTACACTATGCTTGGTAGAGCATAGGTAGGCGTCTCACTTGATGGACATTGGTGCTTTATGCTATGCTTAGTGGGTGCATCCCCAGATGGTCGTCGATGCGCTATGTTATGATTGACAGGTGTGCCATTTAATATGGGTGTCAGTGCACAACGTGACACTGGCCGAGCACATACCTTACCTGATGGGTATCGGCGTGCTATACTATGCTTGGTTGCTACACTAAGCTTGGTAGGTGTTGGTGCGCTATGCTACATATGGTAGGTGCATCACCTGACAAGCATTAGCGCCTATGCTACACTTAATATTGGATTTGTATCTCACATCTATTGAGTATCAAGATGTGATAAAAAATTACAAGAAGTTTCAGTTGGACTTGGATTAGAAAATCAGAGTTCTAATTGGATTGGACTACCAATTAGATGGTAATAGTGCTATCCTAATAGGATTAGGATAAAAACACTATATATATCTCTTGTATGTGATACGAGAGAGTATGAACAATTAATGAGAGATGCTTCTATTACTATGAGAAATGTGAGAGGTAGAGAGATACTTGGATCTTTTCTTATAACCTATTTTCTCATAATGGATATTTCTCTCGTTGTCCGTGGATATAGGTCGAACTTGATCGGCTGAACCACATTAATTTTTGTGTTCTTGTGCTGTATTGTTTTCTTCGTCTCTGCAATCTCGATGGAGGATTTGATCCCCAACAAGTGGTATCAGAGCTGAAATTATGGATCCGGAATCGAGATTGCGAGATGGTGGATCTGATGTCGAGTTGATAAGGAGGTTGGCGGAGGTATCAAGGCAAAATACAATAAGAAGAAAAAGAGAAAAAACATCCAGATACAACTGATGATGTGCACAACTGGAGGTTTTAGCAATGTGCACCAAAATGAATGGCTGATAACTGAGATGGATTCTGAAGCACAGATCGATGGTTATGGTTGATCGGAGCGTAAATCGAAAAATTGGTGTCCGATTAAGGTGATTTAGGAGTCGAATCGTATATTTTTTTTAACATTCCAGACACAATGGTAGATGCAGATTGGGCAAAATCTACTATTTGGAGCAGATTTTGTACAGACTAGCAGTGGTCAATGATGATCGAGAGATCGATATTGAACGAGATGATCGATAGTCGATAGTTGGTTGACTGTCTGATGATGAGGTACGTCATGGTACTCCATGTTGATGGATACAATTTTTCGTGACATGATAAAGCACATGGTAATATATAATCATCTGTTTTTTAGAGTTGGTCATACTTTTTGAATCAAGATGGAGTACAGTATATCAATCACTTTTGTGTGATTTCACAGTAGTTTCTCTTGTGGTTGAGAACTAGAAAGTCATAATAATTTTTTGATATAGTGAAAGTTTTCGATCGTGTCCCCGTAGACATAGGCACATTGCCGAACCACGTTAAATATGTGTATTCTCTATCTCTACTATTTTTCTCTTTGGTTAACTATTTGATTTCGCTGGTTGTTGCATTAGTATATTCATATATTTTTGCTAACAATTGGTATCAGAACAGTAAGAATCCTGCAGATATATCGACTAAAAAAGAGCTTGTATGGATTGAAACAAGCGCCTAGGCAATGGTACTTAAACTTCGACAAGTTTATGTTAGATTCAAATTTTGCCAGATGCAATTCAGATCATGATGTATATCTACAAAAATTTAAGGATGGTAAGTTTATTATACTTACTTTGTATGTAGATGATATGTTTATGGTTATGGCAGGTACATGCATAAAGAAAATTAATGATCTGAAGAGGAGTTGGCAGGGAGATTTTCTATGAAGGACATGGGTGAGGCTAAACAACTTCTTGGGATGCAAATTACCCGAGATAAAAAAAATAAGAAATTGTGGTTATCTCAGGAGAGATACATCAAGAAGGTGTTTGAGAGATTCAATATGGAGAATGCAAAATCGGTAACTACAGCTTTTGGTGGTTAGTTCAAACTGTCAAAAGAGCAAGGTGCTCAGATAGATGAGTAGACGAGACACATGGAGAATGTGCCTTATTCATCGGCCATTGGGAGTCTCATATATGCAATGGTGAGTACAATCATGAATGATAAATTGATGAAAATAAGCATGGGTGAGAGCACAGCTTCTATAAGTACTGCTCTATTGGTTGATAATGACAGAAGGAAAGAATGGGGTAGAAATTTAAACAGGGAGTCGAAGCAAAGAGGGAAATTAAAATCTAATGAGAAATTCAAAAAAAAGTTAGTCTGTTGGAAATGTAAGATAGAGGGTCATATGAAGAAATATTGTCCAAATAAAGATAAGGAGGGAGCGAATATGGTGAATCCAAGTAAAAAGTATGATGCTTATCTGCTCATACAAAATCATGGTCAGATATGTGGTTTGTGGATTCAGGAGTTTCGTTCCATTGCACTGCTCGCAGAGAATGATTTGATAATTATATTCAAGGTGAATTTGGGTATGTGACTGTTGGTAATGGGCAGGAATGTAAAATTGTCGGTAAGGGGACAATTCAGTTGAAGTTACATAATGGTGGAAACCTGCTTTTATAAGAGGTCAGGTACATACCAGATTTGAAGAAGAATTTAATATCTGTTAGCAAGGTAAATGGTGAGGGTTATCAAATCTCATTTGAGAAAAAACAGTGGAAGATTAGCAAAGGAGCAATGGTAGTGGTCAGGAGTGAGAGAGTGGGAACTCTATATTTACTCTCAAGTTTAGTGGATCACGTTGTTTCTTTGGCTACCATAAAAAATGAGAAGGCTACCTTATGGCATCAGAGGCTAGGTAATTTGAGCGAGAGCGGTATGAGGGTGTTGCAATTTAGAGGTATATTGACAGATATGAAAAATACTAATTTTGATTTCTGTGAGAATTGTGTATTTGGAAAGCAGAAAAAAGTTAGCTTTATAAAGGATGGTAAGGAGAAGAAAACCGAGAGATTGGAGTTGGTACATACAAATGTACGGAGGCCTTTTTCGGCGAAGTCTCTTGGAGGTAATTCTTATTTTGTTACTTTCATAGATGATTCAAGCAGGAAAATATGGGTGTTTGCACTTAAGTAGAAATTCGATGTCTTCAAGATCTTCAAGGTATGGAAATCTCTTATTGAGAATGAAACAAGTTTGAAAGTGAAAGTCTATTGTTAGATAATGGTGGAAAATTTTGCAATAGAAAGTTCGATGATTATTGCTCTACCCACGAGATCAGGAGAGTGAAGACTGTACCGAGGACACCGCAGTAAAATGACATGGCTGTTGGTGGTAAAACTTCCAAAGAAAATAAGTAAAAATGAAATTTTCAAGTAGAATGCAGAGCTAACTCCGTAGCTCCACGTTTGGCTAAGATTTAGCCTCACGTTGAGTAAAATGCAGAGCTAAGTCAATAGCTCCACATGCAGAGTGTTTTAACTCTGCGTGGCAGATTTCTTAGAATCCTAATTTGATTGTGATTGAAATTTGGGCTTATCCAATACCCGAATTAAGTCTAATTAAAATTCATATTCAAGAGATTTAAATCAAAACTAAGATATTTATTAGAATCCTTGATGAATACAACTACTTTCTAATTCTATTTGATTGGAAACTCTTATATTGACTCAAGGTTATAAATACCCTCTTGAGGTAGCTTTTGTGAGATCTTTTTCAGAATTAAAGTTACGCGTGAGAGCCTTGAATTTATTGGACCAGTACAGAAAGATCTAGGGCCGGCCGTTATCTTCATCGAGAAGAAGATTTTTCACGTCAGATCATCAAAAAGAGATACTTGACAGATCTCATCGCCACATAGAGCTCACAATTCATTGTAAAAAAGAGTGATAATTTATAAATCCTCTCGTTTGTTTTCTTTTGTTTTCTTTCATTGTAATTAAATTGTATTCAATGGAAGGAAGTAAGGATTTTGCGATGAACAAACTGATGACTACAGTGAGAGACATTTCTTTTACTAAAAAAGAGATCGTAGCATAATCTGACGTGAAAAAGATCGAATTCGTTGTTGATATGCTTGTCATGGAGATCGACCAGCAAAAGTACGAGGAGTATCTCTCCTCTGGATCAGGTACCCTGACCAAATGCGCTGCTATCGCCGCGTGAGCTCCAATACCCATAAATCGAGTGATCGGGAATCCACCATTAAACGGAGACCCATGGAGCCCACGACTATAGAGCGTAGAGCCGTTGTTTGGACAACAAACCCTAGCAGAGGAAGGTCTCCTTGCTAGTGGAGAAGGCCTAGAAACTGGTTTAACCAAGACTCAACTCCGCAATCGAATCGTCGAGCAAGGCAGAGAGCCCTCAAAGCCCACGTTAGACACGAGGCTAATGAAGTGATAGAACGCGAGGCTATTGCACCCCACGAACTGTTTGTGTTAATTGCAAGACCAGTCAAGATTGCGTTAAATGCGAACTTATGACTAAGCCAGCATGTGATTCTCCACGCGAGACTACTGTTTCTAGATTTAAAACTAGAAAAATTAATACAACTCGCGTAAAATGCGAGGATAACTTTATGACAGAGCCAGCATGTGATGGAGACTCTCCATGCGAGGCTATTGAATTTCAAAAGAAAACTGAGCCAAGCGTAAATCGCGAAACTAGTAAAACTTATGTTAATTGCAAGGTTTGTTACAATCGCATTAATGGCGAAGATAAGCTCGCGTGTGATTTTCCACGCGAAGTTATCAACCTTTAACTTGAGCCAAGCATTAATCACGAAACCAAGGATTCTTGTGTTAATTGCAAAGCTAAGCCAGCGTGTAATTTTCCATGCGAGGCTAAGTAAAATCTGAAAATGATTTCTTCAGAAATGCCAAACCAACGTAAAATACGAGATTCGTGTAAAGCACGAAGCTATCTCCCAGCTTCGCATAAATCCTTCAAAATGTGAAGCTAACATTCAGCTTTGAGTAAGACAGCCTAAATATAAAATCAAGGCTGATGATAGAATTACTGGACAACAATTCGCCCTCAATGGCTCTGAAATACTTCAGTGGGCCCCTGGACCCTCTCAACAACCAGGTGGGCCCCACGATCCTTTACTTAAGGTCACCAACCTTAGAGAGTACCTAACAAAGAAGAGAAGTACAACTCAAGTCTAACCAAATTCAACTTGCCACTGTGAACATCTCATAATAGCTGAGTTGGACCAAAATACTTCAAAAAGAATAAAAAGTGATCTTAACAACAAAACCAAAAGAAAATAATGAAAAGTGGTGACCTCCAATATGGTTGGCAAGGGTAAATAAGTCATAGATAAGGAGGATGATTCCGATTCAGATGATGAAAAGCCTCATCATTTCACCCTGCTCAAATCAGGTATTGTCGCTCCTCGAAATTATAAGAAACTTGTAAAAGGTTCTTGTGATGACGATTGCGATAACTCTGCCATAGCCTCGCCTTGCTCTTCTGCATCTTTCCGACCACAAAAATCAACGTCACACATGATGAATAAGTCTGACGATATTGATAAGAGGTTTGAAGCACAAGAGCAGATGATCCAAGAGCAACAAAAGACTATCGAGGATCTCAAGATGATGCTCTTAAAGGTAGTCAAGAATACCCAGAAAATAGTCGAAGATAAAGCTAAAACTTCTTCCTCGGAAAGACCACCAAAGAAAGACAAGGAGACACCGTTTAAGACGAATGAAGAAACTAAAGAAGAAAAGGCTTATCCGATACATGAGGAGGATGGCAAATATTCCTTCCATTATCCTTATGAAGAAAAAATTGAGAAATTACAAAGCCAATTGGATGCTCTGTTGCACAAAGAGAACTAAAAGAATCGGGGGTTTCGAGACCGTACCCACTTGAGTGGGATTTCGCACCATACCCGGAAAAATATAAACCCCTCAAGTTGGAGCCGTATAACGGGAAAGGATCCCCCAGTCAACACATATATTATTTTCGATCTCAAGCAGGATATTTGATGGGTAATGATCCAGTAATGACCAAGGTATTTGCAAGTACTCTGAAAGGGATTGCTTTCACGTGATTTATGCAGTTACCCCTAGTTACTATTAATACCTAGAACGATATTGAAAAGCACTTTCTTAAACGCTTCTTCGAGGATGACACCAAAATTTCGGTTCATTCCCTCCTTTCAACAAAGCAAGGTGAACAAGAAACAGTGAAAGATTTTATAGAGAGATTACAAAAAAAGTCAGTGCGTTGCTAATACGGAATGGCCCAAGAAACTCTAGTAGAAACTTGCAAATATAATTTCAAGACTAACGAGCTGCTAAAGATGAGAGCCGTGGAGTCTAAGACTTGAAAAGATTTGCTCAAACAAGGAGAGCAAGCGGAGGATTTGATTCGTCGAGTTGAAGAATCTTGTGGAACGAGAAATCTTCGAGATAATAGGCCGCACCCACAAAATAATAATAAGAATAAGAGAAAGGCCATTATGGCATCTGATGCCGCTCCAAAGCAAGCGAATCCTTCAAATCCAAGACCTCAAAACCAAAAAGGTTCAAGTCAAAATAGGCCCCGATAGGAGAGAACCTATACTTTTAAGCAGAACAGGCACCCACTTTGTTCCATCTCCTCCTCGGGAAGGGTATGTTAAAGCTTCCGAAAAATCGAAAGTAGGAAGATGCAGGGAAAACTAAGATCCTAATTACTATTTATACCACTGAAATGTCGGACACCCAACTAAAAATTGCTATCCTCTTAAAAACCGAATCTAGGCATTGATAGAAGCCGGAGTTCTGACATTAAAAGAGGAGCAAAAGAAAGTTACCGCCAATATAGCAAACCTGGTTGTAGGAACCAATGAGTTCCCCGAAGGAGTACCTCCGGTACCATCAGGAAACTTATTGTGCGGAATCATGACCCACATGAGATGTACAAAAAGGACTTACTCATGTGACGATGCAAAGAGGTGAAGTTATGTGGGTTCATCCCGATCTTTTGCAGGATGAGCAGTGGACTTCATCAAAATGTCCAAAGAAGGAAGCGGACTAGTAATACTATTTCCACAAAATTAAAGAAGAATATATAATTGCGAACGCACTAACATACTCAGAAGAGGAGGCCATAATTATGGCCACTCACCAAGATAAGGCAAGTCCCTCTGGTACTCGGTCCGGCTGGACTTATCTCAAAGATTACATAAGAGTAGGCCCTAAGGAAATATACGTGGAACCTACAAAACAAAAAGGGCTTCATTTCCAGAAGAATCCAAAGAAAGATGAAGAAGTCAAAAATGCCTCATTCCAATTTGACATCATAGCTCAGTTGGCTAATATTCCAGCTCGAGTTACACTCTATGAGTTGTTACGATTATCAAAGTCAACTCGGGAAGTTTAAGAGAGGGTTTGGCAGATTCTGAATCTTTCCTGGCACAAATTATAGAACCATTCAATGAGGAACAAGACTTCTGCCCCCGATGTCACTAAGTGAGGAGGCAAGTCCCGTAGATAACTTTCTCACCAGGAGACATGCATGTGAGAAATATAAAATATAATAGACCTTTATATTTCACCGGGTATGTCAAATCCATGAAAGTAGACCGCATTCAAATTGATCCAAGGTCTGCACTAAGCGTCATCCCAAGACGACTGATGCACCTATTGGGGATCTCACCTCATCGCCTCACCCCAACAAATACCACGATATATAGATTCAATGCCAACGACAGTTGTACCTTTGTTAAGATCTGACTCCAATGTCAGATCGGAGACTTGAGGACAAAGATTACATGCTACGTCATTGACGCAGACACATCTTATAATATTCTCTTAGGGTGACCATAGAATCATACCTATATGATGGTTCCGTCGACTTTCCATCAGTGCATGAAATACTGTGATGAGTAAGGAGAAGTCCGGACTTTAATTGTGAATAAATAGCCATTTAAAGGGTTAGTAAATTATTTCACTGATGCAATGCTATACAAGCTGACCCATGAGATCTCCAAAGAATCTGAAGAACCTGACGATAGTGGCAACAAAGCAGATACTGAATGTGAATCCTCAAAAGATAATGGGGTGATTATGAGATAAACCTTAATATTGACTTTAATTGAATTAATGTAACCAAGATTGCTAGTGATGAAGACAAATGGGTTATCAGTGAAAATATAAATTTCGTCTATGAGCCTACTGTTGCTATAGAATCTGAACCTTCTTGTAATTCTAACGAGACAGATGGCCTGTCCGAACTTGAAGTTCTGGTGGCGTATCACTTGCCAATTAGGTCGTCCCTCCTTTCTTGGTCCGAAATAATAAAAGGACGAGACAATTGCTTTGAAGTACCTTCTCGACAGGTATCTCAGAAACCTATTGTTTTTGATAAGGTGGTTGCATCACCAAACCAAAGGTAAAGTAGTGAAAGTGTTTGATGTGATAATTTACTGCAAGCGCACAGTGTTGGTTGTAGTGCTTAACAGGTCGTTCCCCAGAGATTTAAAGTATTTTTGCTTCCCTTACTCTTTCCTTAGTCTAACAGACTAACCAAAGATTCTAGTTTGAAGTTGAGTTAATCTAAATAGCCTAGGATCTAGAATCCACTCATTTCCAACCATATTCTTACTTCTATTATCTTCTTCTATCATAAAAATTTGATCCTTTTAGTTTAATTTTTATTTAAAGTGCCCTAAGTATGAGCTATCAAGTGGTGTGTAAGCATAACTCATCAAAGATACTACATTCATAAAAACAAACTAAAGCTTTTGATAATTCAATGAAAAAGATAAAATCAACAACCCTAAATCCTAACTAAGCATAGGCTATTAAGAAATATAATTCAAGTATAACCTATCAAAGTCTTAATCTTCTCTTATATTTTAATTTTTTAATAGAAAATCATGTTTTTATTTATTTTATTTAAGAAGAAAAATATTAAAAAGCAATTACATGGTGGATCCTAACTTCATCTACATCCTAGAACTAAACAGCTACTCATATTTTTAATAAGCAAAATCAAATTTTTATTCATGAATATGGTTAAACCTAATCTAGAAAGTAATAAAACCTAAATTAGAAAGCGAATAACTCTATCTAGAAAGCAAATAAAAATCTCAAAACAATGGCTTACCTCTGGAGCACGGTATTGTGGCCGTCACCCCTTCAGCAAAATCCTAATTTTATTAAATTAAAAACGAGTACAAAACTTTCAGGATTCTCTCTAGAATATAAAGATACAGCCAATATATAGGTTTCGGAAAATCGAACCCAATTATAATACAATTGTGAAACTAGAAGACTAAATCGAAGTTGCGGGAGAAAACTCGGGTTTTGGGGCCCACTTTTGGCCGCCATTTAGCTGCAATTACCGCTAATTAACAGCTCAAATAAAGCAATACTTTCTGAATTTTCTTTCCCTCAAGTATTTTCTCCTTTTGGGGTTATTTTGATGACTGTATTGCACTTTAACTCTCTACAGCATAGTAGTCTCGTAGTCTTGCCCACTTTAGAAACTTTTCGGACTTTGATTTTCTACTCCAACTCTGATTTCATATCATCTCCTTATATCAATTGGATTACCTAAAAAAGACACTAAAAATACCCGAATAGCATTTATTTATATACAAAAATAGATAAAGTATGGGAGGAAAAATACAATATATGATACTCATCATACCCCCACACCAATCTTTTGCTAGTCCTCAAGCAAAACCTAATCCTAAAAAGAAAAAGAAAAATCCTACTCACTTTCGCAGAATTGCAATTGCACTTAGCACGTGCAACAAATTTTTAAACCTCTAGGTTACCCTAGTGGACGAGTGTTGTCTCGTGATGGTTTGCAGTGAATATACCCACAAAATTCATGAAGAAAAAATAGATTAAGAAATAAAGAAAAAGAAAATAAGGATAACTAAAAATCAAGAAAAATAAAAATTTTATACAAAAAAATAAAAATATTTTTTTATAATATTTTCATCAATTAATCTCACTAATATACAAACTCAAGAACACATTTAAATTATCAATTTTCAAATCGAGCGTCATATCAGATACACTTATCATTTAATCAAAAATTTAAATCCTATCTTTCAATACCCACTGACAGATAATCTATTGACTCCTATACAACTACGTGCACGTGTGATAGTCTACTTCGGCTTTGGACTCCAACTCTAATTCATGATTCATCTCCTCTCTCATAATAATTTTTTTTCTTTTTTTTAAGAATATTTCACTTTTCATGCGAATATTCAAGCTTACTTAGGCGCAATGTACCCGATTACTCGGTTCATACTCTTTTCTTTTTCTTTTTTCTTTTTTTAGAATATTTAACATTTCATGTGAATATTCACGCTACCAGGCGCACCCAATTATTTTATCACTCTCGAGGCTATTGCTTTAATACCAGGTTCACCCCATTATTTTATTCTCATTTTTTAGAGAGAGAAGACTTACTCATTCGTTACCATCTTTGTTCCTAATCTAATAAACTATTGTGAAGTGAAAATAGATGTATGCTTACATCAAAACTACTGTTAGCGATATTTATTTTTCGGATTTTGATTTTTTTCATAAAATTCAAAGTGTATCATTCAATCTACTTTCATGTCCAATTTCAAATCTAAATTTGTCCTTTTATTGGTAAATAGGTTAACCTACTGATAAAAATACATAAATTTGTTGTTAATTTTTTTTTAGCTTTTTTCAGTTTTTTTTAAATTTTTTTCCAGTTAGTTACATCAAAAACTACCCAAAGTGTAAAATAAAGAAATGCAAAAATAAAATAAAAACTCTAAAAAAACTATAATCTTAGAAAAATACAAAAGAATATCTTAACCCACTCCCCTACACCTAAACTCGTGTATGCCCTCATACACAAACTAAGTGCAGTAAAATAAATAAAAATTAACTATTATACAAATACTATAAAAATAATCAGAGTCATAAAAGTTACGATCTCAATATCATCACTCTATTAACGCATGGAAAGCAGCTACGACCTCTCGATCACTTTCCACTTTCATAGTGTGTGCGTTTTAAACGTGAAGTGGGTGCATTATTATATCTCATCAGCCTCCTACAAGTCACGAAATTACCTGTCTGCTTCTTATGTCGTCCTCGCTTTTTCTTTATCCACATGTAAGTGTTAATTATTGGGTTAAAAAATTCTTCATTATAAACATGCCAATCATCGTTAGTAACAAGCATATATGTAGAAATATCATGAGGTGAGAGATTGCTATATGATCAAGTGAATGTGGTGATGGCTCTTCTAACTCACGAAGTAATGTGAGCTCCTCTGTAAACAAATCTTCAAAGGTTTGCTCATAAATCAATGGCACACTTGCACAAGTATCATCATATATAAAATCAGTATGTACCAATTCTTCTAATAATATGAGCTCATCTTTAAATATTTGCTCAAATGAGAGTTCATCATCAGTACAAGAGGTCGAATGAGAGTGCAAATTATGAATCATGTTGACCTCAATGAGGGAGCTCATTGCTTGCTCATCCATATTAAATATGTTCAATGCCACAGTCATATTCCCAAACGATAACTTCATGAGGCCACTCTTACAATCAATTAATACATTTGATGTTGCAAAGAATGGTCTACCCAAGATAACGGGAATTTGATTCCGTGGATTGGAGATCGGCTTAGTTTCTAAGACAATGAAGTTTACAGGAAAGATAAACTCGCTGACCTTAATGAGCACATTTTCGACCATACCAAGTAGTCTCTTGATCGAATGATCAGCTAGCTACAATATGGCACTGGTAAGTTGAAGTTTTTCTAACCCCAGTTGCTGATAAACAATGTAAGGAAGTAAGTTAACACTGGCCCCTAAATCAAGCAACACCCTATCAAATGTAGTGTTCCCAATGGTGCATGAGATTATAGAGGAACCTGAATCTTTGTACTTGATAGGCAAAGAGTTAGAGAGGATTTGCGCTATATTTGCAGCAAGAAAAACATTCTCAGGAACGTTTCTTGCTCGTTTCTTAGTACACAAATCTTTGAGGAATTTAGCATAAGTAGGAATTTGTTGTATAATATTAAGGAGTGAAATATTAATCTTCCTTGCTGAAATATCTCAAGAATCTTTTCTACTTACGGTGAAGGCTTCCTAAACCGATTGGGATATGGTGCTTTCGGCTTAGGAATAGGTTCTTCCAAATGATCATGTGACGATGATGGAGGTGATGGTGATGGTCATGGAGAAAGGGGTGGAAGAGGTGATGTAGCTTGCGAGATAGTAGGAGTGGGATCAAGGGGCATGGCTACATTATTGTCCATTTGCTTGCCAAATCTAAACGTGTGAATGGCATTGCATTGGTGGACTTGCAACTGATTAGAATTTGAGGAACTGGCATTAGGGTTCGTTATGGGTTGACATGGAAAGGTGTCCTGGCCATGTTCACTCATCTGAATCGCTAATTGTCCAAGCTGCTGCTCTATATTCTTTATAGATTAAGAGTTTACGAGCAGTTGCTGACCTGTACTTTGAATAAAGTCAGTTGACACTTTCATAATATTTTGCATGTGTGTGTTAAGGTTGGAATGAGACTTGAGAAGATTTTCAACGCTTCTCAAGTGACTGAAGTCGCTTTTCTTGCTCATTATTAGACCCCTTTTGTGGATGTGAGTGGTTTTGTGCAGGTGGTTTATTCTGGTTGTTCCCATAATTTGAAGCATTATCAGCACCCACATTTGGTCTTGAAAACTGACCATTAGCTAGAGATTGCATGTTAGGATTGGGGCCCCCTGATATTGCCCTTGACCCCATGATAGATTTGAATAATTCCTTCAAGCAGGATTGTATGTAAGAGAGTAAGGATTGTTCATGGGTTGTTGATATAAGGCGTTAGCCTGCTCCAGTATGGGACCCATGAGATTCATTAATAATGGACACTCCTCCACAACATGATTCAGAGTTCCGCAATTAAAGCATGTGGGAACTTGAATTTGATTTACTTGACCTACCTGTGGAGCACGAGTGGCCTCTAATGCCACAATTCTCCTCATAAGAGCTACAATCTTAGCTTTGGCAGGTATAGAGCTGTCGACGCTATGGGTCCCACCCTTATGCGCAGAAGTTGATGCACTGGGCTTTTCAGCGGGATTCTCCCACTGCATAGTCTTCCACGATAGGTCCTCAAGAAAATCTCATGCTTCATCCTTGTTTTTTCCTCATGAACTCTCCCTGACACAAGAACTCAAGAAGAGTTTTGGATGTGTAATCGAGTTCTTCATACACGATTTGACACAGCCGCCACTTTTCTATCTCATGGTGGGGGCACTGAGCTAATAATTTTTTGAACCGTTCCAAGTATTTCCAGAATGGTTCTCCCGGCACTTGACGGAATTGATTGATTTGATTTCGAATCCTTACCATCTTATGCGTGGGATAGTACTTCATAAGAAATACTACAACGAATTCATCCCAAGTAGTGATTGAATCAATAGGCATACTGTACAACCACTTCTTGGTATTATTCTTGAGTGCAAATGGGATGAAGCGGAGCTTAACTGCATCCTTCGATAAGTGTTGCAATTTTATCATCATGCATACTTCCTGAAATTCACTGATAAAGAGATGTGTATCCTCTGAATCAGAACCAGTAAATTTAGGAAGCATACTAATGTACTGCACCTTCAACTCATAGTGATTATCTGCTGCGTGTGGAAGTTTTATGCATGATAGAAGTGATGTGCGCAACGGGTAACATCGATCCTGAAGGATCGAGATCGGTTGGTCCATCTTGGCATCGATGAGCAAATCTGATATCACTAGTCGACCAAATTGATTATGGGTCCAATGTGGCATGAACCAGCGACCGTGAGTATATGTGTGAATTCTCTAAACTAATGCAAGAAGTAGGGTGCGGTGGAGATAAAAACGGTGAAATAGATATGATCAAATAAAAATGTGATTCCTACTGCTCCTAATTTATCTTTTTATATTTTTTTACACAACCAGGGAACAAAATTACAGAACTGGAAACAATTTGGGCTCGGGAAGTACCTTAATAGCAGCCAATTGGCTGGTTTTACCGCTAAATAGCAGTCAAACCAGAGTGTTTGACCCTCTACTTTCTTTTGCACAGTTCTGAGACTTCTCCGATCATTTTTGTCTTCCTGTATCTATAATATCTACTTCCTGAACACTCAACACACACTGTTAACCTGTAAAACGTTAGAAAAAGTAAGAAAAATACCGTTGATCCCCAGCAACGGTGCCAAAAACTTGATGTGATAATTTACTTCAAACGCACAGCGTCGGTTGTAGTGCTTAACAGGTCATTTTATAGGGATCTAAGGTATTTTTGCGTTCCTTACTCTTTTCTTAATCTAACGGACTAACCAAAGATTCTGGTTTGAAGTTGAGTTAATCTAAATAGTTTAGGATCTAACATTTACTAATTTGCTTCCATCATCTTACTTCTATTATCTTCTTTTATATAAAAATTATATCTTTTTAGTTTAATTTTATTTAAAGTGTCCTAAGCATGAGCTATCAAGTGGTGTGCAAGTATAACTCAACAAAAATACTACTTTTCATAAAAACAAACTAAATCTTTTGATAATTCAATTAAAAAGATAAAATCAATAACCCCAACCCCTAACTAACCTAATTCATGTATAACCTATCAAAATCTTAATTTTTGAGTTCATATATTTTAATCTTTTATAGAAAATCATGTCTTTATTTATTTTATTTAAGAAAAAAATATTAGAAAGTAATTACATGGTGGATCTTAACTTCATCTACATCTTAGAGCTAAACTAATTAGCTACTCCTATTTTTAATAAGCAAAATTAAATTTTTATTCATGAATATGGTTAACCCTAATTTAGAAAGCAGTAAAACCTAAACTAGAAAGCGAATAACTCTATCTAGAAAGCAAATAAAAATCTCAAAACAATGGTTTACCTCTGGAGTACGGTATTGTGACCATCACCCCTTCAGCAAAATCCTAATTTTATTAAATTAAAAACGAGTACAAAACCTTCAGAATTCTCTCTAGAATACAAGAATACGACCAATATATGGGCTTCGGAAAACCAAACCCAATTATAATACAATTGAAACGAAGCCACAGGAGAAAACTCGGGTTGTGGGTCCCACTTTGGGCCACCATTTAGCTGCAATTATAGCTAATTAGCGGTTCAAATAAAGCAATACTTTCTTAATTTTCTTCCCCTCGAGTATTTTGATGACATTATTTCACTTTAACTTTTTGCAGCATCGTAGTCTCATAGTCTTGCCCACTTTAGAAAATTTTCAGACTTTGATTTCCTACTCCAACTCTGATTTCCTGCCATCTCCTTGTATGAATTGGATTACTTGAAAAAGATACTAAAAAAATCCGAGTAGCATTTATTTATATACAAAAATAGATAAAGTATGGGAGGAAAAAATACAATATATGATGCTCATCAGTGATGAACAAACATCACCTCAATTTCACTTCTATGAACAAAAATTCCGACAGATAATGGAGAAAATGGGTTATAACTTTACCCAGATGTCGGGATTAAACTTGAAAAAGGACAGCAAAATTTCTTACCCAAGAGGGAAAAGACCGGACTACTGCCATAAGATCCGAAGAGGGTTAGGGTATGTATCCACTTATTTAACACCAGAGGAAATCTCTTCGATCGACGGAGATGTTTATCCATCAAATCACGATTTCGATATAAGTACCGGTGCTTTGTTTTAATCTCTAACTGCAAATATGGTTTCAGCCGCACCCGAAAGCGACGAGGAACCAATTGACATTTAAGATGAGTCTTGGGCTAAACATATGGATACTCTTTGGGATGTCCGTTTAGAACAACGTGACCTACCCACAGAAGATAAAATGATGCAAGTTAATATGGGAATGGAAGAGAATCCAAAACCAATTTTTACAAGCGACACACAACTCCCATAGAGAAGGAGGAACTTATATCCCTTATTAGAGAATACATAGATGTGTTTGTATGGAGTTATGAAGATATGTCCGGGCTCGATCCTCAGATCGCTACGCATCGGTTAAATATTTGAGAAGATACCAAGCCAGTTAAACATCAGCAAAGGTACTTCCGACCAAAATTAATGGAGGCCATAATTTCCGAAGTTAATAAACTTATAACATCAGGATTCATTCGAGAAGAACAACATCCTGACTGGGTGGTGAATATAGTGCCGTAAGAAGAATAGCAAAATCCGGATATGTATCGACTTTCGGGACTTAAATGCCGTATGTCCTAAGGATGAATTTTACCTTCCAATTACTGATGTAATGATTGATAATACATGTGGTTACGAGAATGTCCTTTATGGATGGCTTCTCGGATTATAACCAGATTAAGATGCACCCAGATGATGAAAAGCATACGACCTTCAGAATGTCGTTGGGAGTATACTGTTATACAGTGATGCCCTTTGGGTTAAAGAATATCGGTGCCTCATATCAACGCACAATGAGCGTTATATTCAAAGAATATCTGCGTAAAACTGTGGAATGTTACGTGGATGATTTGGCTATCAAAAGCAAAAACAAAGAGGATCATTTTCAGGACTTAAGGACAGTTTTCAATCTCATACGAAGACATCACCTAAAAATGAATCCTGCTAAATCCTTCATGTGGGTATCTAGTAGAAAATTCCTCGGGTTTGTGGTTACTTCAAAAGGGATCTTCCTTGATCTTGACAAAATAAAAGCAATCAAAGAAATATCGCCGCCCCGGAGCCTCAAAGAGCTAAGGGAGTTATAAGGAAAGTTGGCTTATATTCACTGCTTTATTTCTAACTTATTAGGATGATGTCAACCATTCACTAAACTCATAAAGAAGGGGGTTTCTTTTATATGGGATGAAGCATGCCAACAAGCATTTGATGACCTTAAAGAATATCTCATGAACCCTCTTGTCCTCATGGCCCCCATCCCAGGAAAACCATTTCTTATATATGTAAGGGCCATGGATCATGCCTTAGGAGCACTACTCGCTCAATATAATGAGCATGGTCATGAACATGCTCTTTATTATCTGAGTTGGACAATGATGGGAGCCGAACATTGGTACACTCCAATTGAAAAGGAATGTTTAGACCTACTGTTTGCTATCCAGAAAATGCGACACTATCTTTCAGGGCAGACAATTCATTTCATATTCCGGATCAACCCTCTGAAAATCTGCATGACAAAACCAGGATCATTAAATTGTAGATTAGCAAAATGGGCATTGCTATTATCACCATATGACATCCACTTTATTCCTCAAAAAGCCATGAAGAAGCAAGCAATTGCTGACTTTCTCGCAGACCATCCTATCTTGACAGACCCTAAGTTGTCACAAAATACCCCAGAACAGCCATCAGAAGTCAATACGGTCAGTGAGGAATGACCATGGCAAATGTTTTTTGACGGTGCTGCAATACGATCCGCTGTCGGAGTGGGGGGTGGTACTTATATCACCACACAAGCATATAATTCCTAATGGCTACTCATTAACAGAGCCCTGAACAAATAATATAGCAGAATATAATGGACTCATTATTAGTCTAAAAATGGCCTTGCAACTGGGGGTGAATTGTTTAGAGGCATACAGAGACTCTAAGCTCATCGTCAATCAAATGACGGGCGAGTATGAAGTCAAACATAAAGCCCTCATCCCCTATCATCAATTAGCCCTAGAACTGGCAAATTATTTTGAACAATTTTACATTAATCACATACCTCGATATGAGAATGTCTATGCAGACGCCCTCGCAGCATTAGCCGCGACATTGGCAATTCCTTCAGGATCAACTAAGAGTATTACTATTGGAAATAGGAAACTTCTCCATCCTGATACAATTCTTCAGGCCAAATAAGTATGCCAAGTAGACCTAATTCTGGAACCCCGCGACTGGCGATTGATTGCGCCATGTATGGGATGTTGCTAGAAGATTCTAAAGAAGCCACTTCAATAAAGAAAAAGGCTCAAAATTTCTATTACGATCCTTCACTTCAAACTTTATACAGAAAATCAAATGACGGTCTCTCACTACGCTGCATTTCAAAAGAAGAGGCCAATGAGGTGCTCAAAAAAACGCATGACAGAATATGTTAACTTTATAAGAAAACTAGGATATTACTGGTAAAAAATGATTACTGAGGCAATGACATACGCTAAACGATGTCATGCATGCCAGGTGCATGCTAACTTTATTTATCAACCCTCAGAATATTTACATACTACTATCACCATTTGGCCCTTTGAGGCATGAGGATGGACATTGTGGGGCCGATAACTCCCCCATCCTCTAAGAGACATTGGTTTATACTTATAATAACCGATTATTTTTCAAAATGGGCCGAAACTGTACCCATGAGAGAAGTAAAGACAGCGGATGTAATTAAATTCATTAGACATCACGTTATCTATCGCTTTGGCATCCCTCGAAGGATTATTCATGACAACGGACTACAATTCATTAGCCAGGGATTTTTACGATTCTGCGACAAGTTCAAAATCAAAAATATTGCTTCAACACCATATAATCCCGTGGCTAATGGATTGGCTGAAGCTTTTAATAAAACAATTATTAAGCTTCTTCTAAAAATTCATTTATTCCAACGAGCGGGATTGGGATAAAAAATTAAGAGAGTGTTTTAGGCTTATCGCACCACTATTCGCACCCCTACTAAAGCTATCCCTTTCTCCTTGGTATATGGAAGCGAGGCCGTCTTACCACTGGAGATTCAGATACCGTCATTAAGGATAGCGTTGGCCACGAAAATGACGACAGAAGAGCGACATCAACAAAAACTACGAGAATTAGAAGCGCAAGAAGAAAGACGTCTCCGAGTTCAATAACAAATTGAGTTGTATCAAGCCCGAGTCTCACAAGCGTTCAATGAGAATATCAAATAAAGAACCTTCAAGTAAGGGGATTTGGTTCTAACCGTTAAAAGGCCAATGATTATGACCCATAAAACTAAGGGCAAGTTTGAACCTAAATGGGAAGGACCATTCATAGTGGAGACGGTATACTCAAATGGAGCTTATCGCTTGATGAACCAAAATGGTAACATGATGATGATGCCTATTAATGGAAAATTTCTGAAGAAATATTATATGTAAGCTTCATGTTCTGATCCCTTGTAATATGCTTATCCCTATATCTATTCAAATTATGCGTGAGAGCACCTGAACTATTCTCCCCTAATTACTACGTATGTACAATTATGCACCCCTGCCAAAATCAATGATCTTGATCCGATCACCCCGGTATCAACAATCCAAGTTACGCAAATGAGTCTTGGACTGCTTTGCTAAAATTTTACATCATTTACTGATATGATAAATTACTGCAAGCGCACAGTGTCGATGTAGCGCTGTACAGGTAATCCCACAGGGATCTAAAGTGTTTTTGCGTTCCTTACTTTTTCTTTAGTCTAACAGATTAACTATAAGTTTCTAGATCGAGAGAAGATTAGTTTTAAGTCTTAAAGATTAGCCTAGGATTTCGATTCGATTAGAATAATAGCCTAATAATGAATTATCTCTTTCTTCCTATCTTTTTAATTATGCACGGTTAAGTAACATATTAAAAAGGTGATTTTTTTAATTTGATTTTAATCAAGTGCCTCTAAGTATGACCTATCAAGTGATGTGCAAGTATAGACCATCAAAGATAATACTTTTCTTAAAAATAAATCATATCAAGTAGAAAATCTCATAAACAAGAGAAAAGAAATAAACTTCAAACCCTAATCTAAGTATAGACTATCAAAAGAACGAACTTAAGTATAACCTATCAAAAAATTTAGATTTACAAGTTTATCAATTCAATTTATTTATAGGAAAATCTCTATTGATAATTTTAAAAATAAACAAAGAGTAAGAATTCCAAACTTCATCTAAGCATAGATTATCAAAATATTAATTAAGTATAATCTATCAAAGAATTATGATTTGTAAACTCTATCTTTTATTTATTTATAGAAAAATCATAACTCTATTTCTTTCTAAGAAGAAGATGAGATAAATCCATGTTAGGTCTATTAAAGTAACTTCATCTACATCTTAGGACTAAAGAAGATTAGCTACTCATATTTCTAGTAAGCAGTTAAATCTATTTTTATTTATGAAAGCAAATAAATCTAATCTAGAAAACAATAAAACCTATACTAGAAAGCAATTAACTCTATCTAAAAAGCAAATAAATATTAGAAAGTAATGGCTTACCTCTGGAGCAGTATTGTTGCCGCCACCCCTTCAGCAAAACTCTAATTTTATTAAATTAAAATGAGTACAAAACTTCAAGATTCTCCTAGAATACAAGGATGGGCCAATATATAGGTTTTGGAAATCAAACACTAATTCTAGCAGAACTAAGAAACTAAAAAATTACAAAGAAGCCATGGGAAAAATCTCGGGTTTTGGATCCTCCTTTTGGCCGCTAGTTAGCTGAATTTACCGCTAAATAGCGGCTCATTTTATTAATAAATTCATAAAATGTTTTCCTCGTGAACAACTTCTCTTAGTTGTTTATCTTTCTTGACTGTATTTGACTTTTAGTCTCTGCAGCATCGTAATCTCGTAGTTTTGTTCACTTTAGAAACTTTTCTGGCTTGATTTCCTACTCCAACTTTAATTTCATGCCATCTCCTTGTACGAATCGAATTACCTGAAAAAGACACTAAAAATACCCGAGTAGTATTTATTTATATACAAAAATAGATAAAGTATGAGAGGAAAAAATACAATATATATATTCATCACACCCCCACACCTAATTTTTGCTAGTTCTCGAGCAAAACCTAAACCTAAAAAGAAAAATAAAAATCATAACTCACTTTCGCAGGTCGCGATTGAACTTAGCGTGTGCAACAAACCTTTAAACCCCTAACTTACCCTAGTGGACGAGTGTTGTCTCATGAGGGTTTGCAGTGAATATACCCACAAAATTCAAGAAGAAAATAGATTAAGGAATAAAGAAAAGAAAAATAAGGATAACCGAAAATCAAGAAAAATAGAAATTTTATACAAAAGAAAGAAAAATCTTTTTTTATGATATTTTCATCAATTAATCTCACTAATATAAAAACTTAAGAATGCATTTAGATTATCAATTTTCAAATCGAGCGTCATATCAGATACACTTATCATTTTAATCAAAATTTTAAATCTTATCTTTTAATACCCACTAACAGATAATTCATTAGCTCTTACACAACTACGTGCACGTATGATAGTCTACTTTGGTTTGGACTCCAACTCTAACTCATGATCCATCTCCTCTCTCATAACAATTTTTTTCTTTTTTTTAATTTTTTTTAAAAAATATTTCACCTTTCATGCGAATATTCACGCTTGCATATGCGCAACATACCCGATTACTTGGTTCATACTCTTTTTTATTTTATTTCTTTAGAATATTTCACCTTTCATGCGAATATTCACGCTTACTTAGGCGCAAAGTACCCGATTACTCAGATCATACTCGTTTTTTTCACTCTTGAGGTTATTGCCTTAACACCAGGTGCACTCCAATATTTTATCACTCTCGAAACTATTGCCTTAATACTAGGCTCACCCCATTATTTTATTCTCACTTTTTTTCTTTGTTTTCTTTTTTTATTTTATTATTATTTTTTAGAGAGAGGAGACTTACTCAATCGTTATCATCTTTGTCCTTACCCTAATAAACTATTGTGAAGTGAAAAAAATAAATGCATACTTGCCTCAAAACTACTGTGAGTGATATTTATTTTTTGAATTTTAGTCTTTTTTTCATAAAATTCAAAGTATATCATCCAATCTACTCTCCTATCTAATTTCAAATCTAAATTTGTTCCTTTATCTGTAATTAGTTTGATCTATTGATAAAAATATATAAATTTGTTGTTAAATTTATTTTTTGTTAATTTATTTTCAGTTTTTTTTAGTTAGTTACCCTAAAAACTACCCAAAGTGTAAAATAAAGAAACCCAAAAAATAAAAATAAAATCCTAAAAAATAAAAATAAAATCCTAAAAATCCTAAAAAAATTAAAATCTTCTAATCCACTCCCCCACACCTAAACTTGTGTATGCCCTCATGCACAAATAAAGGGTGGTAAAATAAATATGAAAACCATTATACAAATATTATACAAATAATGAGAGTCGTAAAAATCACGATCTCAATATCATCACCCTATCAACGCATGGAAAGAGCTTACGACCTCTCGATCGCTTCCCACTTTCATAGTGTGTGCGTTTTAAACGTGAACTGGGTGCATTATTATATTTCATCAAGCTCTTACAAATCACGAAATTACCTGTCTGCTTCTTATGCCGTCCTCGCTTTTTTTTGTCCACATGTAAGTATTAACAATTGGGTTAAAGAATTCTTTATTATAAACCTGCCAATCATCGTTAGTAAAAAGCATACATGTAGAAATATCATGAGGTGAGAAGAGTGTAATATGATCAAGTGAACGTGGTGGTGGCTCTTCTAACTCATGAAGTAATGCGAGTTCCTCTGTAAATAAATCCTCAAAAGTTTGCTCATAAATTAATGGCACACATGGGTAAGTATCATCATATATAGAATCTGTATGTACCAATTCATCTAATAATATGAGCTTATCTTTGAACAATTGCTCAAATGAGGGTTCATCATCAGTGCAAGAGGTCGAATGAGAGTGTAAATTATGAACCATGTTGACCTCAATGAGGGAGCTCGTTGCGTGCTCATCCATATTAAATATATTCAATGCCACAGTCATATTCCCAAACAATAACTTCATGAGGTCACTCCTACAATCAATTAATGCATTTGATGTTGCAAGGAATGGTCTACCCAAGATAACGGGAATTTGATTCCATGGATTGGAGATCGGCTCAGTTTCTAAGACAATAAAGTTTACAGGAAAGATAAACTCGTCGACCTTAATGAGCACATCTTCAACCATACCAAGTGGTCTTTTGATCGAAAGATCAGCAAGCTGTAATATGACTATGGTAGGTTGAAGTTTTTCTAACCCCAGTTGCTGATAAACAGTGTAAGGAAGTAAGTTGACACTTACCCCTAAATCAAGTAATGCCCTATCAAATGTAGTGTTCCCAATGGTGCATGAGATTGTAGGGGAACCTAGATCTTTGTACTTGATAGACAAGGAGTTAGAGAGGATATGTGATATGTTTGCAGCAAAAAAAACTTTCTCAGGAACGTTTCTTACTCGTTTCTTAGTACACAAAGTCTTGAGGATTTAGCATAAGTAGGAACCGGTTGTATAATATCAAAGAGTGGAATATTCTGCTGAAATGTTTCAAGAATATTTTCTACTTGCGGTGAAGGCTTCCTAAGCCGATTGGGATATAGTGCCTTCGACTTAGGAACAGGTTCTTCTAAATGATCATGTGACTGTAATTGAGGTGATAGAGATGGTCGTGGAGAAAGAGGTGGAAGAGATGATGTAGCCTGCGAGATAGTAGGAGTTGGATCAGGGGGCATGGTTACATTATTGTCCACTTGCTTGCCAGATCTAAGCGTGTGAACGACATTGCATTGGTGGACATGCGACTGATTAGAGTTTGAGGAACTGGTATTAGGGTTCGTTATGGGTTGACTTGAAAAAGTACCCTGACCACGTTCACTCATCTGACTTGCTAATTATCCAACCTGCTGCTCTATATTCTTTATAGATTGAGAGTTCACGAGTAGTTGCTGACCTGTACTTTAAATAAAGTCAGTTGACACTTTCATAAGATTTTGCATGTGTGTGTCAAGGTTGGATATATGCGTGTCAAATTTGGAATGAGACTTGAGAAGATTTTCAACGTGCTTCTCAAGTGACTGAAGTCGCTTTTCTTGATCAATATTAGACCCCTGTTGTGGATGTAAGTGGTTTTATGCAGGTGGTCTATTCTGGTTGTTCTCATAATTTGATGTATTTGGGTGTTGATAAGTACCCACATTTGGTCTTGCGAACTGACCATTGGCTGGAGGTTGCATGTTAGGGTTAGGGTCCCCCTGATATTGCCCTTGACCCCATGATAGATTTGGATGGTTCCTCCAGTCAGGATTGTATGTAGGAGCGTAAGGATTGTTCATGGGTTATTGATACAAGGCGTTAGCCTGCTTAAGTGTGGGACCCATGGAATTCATTAATAATGGGCACTCCTCCATAACATGATTTGGAGTTCCGTAATTAAAACATGTGGAAACTTGAATTTGATTTACCTGACCTACCGGTGGAGCACTAGGAGTCTCTAATGCCTCAATTTTTCTCATAAGGGCTGCAATCTTAGCTTCGGCAGCTATAGAGCTGTCAATGCTATGGATCTCACTCTTATGCGCAGAAGTTGATGCACTGGGCTTCTAAGTGGGACTCTCCCACTGCATAGTCTTCCACGATAGGTCCTCAAGAAAGTCCCATGCTTCATCCTCATTCTTTCTCATGAACTCCCCCTGACACATGGCTCAAGAAGAGTTTTGGATATGTAATCGAGTCCTTCGTACACGATTTGACATAACCGCCACTTTTCTATCGCGTGGTGGGGGCACTGAGCTAATAAGTCCTTGAACGTTCCAATATTTCCAGAAAGGTTCTCCCTGCACTTGACGGAATTGATTAATTTGATTTCGTATTCTTGTCGTTTTATGCGTGGGATAGTACTTCATAAGAAATACTGCAACGAATTCATCCTAAATAGTGATTGAATCAGTAGGCATACTGTACAACCACTTCTTCGTATTATCCTTGAGTGCAAACGGGATGAAGCGGAGCTTAACTGCATCCTTCGATAAGTGTTGCAGTTTTATCATCATGCATACTTCCTGAAATTCACTGATAAAGAGATATGCATCCTCTGAATCAGAACCAGTGAATTTAGGAAGCATACTAATGTACTGCGGCTTCAACTCATAGTGATTACCCGCTGCGTGTGGAAGTTTTATGCATGATGGAAGTGATGTGCGCAACGGGTAACATCGATCCTGAAGGATTGGGATCGGCTGGTCCATCTTGGCTCCCATGAACAAATCTAATCTCACAAGTCGACCAAATTGATCACGTGTCCAATGTGGCATGAACCAGCGACCGTGAGTGTGTGCGTGAAATTCCTAAACTAATTTAAGAAGTGGGGTATGGTGGAGATAAAAATGGTGAAATAGATATGATCAAATAAAAATGTGATTCCTACTGTTTCAAATTTTTTTTTTAGATTTTTGTTACAAAACCAGGGAATCAAAATACAAAACTGGAGAAAATTAGATACTTGAATTTACCTTTATGGCCGCCAAAATAGTGGCCAAACCAGAGAGTCTGACTCTCTGGTTTCTGCTACGCAGATCTGAGACTTCTTTGATCCTTTTTGTCTTCCTGTATCTGCAATTTTATATTCTCTGCATACTCAACACACACTGTTAACCAGTAAAACGTCAGAAAAAGTAAGAAAAATACCGTCGATCCCCGCTAACGGCACCAAAAACTTGATGTGATAAATTACTGCAAGTGCACAGTGTCGATGTAGCGCTGTACAGGTCGTCCCAAAGGGATCTAAGATGTTTCTGCATTCCTTACATTTTCTTTAGTTTAATAGATTAACTATAAGTTTCTAGATAGAAAGAAGATTAGTTTTAAGTCTTAAAGATTAGCCTAGCATTTCGATTCCATTAGAATAATAGCCTAACAGTGAATTATTTCTTTCTTCCTATCTTTTTAATTATGCACGGTTAAGTAACATATTAAAAAGGTGATCTTTTTAATTTGATTTTAATCAAGTGGCTCTAAGTATGACCTATCAAGTGATGTGCAAGTATAGACCATCAAAAATAACACTTTTCTTAAAAATAAATCATATCAAGTAAAAAAAATCTCATAAACAAGAGAAAAGAAATAAACTTCAAACCCTAATCTAAGCATAGGCTATTAAAAGACCGAACTTAAGTATAACCTATCAAAGAATTTAGATTTACAAGTTTACTCAATTCAATTTATTTATAGGAAAATCTCTATTGAAAATTCTAAAAATAAACAAAGAGTAAGAATTCCAAACTTCATTTAAACATAGATTATCAAAATATTAATTAAGAATAATCTATTAAAGAATTATGATTTGTAAACTCTATCTTTTATTTATTTATAGAAAAATCATAACTTTATTTATTTCTAGGAAGAAGATGAGATAAATCCATGTTAGGTCTATTAAACTAACTTCATCTACATCCTAGGGCTAAAGAAAATTAACTACTCATATTTCTAGTAAGCAATTAAATCTATTTTTATTTATGAAAGCAAATAAATCTAATCTAGAAAGCAATAAAACCTATACTAGAAAGCAATTAACTCTATCTAAAAAGCAAATAAATTTTAGAAAGCAATGGCTTACCTCTGGAGCATGGTATTGTGGTCGCCACCCCTTCAGGAAAACCTTAATTTTATTAAATTAAAACGAGTACAAAACTTCAGGATTCCCCTAGAATACAAGGATGGGCCAATATATAAGGTTCGGAAATCAAAATCTAATTCTAGCAAAACTGAGAAACTAAAAAATTACAACGAAGCCATGAGAAAAACCTCGAGTTTTGGATCCTCCTTTTGGCCGCTATTTAGCTAAATTTAACGCAAAATAGCGGCTCATTTAATTGATAAATTCAAGAAATTCTTTCCTCGTGAAAAACTTCTCTTGATTGTTCAGGTTTATTGACTGTATTTGACTTTTAGTCTCTGAAGCATTGTAGTCTTGTAGTTTTGCTCACTTTAGAAACTTTTCTGGCTTGATTTCGTACTCTAACTTTGATTTCATGCCATCTCCTTGTACGAATCGAATTACCTGAAAAAGACACTAAAAATATCCGAGTAGCATTTATTTATATACAAAAATAGATAAAGTATGAGAGGAAAAAAATACAATATACGATATTCATCATTTACATCACTATTGATCAAGAAAAATTTTGAAGTCACCAGATAGAAGAATCAAAGAATTATCTTTGTTCATAAATTGAAAGAATATGGATAAAGTTACAAAAGAATAAAAGCATTCAAAAATTTTGGATTTCTTTATTACAAAAGTAGAAGAGAAAAGAAAGATACTAGGAAGTCAAAATTCTCCTAGAAGGTTCAGCTTATTCTCTGTCTCGTCAATACTCGACGACGAGTTTCTTCTACAGAATACAAGGCCCGATGACGCAACTCATCATCGTTGATAACAAGTTGCTGAGTCAACCACCGATGGGTTTCTTCAATGGATCGGCTCCTTACTATGCCTTCCTGTTCGAGTTGTCCTTATTGAAGAATCAACTCCTCTCGTCTCTTCACTGACTCCTCCAGCCGAGTCTCACTGGCTTCTAAAATTGCTTGAGTTTTGGCGATAGTTTCCCGAACTCTGAGAATGGCCATATGACTCCTCTCAATTTCAAAGTCTACTTTTTCTAGTCCTCGGAGGACTGTCTCCTGACTGGCTCTAAGTTCTGCTAACTCTCGCAACCAATCTTCCTCCTGGCGCCTCAATTATGCTTAACGAGCCGTTAACTCTGCTCGAAGCCATGCCACTTCAATTTTGGTAATTGCTTCTACATCCGCTCGGCGAAGTGTGTTCAACGTTTGTACCTGATCTTCTAAAGTTTCTAGGCAGGCTCGATAAAGAGCTGCTCGCTCACGTCCCCCAATCCTCTCGATGTTGTCCAGATAACTGACCAACATTGGGCGTCCAAATTTGAGAAAGTCTCTCCCATCTAAAATCATTCCAATACATCTTCTTAGCAGCCGCATAAAGTCATTAACACTGTGATTAAAAAATTCCTCAAGAGAATCAGCAGTGTCTAAATTACGTGCAGGCAACGCTAAAAAAGATGTGACCGGAGGAGGAGTGGCTTCTACAGAAGTTGATGAAGAGAAAGCTCGTCCTTACACCAGGTTCATAATATGCAGGGCCAGTAAAGCCAATAAGGAACTGGATGAACTGGGGATCCAAGGAGAAGTTTCGCTGGTGCCAGCTATTCGAGCAGATTTACCAAGAGGAGTAGATTCTGATAGAGTGTCTCCTCCTGAAACCCCTCCCGTAGTGGAGGCGACCTCAAAGGAGAACTTCAAATTATCTTCGTCGTCCATTGGTAAGCGAGCTGGAGGAGAAGGAGCAGATAGGATCTCTACAGCCATAATTGTTAATGGCATTAGCATAGTTGGCGGAGAAGCTGATGGCGTGCCAACAACAACCAAAAAGTATCTTCATAACAAATAGCCAGTGTTGGAGACAGTAAACTTGGAGAAGGAGGAGCTTCTCAGGTCTTAAGGGCAGCAGTATATGTCCTATCGTCACTCCCTATCTCATCGGTTGGAGGAGTTGAAGAAGGAATAGAACGTGGAGCTGGGTGTAGTAGTCCGCATCAAACCATTCTGCAGAGCTACCTAGTCTACCAACTGACCTAGTGGTGCCTGAATAATCCACCAACTCCTCAGACTCTACTCTGATAGTTGAATGCATAGGTGAATGAAATTGACTACCTGGATCTCAAAAGCAGACAAAAGTATCACATATATACATACAAGAAGAATAAAATATAAAGTTAAAATTTCATAATCATACTAGTAGATACGAGTCCTGTAGTTGGACTGGAGGGAGGAGCCATAGCAGTTTCTAGAAGCACACCCTTTTCGCTACCTTGAGGTTGCGTCGTTATAGTGCGTTCTGGAGAACCAAAAGCAGTTGTATCTCCGGCACCACCAGCACTCATGGGTTTTGTAAGCTCATCTTTTTCGGCAGGCGTTGTAGGCAGAGTTGAAGCTAAAAAATCGGCCGCAAACTGAATCGCTGCTTCTTCAGGAATAACCATCGGCAGAGTCTGTTCAGTTGATTTCTTCTTTTTCCGAGTTGGTTCGCCTCTGGATATTCGGCGATGCTTTATTGTGGGGCTTCGAGGATGAGTGCTATCATCCCTAGTGGGTTTAGTAGTATCTCCAGCACCAGTGTCATCATCAACACCATCATCGCCAGAATCCTCATCATCAGAGGGGGTAACCACCACGTCAAGGAACTCCTCCATTCCTTTTACTCTAACTCTCTTAGCCCCTTTTCGGAGGGAGTAGAATGCTTCAATCTCTTTACAGCAACTATGCTTTATGGAAAAGTTCGATACAGCTGCATTTGCGACGCTGTACCAAGTACAAAAATTGAGTGTCATACTTAGAACTGGTCATTTCTGGGGCAGCGTAAACTCGACTCCTATTCCTCCAGCAACAAAATGGAGCCAGCCTCGTGCTTCCTCATACAAATTTCCTTCGTACGTCAGTTTCTTATTTTGATTACCTACATAGAGCTGTGAATATCCGAATTGACGAGTAAAATTGCTTGGAAGGTACGGTTCTATGTAACACAGGTTTCTTGCCGATACACTGATGTGATAATTTAACTGCAAGGGTACAGTGTCGATCGTAGCGCTTAACAGGTCGTCCCACAGAGATCTCAGGTGTTTTGTGATTCTTACTATTTCTTTAGTTCTAGTGGATTAACAAACAATTCTAAGTTGGAAGGATGAGTTTTAAATTATAGAGATTACCCTAGGATTTCGAATCTATTAGAATAATAGCCTAACAATAAATTATCTCTTTCTTCCTAACTTTTTAATTATGCACGGTTAAGTAACATATTAAAAAGTTGATCTTTTTTAATTTGATTTTAATTAAGTGCCCCTAAATATGACATATCAAGTGATATGCAAGCATAGATCATAAAAAATAACACCTTTTTTAAAAACAAATTATATCAAGTAGAAAATCTTATAAACAAAAGTAAAAAGATAAACTTCAAACAATAATCTAAGCATAGGCTATCAAAAGACCAAACTTAAGCATAACCTATCAAAGAAATCAGATTTATAAGTTTATTCAAGTCAATTTATTTATAAGAAAATCTTGTTAATGATTCAAGAAATAAACAAAGAATATGAATTTCAAATTTCATATAAGCATAGATTATCAAAATATTAATTAAGCATAATCTGTCAAACAATTATGATTTATGAACTCTATCTTTTATTTATATATAAAAAAATCATAACTTTATTTTTTTTTTAGGAAGAAAATGAGATAAATCCATATTAGATCTATTAAACTAACTTCATCTACATCCTAGGGCTAAAAAAAATTAGTTACACATAATTTTAGTAAGCAAAATCCTATTTTTATTAATGAAAACAAATAAATCTAATCTAGAAAGCAATAAAACCTAAACTATAAAGCAATTAATTCAATCTAGAAAGCAAGTAAATATATCAAAACAATGGCTTACCTCTAGAGCACGGTATTGTAACCGCTACCCCTTCAGCAAAATCCTAATTTTATTAATTTAAAACATGTACAAAACTTACAGGATTTTCTTTAGTATACAAGGATACGGCTAATATATAGGCTTCGGAACACTAAATCCAATTCTAATAGAACTGAAAAATCACAAAATTACATTGAAACTCTCGAAAAAAATATCGTCTGGAACGGCCACTTTTGGAATGCTATTTGGCGGCAAATGCTGCTAATTAGTGGCCAAAATAAGCATTTAATTTCTAATTTTTTTTCTCCCGAGTATTTTCTCCTTTTGAGTTTATTTTGATGACTGCATTGCATTTTGACTCTCTACAACATCATAGTCTCGCCCACTTTAGAAACTTTTCGGACTTTGATTTTCTACTCCAACTCTGATTTCATGCATCTCCTTGTATGAATCGGATTACCTGAAGAAAACACTAAAAATACCCAAGTACTATTTATTTATATACAAAAATAGATAAAGTATGGAAGGAAAAATACAATATATGATACTCATCACACCTCCACACCTATCTTTTGCTAGTTCTTGAGCAAAACCTAACCCTAAAAGAAAAAGAAAAATTCTAACTCATTTTCGCAGGAATCGCGATTACACTTAGCACGTGCAACAAGTTTTAAAACTCCTAGGTTACCCTAGTGGATGAGTGTTATCTCGTGAGGGTTTATAGTGAATATACCCACAAAATTTAAAAAGAAAATAGATTAAGGAATAAAGAAAAATAAGGATAACTAAAAATCAAGAAAAATAAAAATTCTATGCAAAAGAAAGATAAATCTTTTTTTGTATAATATTTTCATCAATTAATCTCACTAATATACAACTCAAGAATGCATTTAGATTATCAATTTTCAAATCGAGCATCATATCAGATACACTTATCATTTTAATCAAAAATTTAAATCCTATCTTTTAATAACTACTAACAGATAATCCATTGGCTCATATACATCTACATGCACGTGTGATAGTTTACTTCAAGTTTTGACTCCAACTCTAACTGATGATTCACCTTTCATGCGAATATTCAGACTTACTTAAGCGCAAAGTACCCAATTACTTGGATCATACTCTTTTTTCACTCTTGAGGCTATTGCCTTAATACTAGGCGCACCCCATTATTTTATCACTCTCGAGACTATTGCCTTAATACCAAGCTCACCTCATTATTTTACTCTCACTTTTTTGTTTAGAGAGAGAAGACTTACTCATTTGTTATCATCTTTATCCTTAACCTAATAAATTATTGTGAAGTGAAAAATTGATGTATACTTGCCTCAAAACTACTGTTTGCGGTATTTATTTTCAGATTATAATATTTTTCATAAAATTCAAAGTGTATCGTTCAATCTACTCTCCTATCTAATTTTAAATCTAAATTTGTCACTTTATCGGTAATTAGGTTGATCTACTAATGAAAATATATAAATAATTTTTTTCAGTTTTTTTATATTTTTTCAGTTTTTTAAATTTTTTAGTTAGTTATGCTAAAAACTATCCAAAGTATAAAATAAAGAAACCCAAAAGTCATCTAAAACTAAAATCTTGGAAAAACACAAAAAAATCCTAATCCACTCTCCCACACCTAAACTCGTGTATGCCCTCATATATAAATCAAGTATGGTAAAATAAATATGAAAACTATTATACAAATACTAAATAATAAGAGTCGTAAAAGTTACGATCTCAATATCATCACCCTATTAAAGCATGAAAAGCGGTCGCTTCCCACTTTCATAATGTGTGTATTTTAAACGTGAAGTGAGTGCATTATTATATCTTATCAACCTCCTACAAGTGACAAAATTACCTGTCTGCTTCTTATACCGTCCATGTTTTTTCTTTGTCCACATGTAAGTATTAATAATTGGGTTAAAAAATTCTTCATTATAAACCTGACATTCATCATTAGTAACAAACATACATGTAGAAATATCGTGAGGTGAGAAGAGTACAATATGATCAAGTGAACGTAGTGGTGGCTCTTCTAACTCTCGAAGTAATGCGAGCTCCTCTGCAAACAAATGCTCAAAAATTTGCTCATAAATCAATGGCACACTTGCACAAGTATTATCATGCATAGAATCAGTATGTACTAATCCATCTAATAATATGAGCTCATCATTGAGCATTTACTCAAATGAGGGTTCATCATCAGTGCAAGAGGTCAATGAGAGTGCAAACTATGAATCATGTTGATCTCAATGAAGGAGCTCGTTGTGTGCTCATCCATATTGAATATATTCAATGCCACAGTCATATTCCCAAACGATAACTTCATAAGGCCACTCCTGCAATTAATTAATGAATTTTATGTTATAAGAAATGGTCTACCCAAGATAACGGGAATTTGATTCTGTGGATTGGAGACCGGCTTAGTTTCTAAGACAATGAAGCCTATAGGAAAAATAAACTCGCTGACCTTAATGAGTACATCTCCAACCATTCCAAGTGGTCTCTTGATTGAACGATCAACTAGCTGTAATGTGACCTTAGTAGGTTGTAGTTTTCCTAACCCCAGTTGCTGATAAACAGTGTAAGGAAGCAAGTTGACACTTGCTCCTAAATCAAGCAACGCCCTATCAAATGTAGTGTTTCCAATGGTACATGAGATTGTAGGGGAACTTGGATCTTTGTACTTGATAGGCAAGGAGTTAGAAAGGATATATGATATATTTGCAGTAAGAAAAACTTTCTCAGAAATGTTTCTTACTCGTTTCTTAGTACACAAATATTTGAGGAATTTAGCATAAGTAGGAACATGTTGTATAATGTCAAGAGTAGAATATTAACCTTCACCTGCTGAAATGTTTCAAGAATTTTCTCTACTTACAATGAAAGCTTCCTAAACTGATTTGGATATGGTGCGTTCGGCTCAGGAACAGGTTATTCCAAATGAGTATGTGACGGCAATGGAGGTGATGGAGATGGTTGTGGAGAAAAAGGTGGAAGAGATAATGTAGTATGCGAAATAGTAGGAGTGGGATCAGGGAGCATGGGTACATTATTGTCCACTTGCTTGCCAGATCTAAGCGTGTGAATGGCATTGCATTGGTGGACATGCGACTGATTGAAGTTTGAGGAACTAGTATTAGAGTTCGTTATGGTTTGACTTGGAAAAGTACCATGGCCACGTTCACTCAATTGACTCACCAATTGTCCAACCTGCTGCTCTACATTCTTAATAGATTGAGAGTTCACGAGCAGTTGCTGACCTGTACTTTGAATAAAATCAGTTGACACTTTCATAAGATTTTGCATGTGCGTATCAAGATTGGACATATGCGTGTCAAATTTGGAATATAACTTGAGAAGATTTTCAACGTGCTTCTCAAGTGTCTGAAGTCGCTTTTCTTGTTCATTGTTAGACCCCTGTTGGTCATGTGAATGGTTTTGTACAGGTGGTCTATTCTGCTTGTTCCCATAATTTGATGCATTTGGTGTTGATAAGCAACCACATTCGGTCTTGGAAACTGATCATTGGTTGGATGTTGCATGTTAGGGTTAGGAGCCCCCTGATATTGTCCCTGACCTCGTGAAAGATTTGGATAGTTCCTCCAGCCAGGATTGTATGTCGAAGCGTATGGATTATTCATAAGTCCTTGATACAAGGCGTTAACCTGCTCAAGTGTGGGACCCATGGGATTCATTAATAATGGACATTCCTCCATAACATGATTTGAAGTTCCACAATTAAAACATGTGGGAATTTGAATTTGATTTACTTGACCTACCTGTGGAGCAAGAGTGGTCTTCAATGCCTCAATTCTCCTCATAGGAGCTGCAATCTTAACTTCGGCAGCTATAGAGCTGTCGACACTATGGATCCCACCCTTATGTGCAGAAGTTGATGCACTGGACTTTTTAGTGGGACTCTCCCACTGAATAGTCTTCACGATATATCCTCAAGAAAGTCTCATGCTTCATTCTCGTTTTTCCTCATAAACTCCCCCTGACACATGGATTCAAGAAGAGTTTTGGATGTGTAACTGAGTCCTTCGTACATGATTTGGCACACCCACCACTTTTCTATCGCATGGTAGGGGCATTGAGCTAAAAGATTCTTGAACCGTTCCAAATATTTCTAGAAGGGTTCTCTCGGTACTTGACGGAATTGATTGATTTGATTTCTAATCCTTGCCATCTTATGTGTGGGATAATACTTCTTGAGAAATACTGCATCGAATTTGTTCGCAGCAGAAATTTGCTATCCTTCCATTGAATTCAACTTAGATTACAACGAAAGAGAATAAGAAAAAGAATAAACGAGAGGATTTATAATTTATCGCTCTCTTTTACAATGAATTGTGTGATCCGTGTTGCGATGGGATCTATTGAAGTTGCTCATTTGGATGATCTGACGAAGATGGTCTCCTTGCTCTTGATGAAGAAGAGGCCGGCCGACTCTTGGATCTTCTTGATCTTCTCTGCTCTTCACGAATTTAAGGCTCTATGCGTAACTCGAATTCTCTAAGATGCTCGAAAAAGATCCCTAGAGCTTCCTCAAAGGGGTATTTATAGCCTTAGGATGATATGAGAGTTTCTATCTAAATAGAATTTGTACTCATCAAGGATTCCAATCAAATATCTTAGTTTTGATTTAAATCTCTTGATTTAGAGTTCTGATCGGACTTAATTTGGGTATTTGGATAAGCCCAAATGATAATCTCAATCAATTTGAGATTCTGGTTAGCTGCTCATGCGGAGCTAATCGCATCAAAATGCGGAGCTAAGAAACCAGAACGCGGAGCTATTGATTAGCTCCGTGTTTTACTCAAACACGAGGCTAAAATAGCCAAACGCGGAGCTATAAAGTTAGCTCCACGTTCTGTTGTGGAAAATTCTTAGAAATTTTCACTGCCAATAGAACCCCCTCCAAAGTTTTCAAACTGATTTAGAACTTGGCAAATTTTGAAATATTTTAGATTTTCAACCTGAAAATGCGGAGTTAAAAATACCAAGTTTATCTTCGCATTTTGCATACTTGCGCGGAGCTAATAGCTTCGCGTTTCAATGAGCAACTGCACCGAATATTGCGCCGAATGTCAAGGGGTGGGTTTTCTCATTTAAATAGAGTCTCTTCTTCTTCTTCCTTCACTTCATTTGAAGAATTCAAGAATCCAAGAGCTCCAGAACTCCAGCAATCCAAGCGACCGAACGATCTTCAATTTCCTCAAGTTTTTCGTCGATTTCTTTCTGATTTCTTCGAGTTCAATGGCACCCAAGAAGACCACGACATCGCACGCCTCCTCACCATCGGCGGCCAGGGCAAGCAGCGGCGGCAGCGGCCGAGGAAGTGGCTACAGCGGCGAGCCAGTCCATGCTGTGCCTATTGGAGGTAAAAATCTCAACTTTTGGACTTTCTAGAACAATTTTGGAGTGATTTGGCTCGGTTTTTGAGCGGCCAATCATTTCTTTCACCGGCGAGATCGTCGTTTTCCGGCCGTACGGCTTGGAGAAGAAGAAATATCTCTGGTCTTTTTCTATCCTCGCGTTTGAAACGCGGGTCTATTTTGACTAGCTGTCGCATTTTAACGCGAAGTTATGATTTTTAGCTTCGCATTTGCAAACGCGAGGCTATCTCATTAACTTTGCGCGGAGTTTATTCTTAGCTTTGTGCGGAGTTATTCTTAGCTTCTCGCAGAGTTATTTTTAGTTTTGCGCGATCTAATTTTAGCTTCGCATGGAGTTATTTTTAGCTTCGCGTGGTCTAATTTTTTTAGCTTTGCGCGGAGTTATTTTTAGCTTAGCGCAGAGTTATTTTTAGCTTCGCGTTTCTATACTTAGAAAATTTTCTAAATTTCTCAAATCTTTTTCTAACTCTTGATTCTGCTTTTTGCAGTGGGGTATTCAGTGGAAGCTCTCCCCCATAGGCACTATTTCGGATTTGCTGGGGGTGCAGATCCGGCGGCTCAATTCCGCTTCACAACTATCCTTGCTGCATACAAGCCAGGCTTGAGGGAGCGTAGGGAGAAGCTGATCAGGTATCACGCTGCTACCGCAAGTGAAATTATAACTGATGCTGCCTTCGAGGCCACCAACCGGAAAGTTTTGGAGAAGCCCCGCGTTTTTGTTTGGAGGTACAATGGGGCAATCAGACCAGATCCTTTTTAAAGAGGAGTACATGTGGCTCTACCAAACTGGTGACTTGCTAATGTTTCTCCCTAGTATGGAGCGCAGTTACCCTCTAGTTTATCTTTAGAGGTTAGCCATGCATCGCGAGTTAGAGTGAGCCAGGAGTACGATTGCGTCTCTACGGGCAAATTGTGCGCACACGGAGCTTACCAAGATGGTCCCACAAGATGAATCATTGGGTTGCTTCCGGAAAGAATCACTAAGGAGCACCCAGTAGGAGAGGTTCCAATTCACGCACGAACTTTTCTCAGTGAGTTCATGGCGCAAGGAGGCCAATACCCAGCCAATGATTTCAGGATGCCTGGCTGGGTTTACTCTTCTAGCAACATATGGTGGGCTCGCCTCGTCCATGCTAGATTCTCATGAACCAGTTCTGAGAGAGATTGGCTTATACAAAGCCATCAGAAATGTTCAGTTTGGGATCGCTCAGAGTGCCTATTACTTCTTCGGCCTCCTAGAGATGTACAACCCCGAGACTGGCACTTTCTTTATACCAGTGGGTGAGCTGGGATTTGCTCTCCACGAGATGTTTGAAGTGTCTGGATTGTCAATGGGCGAAGTCCCATACGAAGAGTATATCCCCACCACCGAAGAGTTGAATATGCTGAAGGTGAGGGACGAGCGCATCTACGCCACCTATTGGGAGATGATGTGCCATTACCGCATCTGCATCGACATGGTAGGTGTGCATAATCAGGGTATCGGCCATAAGAAGTGGGCCAATTACCTTTTCGCCAACTTGAACTCCAAAGAGAGTTCGACATCAGTTCATGGCTATGCTCCTATCGACGTTAAGGAGATCGATCGCCGCATCGCCAAGACACGCACCATATTTTATACTGCTGAATCCAACGATGGTGGATTCAGTCCTGGCACCATCTTCAAGAGTTTCTACTACCAAGCTCAGTTTCCAGTATCCAATAGAGATCTTATTGCTGAGTTCTTGATATTGTGGTTGAAAAGATGCGTCGTGCCGTCATTGCCAAAAGAGGCGATTGCAATGAACGTGGTATACTCAGTGGTTCTTCTCGCATACGGCCGACCTTTTGGACTTCTTCCCGCTATGGTGTGCAACCTATAGAGTGGACTACGAACGCTCTATAATGATTTTATTCCCGCCGACAAGGGGAAAGGGAAAGGAAAAGGCAAGTCAAAGGAGACTGCCAAGGCGAAGACTCCAAACCTCATGGTGGAGATGCCTTATACCTATTTGATGGCGTGGCTTGCCATGCACTATCCCTCTCTAATGAGTGCGGCTGAACATTCTCCAGCTGACAACCCATTCCTTGTGGAGCTATTCGAACGCTCCTCATGGAAGAGTCACTATATGTCTCAAATCTGGAAGACACTCTGCCATCACAAAAATTATGAGATCTTCCAGTGCTTCCCTGACTTCCCCGGTGGAGAACACAAGTCAAAATTCAAGGATATTTTGGGAGTAGACAATTTTACCGTCTTATACTCAGGAGCGTTCTGGTGGCTCCTTAATATCCGATACGGGCACTTGGTGTATCGTCAAGACGCCATGTGTTATATCAAACCGTACAACCCGAGCCGCTTCGCTCGCCAGTTTGGGTACTCCCAACTTTATGTGGGTAATCCAAATAAGAAGCTGGCCTATGAAGGAAATCTGTACGAGGGTGCCCGCAGCTAGTTCCACTTTGTAGCTGGTGGAACCGGGGTTGAATTCGTCCTGCACCAGAAGTCGCTAGAACTGGCCATGACTCTTAGCTTCTGCACGTGGTACAACGTTGCCAATGCTGACATGCCCAACTTCTCCATCAACCGGAGTTGTTGCAAAGAAATAGAAGCATTTTACTCTAGCCGCAAGGGAGCTAAAAGAGTAAGGGTGAAAGGAATGGACGAATTTCTTGGCGCATCGGTCGATCCATCAGATATTGGCGACTCTGATGATGATGACGATGATGGTGATGATGATGACGCTGATGTTGGAGGAGCTCCCCAATCCATGGTCACTCGTCTCCGGAGTCCGACCGTTAAACGCTGCGGAGTCCCGAGAGAAGGACTAGCCAAGAAGAAGAAGAGGTTGGCCCCAAGGACTCTATTAGTCCCTCAAGAGACGGCGGTCAAGTTTTTTTCAGACTTGCTGGCCTCAACTCTACCATCTGGGTCGGCAGAGGAGAGTACGCCCGGTGAAGTTCCCAATGCTCCTGATGCTGCGGTTCGCCTGCCGACTCAAGAATAGGCTGAGTACACTACGACGCAACCTTTAGGCGGCGAAACGGGTGTACTTTTAGATACGACGATGACTCCTCCTTCAAGTCCAACGACAGGACTTGTATCCCTTAGTATAGTTCTTTCAGATTTTATGCTCTATCTTCTGTTCGTTTTTTTTTATATTTTATGTAACACTTCTTGTTTGCTTTCTAAGATACAGGTAGTCAACTCCACTCTCCTATGCACTCAACTACCAGGGTGCAGTCCGAGGAGCTGGTCGACTACTCTGGCACCACCGGCTCGGTGGGTGGTCTTGGTAGTTTAGCAGAGGAGTTCGGCGTGGATTATTTTACACCAACTCCTCGCTCTATTCCTACTTCAGCTCCTTTGATCGACGAACTTGGGAGTGATGATAGGATAGAGGTCGTCGTCGCGGCCGCAGCAAGAGAGGCTCTGCTATCTCCAAGTCTGCCATCTCCAACACCAATGGTCTGCTCCAAGGAAACTTTTCCAGTAGTAGTTGGTGCGCCCTCTACTCCTCAGCCGGCGGAATCAACGCCTTCAATAATGGCTGTTGAGACACATGCGACTCCTCCCGCTCCAAGTCTTCTGCCAACGGGAGACGAAAAAAATTTGAAGTTCTCATTCGAAGCCACTTATGCCACAGGAGGAGCTTCGGGTGAAGACACTCCATTTTCTACCCCTGTTGGTGGTGCTGCTCGAATGACCTGTATTAATGATACTTCTCCTCAGGTTCCCAGTTCTACCAAGTTCATATTGGCTTTACTGGCCCGGCATGTTATGAATCTGGTACAGGGACGGGCTTCTTCTTCCTCAACTCCAACGAATTCCACTCCTCCCCCAACGACATCTTTCTTAGCATTGCCTGCTTTAAATACAGACACTGTGGACCCTCTTGAAGAATTCTTCAACCACAGCGTTAATGACTTTATGCAGTTGCTAAGAAAATGTATTGGGATGACCCTGGACGGAAGAGATTTCCTTAATCTTGGACGTCCAATGTTGTCCAGCTATCTAAATAATATCGAAAAGATTGGGGAACGTGACAGCTCCTTACCAGGCCCACCTTGAAGCTTTGGAAGAGCAGGTGAACATACTAACCACAGTCCGTCAAGAGGATGGGGAAGTGATCACTGAAATAGAGTTGGCGTGGCTATGGGGAGAGTTAGCAGCTCATCAAGAGGAGTTGAGGCGATAGGAAGAAGGATGGTCGCGGAAGTTTGCAGAACTACGAGCCAATCAGAAGTCCATTCTCAGGGGGTTGGAGATGGTGGACTTCGAAATTGAGGGGAGCCAGTCCGCCATTCTTAGAGCCAGAGAGACTATCGCTAAGGCTCGGGCTATTTTAGAAGCCAGCGAGTCTCGGCTAGGGGAATTCATTAAGAAACGGAAAGAGCTGATCCTTCAACAAGAAAAGCTCGAGTAGGAGGGCATAATAAGGAGCCGTGCTATCGAAGAGTCTCGTAAGCGGTTGACCCAGTAACTCGCAATAAATAATGATGATTTGCGTCGGCAAGCTCAACACTCCGTGGAGGAGTCTCACCGTCGAGTCGTTGATGAGACGGTGAATAAGTTGAAGCTTTTGGGAGATCCATAACTTCCTTTCATTTTATTCTTTATTCTTTTTGTAAAAGAACTTGTAATAGAAAAAAGAACTTAATGATTCTTTGGATTCTTTTGTAACTTTATTCTTTTAATTTATGAATAAAGATAACTCTTTTGACTCTTTTATCTGTTGGCTTCAAAAGTTTGCTTGTAGAACAAATAACTTGTCATCAAAATAGTTCACTGTTTTGGTAAAACAATCCAAGGCTTATCAACGTAACTTAGACTGTTGATACTGACCGAGTTTCAATTATTATCGTCAGTAAAATCCCATTGTAAAGAGCTAAATGATAGTTTGGTGAAGATGTTTAAACACTTACACCAGGATGATCGGGTTAGGATCATTAACTTAGACAGAGGCGCCTAATTGCACATGCCTTAATTTGATGGAGGCAATTCAAAACCCTCATGCGTAACTTGCCTGCACACTCCAAGATAATCAAGTGATGATTATCAGATTTCGATAGAGGAGCCTAATTGCACATGCCTTAGTTCGATGAAGAAGTTCAAGTGCTCATATGCGTAACTTGACCTGTCCACTCAAAGATGATCAAATCATGATCATTAACTTAGATAGAGGCACCTAATTGCACATGCCTTAGTTTAATAAAGGAGTTCAAGTGCTCATATGCGTAACTTGAACAAGTGGATGGTTATACTTCTAGGGATTATGAATCGGATGTGAAGTTACTCTGTCATCATTTTGGTTTATTTAGGCATAGTATTTCTTCAAAAATCTACCATTGATCGGTATCATCATCCTATCGCCATTTTGGTTCATTAAACGATAGGCTCCACTAGAGTATACCGTCTCCACAATAAACGGTCCTTCCTACTTGGATTCAAATTTACCCTTAGTCTTGTGGCTTAGAATTATTAGTTTTTTAATAGCCAGAACCAAGTCTCCTTATTTAAAGGTCCTTATTTTAACGTTCTTATTGAGCGTTTGCGAGATTCGGGCTTGATACAACTCAATTTGTTATTGAGTCCTGAGATGTTTTTCATCCAACGCTTCTAATTCTCGCAGTATTTGTTGATGGCGTTCTTCTGTCGTCATCTTTGTAGCTAGGGTCACTCTTAATGATAGTATTTGGATTTCCAGAGGCAAGACGACCTCACTTTCATAAACCAAGGAGAAAGGGGTAGCTTTTGTTGAAGTGCGAACGGTGGTGCGATAAGCCCACAAACACTCTCCTAGCTTTTCATCCTAGTCCCATTTGTTGGAGGAGACAAACTTCCGAAGGAGTTTAATAATAGTTTTATTAAAGACCTCCGCTAATCCATTTGCCGCGGGATTATATGGCATTGAAGCAATATCATTGATTCTTAACTTATCACAGAACCTTGAGAACCTTTGGCTGATGAATTGCGGTCCATTATCATGAATGATCCTTCGGGAGATGCCAAAACGGTAAATGACATGATGTTTAATGAACTTAATCACATCTATCGTTTTCACCTCTCTCATTGGCACGGCTTCGGCCCATCTTGAAAAATAATCGGTTATTATAAGAATAAACTGATGTCCTCTTAATGACGGGGGAGTTATTGGCCCCACAATATCCATACCCTATGCTTCAAATGGCCAACTAGTAACAGTATTGTGCAAATATTCTGCGGGTTGATGGATAAAGTTAGAATGTACCTGACATGCATGGCACCGTTTAGCATATGTCATTGCCTCTGTAATCATCTTCGGCTAGTGGTATCCTAGCCTTCTTATGCGGTCTCCAAGTTTTGGACCAGGCTGGTGAGCTCCACACACTCCATCATGTGTTTCTCTCAGCACTTCATCAGCTTCCGCTTTTGATATGCAGCATAGCAAAAGACCATCACTTGACTTTCTGTATAGAGTCTGAAGCGTGTGATCGTAATAAAATCTCGGGGCCTTCCTCCTTATCGAGGCGGCTTCTTTTGGATCCTCTGACAGTATCCCATACAAGGTATAATCTATAAATGGAAATCGCCAATCACGGGGTTCCAGAGTTAAGCCTGTCTGGCATACCTCTTTGGTTTGGAACACCGTGTCTAGATGGAGGAGTTCTCTGCTACCAATAGTGATGCTTTTAGCTTCACCCGGCGGGATCGCCAATGTTGCAGCTAGTGCAGCAAGAGCATCTGCATAGACGTTCTCATTCTGAGATATATGATAAATGTAAAACTGTTCAAAATATCCTGCTAGCTCGATGGCTAGCTGATGATAGGGGATGAGGGATTTATGTCTAACTTCATACTCACATGTCATTTGGTTGACGATGAGCTTAGAGTCTCCATATGCCTCTAGATAGTTCACCCCAGTTGCAGAGCCATTTTTAAGCCAATAATGAGTGCGTTGTATTCTGCCACATTGTTTGTACACGGCTCTGTTAATGAGTAATCGTTAGGCAGTATGTGTTTATGTGGGGATATCAGCACAACCCCCTCTCCAGCAGCAGATCGTCTAGCAGCACCATCAAAGAACATCTGCCATGGTTGTTCTTTACTAGTTGTGTTAATCTTTGACGTTTTAAAGTTGGACCAGATTGGATGGTCTGCTAGAAAATCGGCGATCGCTTGTCCCTTCATTGCCTTTAGAGGAACGAAGTGTATATCATATGGCGATAGCAATAATACCCATTTCGCCAATCGGCCGTTTAAGGATCCTGGTTTTGTCATCAGGATTTTCAAGGGGTTAACCTGTGAGATGACATGTATCGTTTGCCCTGAGAGATAGTGTCGCATTTTCTAAACAGCGAACACTAGGGCTAAACATTCTTTTTCAATCGGGGTATACCGACGCTCAGCCCCGATCATTGTTCTGCTTAAGTAATAAAGGGCATGTTCATGGCCGTGCTCATTATATTGAGTAAGTAATTCTCCTAAAGTATCATCCATGGCCCTTACATATATAAGGAACTGCTGCTCAGGAGCCGGTGCCATAAGAACAGGAGGTTCGTGAGATATTCTTTGAGATCGTCAAATACCTGTTGACATGCCTCATCCCATATGAAAGAAACTCCCTTTTTCATGAGTTTGGAGAATGGCTGGCATCGCCCTGATAGGTTAGAGATAAAGCGCCGGATATAGGTCAGTTTTCCTTATAACCCCCTTAACTCTTTAAGATTGCGGGGAGGCGGCATCTCGCTGATCGCTTTTACTTTTTTGGGATTAAGGAAAATTCCTTCTGAGGTAACTATGAACCCAAGGAATTTTCCGCTGCGCACCCCCATGAAAGACTTGGCAGGGTTCATCTTCAAGTGATATTTTCGCATAAGATCGAGAACCGTTCTTAAGTCATGAAGATGTTCCTCTTTGTTCTTGCTTTTGACTGCTAAGTCATCCACAAAGCACTCTACTATTTTGCGCAAATGTTCTTTGAATATGATGCTCATCGCACATTGGTAAGTGGCCCCGGCGTTCTTTAACCCAAAAGGCATTACTGTATAACAGTATACCCCAGTGGCGTTCTGAAAGTCGAGTGCTTTTCATTATCTGGGTGCATTTTAATCTGGTTATAGCCTGAGAAGCCATTCATAAAGGATATTCGCTCGTATCCGCAGGTGTTGTCGATCATGACATCAGGGAGTGGGAATTCGTCTTTAGGGCACGCAGTATTCAGATTCCGAAAATCAATGCATATTCGGATCTTTTCGTTCTTCTTACGAACTGGCACTATGTTAGCCACCCAATCAGGATGTTGCTCTTTACGAACAAATCCTGATTTTATGAGTTTATTGACCTCAGCGACTATCGCCTCCATCAACTCTGATCGAAAACGCCTTTACTGTTGTTTAACTGGCTTGGCGTCCTCCTTAATATTTAACCGGTGTGTGGCAATCAGAGGATCAAGACCGGGCATGTCTTCATAGCTCCATACGAACACATCTATATACTACTTGATAAGAGATATAAGTTTCTCTTTTTTTAAGGGAGTAAGTGTGTCGCTTACGAAAATAGGTTTCGGGTTCTCTTCCGTCCCCATATTAACTTGTACTAATTTATCCTCTGTGGGCGGGTCACGCTGTTCAAACCGAACATCCCAAAGAGTGTCTATGTGTTTAGCCCGGGAATCATCTTGAACATCAATTGGTTCCTCGTCGCTTTCCGGTGCGGCTGAAAGCATATTTACTGTTAGAGATTAAAACCAGGTGCCGGTACTTTGATCCGAATCATGGTCAAGTGGATGTAAGTCCTCATTGGCCGAAGAGCTTTCTTCGTATTTGTGTGGTGATGAGGGAGGAGTAGATACATAGTCCAACCCCCTGCGAGGTCTTTTAATAATAGTCTGGGCTCTTTCCTCTCGGTCTAAACGAATGTATGAGATTTCGTTGCCCTTTTCCAAAGTTTAATCCCGATTTTTGGGTAAAATTATAACCCATCTTTTCCATCATTTGTCGGGATTTCTATTCATATAAGTGAAATTGAGGTGATGTTTGTTCATCACTTTTACTAGTTTGTCTTTGTCGAGGTGACGTAATTACTTTGCCGAACGTGATCGGCTTTTGGGACCCCTCTCGAGGAGGCATTTCAAAGAAGTGACCTTGTCCCTTAGTTATTTTTGATTGAGAGAGGAGGGATGACTTGAGTGGCAAATAGTGTGCCGCCAGAACTTCAAGTTCGGATAGGCCATCCACTTCGGTGGAAATACAAGAAGGTTCAGACTCTGTAGCTACAGCAGGCTCGTAGACTAATTTATATTTTCATTGATAATCCACTCATCCTCTACTATATCAGCTACATTATTATCAAAATTCAAATTAAAATCTATGTGAGGATTGATTTCATAATCACCCCCATCATTATCTTCGGGAGGCTCGTACTTAGTATCCACCTCGTTGCCGCTTTCGTCAAACTTTTGAGGCTTGCTGAGGTTGTCGTTGGAGACTTCATAGGCTAGCTTGTAGAGCATAGCATCCGTGAAGTAGTTTCCAGCCCTTTAAATGGTTGCCTATCTGCAACTAAAGTCCGGATTTCTCCTTGTTCATCGCAGTATTTCATATACTGGTGGAGAGTCGACAGGACTATATATAGGCGTGGATCCAAGGCCGTCCCAGTAAAATGTTGCAGGAAATGTCTGCGTCAATGATGTAGCATGTGACCTCTGTCCTCAAATCTCCGATTTGACATCGGAGTCGGATCTTTCCAAAGGGACAGCTATCATTGGCATTAAACCCATATATTGTAGTATTAGTTGGTGTCAGGCGATGGGGAGAAATTCTCAATAACTGCATCAACTTTCTTGCAGACCCTGGATCAATCTGGATGCGATCCACCTTCGTGGATCCGACATATCTGGTAAAATATAAAGGCCTGTTGTGCTTTAAATTTTTTACCTACATATCCTCTGGAGAGAAAGTAATCCATGAGACCTGCCTCCTCACTTGATGACAGCGGGGCAAGAGTCCTATTCTTGGTCAGCTGGCTCGACAATCTGAGCTAGGAATGACTCGGAGTCTGCCAAGGCCTCTCTCAACGCCTCGCAAGTTGATTTCGATAATCGTAACAACTCGTAAAGCATGACTCAAGCTGGAATATTTACCAACTGAGCTATTATGTCAAATTTGAAGGTAGACTCCTTCATCTTTTCCAGGATTTTTCTGGAAACGGAGCCCTTTCTGCTTTGCGAGTTCCCCATATATATCTTTCGGGTCTACTCTTGTGTAATCCTTAAGATATGTTTTACCCGATTGAGTGTCGGAAGGGCCTGCCCGACCTTGATGAGTGGCCATAGCTTCGGGCTCCTCTTTAGAGTCTGTAAATGCCCCTGCAATTATGTATTCATCTTTTATTTTCACGGAAATAGCATTGCTAGTCCGCTTTTTCCTTTGACCCCCTGCGGCAGTCTACTGTTCATCTGTAGTAAATCAGGGTGGACCCACAGGACTTTCCCTCTTTGAGTTGTTATGGGGACAAGTCCTTCTTGTGCCATTTTATGCGGGTCATGAATAACCAGTTTCCCCTTTGGTATTGGGGTCACCCTTGCGGGGAACTTATAGGTTCCAACCACTAGGGTTGCCATATTGACAGTGACCTTCTTTTGTTCCTCTTTAAACGTCAAGACTCCAGTTTCTATTAGTGCTTGGATTCTGTTCTTCAGAGGGTAACAATCCCTGGTAGGGTGTCCGACATTTTAGTGGTAGAGACAATAGTTGGGGTCGTTGGTTTTACCAGCGTCCTCCAGTTTTCTATTCTCCAGAAGTTTCAACATTCCCTTTCTAAGGAGCAGGTGAAAGAGTGTAGGCATTTGCTCTGCCTTAAAGATATAGGTCCTCTCTTGCTGGAGCCTAGTTTTTCTCGTGCCCTTTTAATTTTAAGGCTTTGGACTTGGAGGACTTGTCTTCTATGGAGCAGCCTCTGATGTCATTGCCGCTTTTCCTTTATTCTTATTATTATTTTGGGTATACGGCCTATTATTCCTAGCTTTTCTTGATTCACGAGACTCTTCAACTCGACGGATCAAGTTATCGGCTTGCTCTCCTTATTTGAGCAAATCCCTCCATGTTTTAGACTCTACGGCCCCCATTTTTAAGAGCACGTTAGTCTTAAGATTATGTCGACATGTCTCTACCAGAGTTTTCTGGACCATTCTGTGTTTGCAATGTATGGACTTCTCCCGAAACCTTTCTATGAAGTCTTTAACTGTTTCTTGTTCCCCATGTTTAGTTGCAAGGAGGGAATGAACCGTAATTTCGGTATCATCCTTAAAGAAACGTGCGAGAAATAGTTTCTCAATATCAAACTAGATATTAATAGTACATGAGGGCAGCTGCATAACCAAGTGAAGGCAGGCTCTCGCAAGGTACTTGCGAATACCTTGATCATTACTGGGTCATTTCCCATTAAATGCCCTGCTTGGGACAAGAAGTAGTAAATATGTTGACTGGGAGATCCTTTTCCGTCATACGGCTCCAATTTGAGCGGTTTGTATTTTTCAGGGTATGGTGCCAAATCCCATTCAGGCAGATATGGTCTTGAGACCCCTGATTCTTTCAATTCCTTCTTGTGCATTAGTGCTTCGAGTTGACTTTGTAACTTCTCTATTTTCTCTTTATGTGGATCAAAAAAAATACTTATCCTCGTCCTCATGCGTCGAGTGGGCCTTTTCTTCTTTATCTTCTTCGTTCATTTTATTGAACGGAGTTTCTTTTCCTTTTTTGACGTTATCCTCGACGATTTTTTGGGTATTCTCGACCACTTTTGAGAGCATCATTTTAAGATCCTCGATTGTCTTTAATTGCTCCCGAATCATTTGTTCTTGGGCTTCAAATCTTTGGTCGATATCGTCAGACCTATTCATCATATATGATGCTGACTTCAATTTAGATGATGCCAAAGAACGAGGAGAGGCTATGGTCGAATTATCACTATCGTCATCATAAGAACATTTCACGAGTTTCATATAATTTTGGGCTGGGATAGCGCCTGACTTAAGCTGGGTAAAATGATTAGGTTCTTCATTATTTGATTCTAAATCACCATTCTTTTCTATGATTTTCTTACCCTTGCCGATCATGTTAGAAGTTATAATTCTCCATTCTTCTCGGGGAGTAGCCTTTGTTTTCTTAGCAGGATTTTTGTCTGACTTAGTTAATCGGTTGAACACCAATATCATGTTCTTGCTGCAGCAACAATTATCGATTACAGTGGATACTACTGTCATAAGCTACTGGCAATGGTAAATAGGTTCAGATTGAACTTGTTCTATACTTCTCTTCTTAGTCAAATACTCCCTGAGGTTAGTGACTTTAGTCATGAAATTGTGGGACCCATTCAACTGTTGAGAGGGTCCAGGAGCCCACTAAAACTTCTTGAGATCACTGCAGTCCAGTTCTGGTCCATTAGTGTGACGATCAGCCCTGATTTGTTATTTGGGTTGATTTACATAGAGCTGAGAGATAGCTTCACGTTTTGGAATGCAGAGCTGAGAATTAGCTTCGCATTTTATGACGTGGGGCTGAGAAATAACTCCGCATTTTGTTACGCTAGCCTCGCATTTTATGCTGATTTGGCGTTCCTGCAGAACTTTATCTTCTGAAATCTTAGCCCCGCGTGGAAAAAATTTCTTGCACGATGGCTTACTCTTGCGATTAACGCAAGTCACAACTTCGCGTTTAGCGCGATTTTTACGATTAACGACAATTTGCCAATCATCTTCGTGATTTACACGGAGCTAAGGAATCTTGCATTTATCACAAGTATTACTGGCTTCACGTTTATCGCTAAGCTCAGTATTAGCCTCGCGTGGAGAATCACACGCTGGCTATAAGGAAATTTTATCCTCGCGTTTATCGTGAGTGTCAAAAATCTTGCGTTTATCGCAAGTCGTACTGGTTTCGCGTTTATCACTAAGCCCATTAATAGCCTCGCGTGGAGAATCACACGCTAGCTTTAAGGAAATTTTATCCTCGCATTTATCGCGAGTGTCAGAAATTTTGCGATTAACGCAAATCTTACTGGATTCGCTTTTATTGCTATGTTTAGTAATAGCCTGGAGAATCATACCCTGGCTGCAAGGAAATTTTATCCTCGCGTTTATCGCGAGTGTCAAAAATCCTGCGTTTATCGCAAGTCGTACTGGCTTCGCGTTTATTGCTAAGCCCAGTAATAGCCTCGCATGGAGAATCACATGCTGGCTTTAAGGAAATTTTATCCTCGCGTGTATCGCGAGTGTCAGAAATTTTGCGATTAACGCAAATCTTACTGGCTTCGCTTTTATCGCTAAGTCCAGTAATAACCTCGCATGGAGAATCACACGCTGGCAAGTTGCAGCTTCGCGTTTAACGCGATACTAACTGGTCTTGCGATTAACGCGAGCCAGTTTGTAAGGGATCATAGCCTCGCGTTTTATGAAGTTAGCCTCGCGTTCAATGCGGGTTTTGAGGGCCTTTCGCCTAGCTCTACGATTTCTATTTCGGAGTTGGGTTCTGGTCAATCCAGTTCCCATGCCTTCTTCGACAGTAGAGAGGCCATCCTTTGTTAGGATTTCCTGCCCAAACAATGGCTCTATGGCCGTGATTTCCAAGGGTCCTCGTTTATCGGTGGATACCCAATTACCCGTTGCTCGGGTATTGGAGCGCACGCGATGATAGCGTCGCGTTTCGTTCAGGTTACCTGATTCAGAGGAGAGATACTCCTCATACTTCTACTGGTCGATTTCAACGACTAGCATATTTACGTCGGATCTGATCTTCTCGACGTCAGATTGTGCCACGATCTCTTCTTTGGTGAAAAAGACGTCTCCCACTGTGGTCGCCAGTTTGTTCGCAGCAGAAATTTGCTTTCCTTCTATTGAATTCAACTTAGATTACAATGAAAGAGAATAATATAAAGAACAAACGAGAGAATTTATAATTTATCGCTCTTTTTATGATGAATTGTGGGATCTGTGTGGCGATGGGATCTATCGAAGTAGCTCCTTTGGACGATCTGACGAAGATGGTCTCCTTGCTCTTGATGAAGAAGATGCCGGCCGACTTTTGGATCTTTTTGATCTTCTCTGCTCTTCACGAATTCATGGCTCTATGCGTAACTCGAATTCTCTAAGATGCTCGAAAAAGATCCCTAGGGTTTCCTCAAAGGGGTATTTATAGCCTTAGGATGATATGAGAGTTATCTAAATAGAATTTGTACTCATCAAGGATTTCAATCAAATATCTTAGTTTTGATTTAAATCTCTTGATTTAGAGTTCTGATCGGACTTAATTTGGGTATTTGGATAAGCCCAAATCATAATCTCAATCAATTTGAGATTCTGGTTATCTGCTCACGCAGAGCTAATCGCATCAAAACGCAGAGCTAAGAAATCAGAACACGGAGCTATTGATTAGCTCCGCGTTTTACTCAAACGCGAGGCTAAAATAGCCAAATGCGGAGCTATAAAGTTAGCTCCGCATTCTGTTGTAGAAAATCCATAGAAATTTTCACTGCCAACAGAATTCATCCCAAGTAGTAATTGAATCAGTAGGCATATTGTACAACCACTTCTTAGCATTATCCTTGAGTGCAAAGGGATGAAACAGAGCTTAATTGCGACCTCCGATAAGTATTACAGTTTTATCATCACGCATATTTCCTGAAATTCACTGATAAAGAGATATGCATCATCTGAATCAGAACCAGTGAATTTAGGAAGCGTATTGATGTACTGTGGCTTCAACTCATAGTGATTACCCGCTGCATATGGAAGTTTTATGCATGATGATAATGATGTGCGCAATGGGTAACATCGATCCTGAAGGATCGGGATCGGTTGGTCCATTTTGGCACCCATGAGCAAGTCTAATCTCACTAATCGACCAAATTGATCACTGGTCCAATGTGGCATGAACCAATAACCATGAGTGTATGCGTGAATTTCCTAAACTAATGCAAGAAATGGGGTGTGATGGAGAGATAAAATGGTGGAATAGATATAATCAAATAAAAATATGATTCCTACTGTTCCTAATTTTTTTTTATAGAACCAAGGACCAAAACTACAGAACTGGAGAAAAGTTTCGTTCCGAAGATACCTCTGGGGCCGCTAAATAGCGGCTCGGGCCGCTAATTGGCAGTCAAACCAGACAGTTTGACTCTCTGGTTTCTGCTACGCAGTTCTAGGCTTCTCTAATTCTTTTTCTCTTCATGTATCTGCAATATCTAGTCTCTGCACACTCAACACACACTGTTAACCCGTAAAACTTTAGAAAAAGCAAGAAAAATACCGTCGATCCCCGATAGCGACACCAAAAACTTGATGTGATAATTTAACTGCAAGCGTACAGTGTCGGTTGTAGCGCTTAACAAGTCGTTCCACAGAGATCTCAGGTGTTTTGTGATTTTTACTATATCTTCAGTTCTAGTGGATTAACAAAGAATTCTAAGTTGGAAGGATGAGTTTTAAATTCTAGAAATTAGCTTAGGATTTTGAATCCATTAGAATAATAGCCTAACAATGAATTATCTCTTTCTTCCTAACTTTTTAATTATGCACGGTTAAGTAACATATTAAAAGGTAATTTTTTTAATTTGATTTTAATTAAGTGTCCCTAAGTATGACCTATCAAGTGGTGTACAAGTATAGACCATCAAAGATAACACCTTTCTTAAAAACAAATTATATCAAGTAGAAAATCTTATAAACAAAAGTAAAAAGATAAACTTCAAATCTCAATCTAAGCATAGGCTATCAAAAAACTAAACTTAAGTATAACCTATCAAAGAAATCTGATTTACAAATTTATTCAAGTCAATTTATTTATAGAAAAATCTTGTTAATGATTCTAGAAATAAACAAAGAAGATGAATTTCAAATCTCATCTAAGTATAGATTATCAAAATATTAATTAAGTATAATCTATCAAAAAATTATGATTTATGAACTATATCTTTTATTTATTTATAGAAAAATCATAACTTTATTTCTTTTTAGGAAGAAGATGAGATAAATCTATATTAGATCTATTAAACTAACTTCATCTATATCCTAGGGCTAAAGAAAATTAGTTACACATAATTCTAGTAAGCAAAATCCTATTTTTATTCATGAAAGCAAATAAATCTAACCTAAAAAGTAATAAAACCTAAACTAGAAAGCAATTAACTCTATCTAAAAAGCAAGTAAAGATATCAAAACAATGGCTTACCTCTGGAGCACGGTGTTGTGGCCGCCACCCCTTTAGCAAAATTCTAATTTTATTAATTTAAAACATATACAAAACTTACAGGATTTTCTTTAGAATACAAGGATACGGCCAATATATAGGTTTCGAAAAACCAAACCCAATTCTAACAAAACTGAAAAACCACAAAATTACATCGAAGCTCTCGAAGAAATATCATCTGGAACGGCCACCCTTGGGTTGCTATTTGGTGGCAAATGCTGCTAATTAGAAGCCAAAATAAGTATTTAATTTCTGATTTTTCTTTCTCTCGAGTATTTTCTCCTTTTGAGTTTATTTTGATGACTGTATTGCACTTTGACTATCTAAGCATCATAGTCTCGTAGTCTCGCCCACTTTAGAAACTTTTTCGATTTTGATTTCCTACTCCAACTCTGATTTCATGTCATCTCCTTGTGTGAATCGGATTACCTGAAAAAGACACTAAAAATATCCAAGTAGTATTTATTTATATATAAAAATAGATAAAGTATGGGAGGAAAAATACAATATATGATACTCATCATACACCAAGTATCCGGGACGGATACTTAGAAACCACCAGAATGCCTCGGAAGATAGGGAGGAAATTATCTGGCCGTAGAGCATCCTTAAATTTTGACCCATACTCTTCGCCTGGGAAGTTGGGGAAGCAACGGTTGATCTCGTAATTTTGATGATGTTGAAGTATTTTACGGATCACCAATATATAGGCTCTTCCAAGTTGAGCATTCATATATCTCCACAAAGAATGGCTTGTCTATCGGGCAATAGTCTACCGCACTCATTAATGAGGTGCAGTGCATGACAAGCCAAGCCTTCAGATATGTATAGGGCATCTCCACCCTAAGATTTGGTGTCTTCACCATTGTCGTTTCTTGTACTCTCTTTCCTTTGGCAGCCTTCCCCTTCGTGGCCTTTGGCCTTATCCGTAGGGATCAAACCATTGCAGAGTGCACGGCCCACTCCGAAGGTTGCTAACTGTTGCAGGAAGAAGCCCAAATAGTTGTTCATAAGCCAATAAGACAGCAGGATAAATCACGTTCTTTGCAGTAGCATCTTTGGATAGTGAAGGAACGACGCATCTCTTCAATCATAGCATCAGGAACCCAGCAATTAAACCCCTGTTAGATATGGGGAACTGGGCCTGATAATGGAAGCTTTGGAAAACCGTATTAGAGTTAAACTCTCCTTCATTTGACTCAGTGGTATAAATTGTGGCTTCCAGTTCTGCAATGCGCCGTTTGATTTCCTCGACACCAACGGGCTAGAGTCCGCAGACCATAAGCAGGCTCTCTTTTAGATTCAAGAAGAGATAATCTGCCCATTTCTTGTGACCGATCCCTTAGTTCCTCACTCCAGCAAGGTCGGTACAAATATAATAATGGCACATCATCTCCCAATATGTCGTGTAGATGTGCTCATCCTTCACCTTCAGCATGTTTAGCTCTTCGGCGGTAGGGACGTATTCTTCATAAGGAACCTCGCCCATCGATAACCTTGACACTTCATACATCTCGTGGAGAGCAAATCCTAACTCACCCACTGGTGTAAAGAAAGTGTCGGTTTTAGGGTTACACATTTCTAAGAGACTAAAGAGATAGTACGAGTTCTGAGGCAGGCCAAACTGGACATTCTTGATGGCCTTGTAGAGACCAATCTCTTTGAAGGTTTCCTCATGGCAATCCATCATGTACTTGACAAGACGAAACCACCATATGTTGCCTGAAGAATGGATCCAGTCAGGCATTCTGAAGTCCTTTGCAGGATATTGGCCACCTTTGGCTACAAATTCACTGAGGAAAGTCTTAGCACAAACCGGGACTTCCCCAACTGAGTGCTCCTTGGTAATTCTACCTGGAAGGAGTCTATTGACGCACCTATTACCATCTTGATAGGCCCCATGTGCGGCAAATTTTCCTGTAGCAATCCTATCATACTCCCGAGTTAGTTCCCACTCTAACTAGCGATGAGCTGATAATCTCTGAAGATAAACTAGAGGATAACTTTGTTCCCTGTCAGGCAGGAACATCAACAAGTTACCGGTTTGGTGAAGCCACTTCCTCACTTATTCAAACAAAATTTCATCTGAATGTTGCATCGCGTCCCCAAAGAGGAATGCTAGTTTTTCCAAAGTTTCTCGGTTCATCGCTTCAAAGGGAGCATCAGTGATGATTACCCTTGCAGTGTCAGGATTGTATCTTATCAGCTTCTCTCTGCATTCTCTTAGACCTGACTTGAAGGCAAAAAGCTCAGTAGGGAACCAGAACTGGGTTGCTAAGTCTGCACTCCCAAAAAATCTAAAGTGATGCCTGCGGGAGAGAGGATCCACTGAGTAGCCGACTGCAAAAAGAAGAATCAGAGTTAGAAAAGATTTTAAGAAAAAGTTGGAAAAAGTTTCTAAGTATGGAAACGCGGAGGTAAAAATACCTTCGTTCAAAGTTAATCAGTAACTTCGCATTTGAGTAAAACGCAAAGTTAAAAAGATAAAATGCGAAGTTAAATCTGTAATAACTTTGCATAATAAATGCGACAGTCAGAGCAACCTCACGTAATAAGTTAAAATGGGAAGTTAACGTAGTAGTTTCGCGTAGAAGAAGACCAGAGACTTCTTTTTCTCTAAGTCATTTTGACCGGAGTACAGCGATGGTTTCGCTAGAGAAGGAGGTGATTGGCCAGTCAAAACCGAGCCAAATCACCCCTAAATGACTCTAAAATGTCCAAAAATAGAGAATCTTGCCTGAAATTGGCGCGGCGTAGATTGGGCCACCGCTGCGGCCACTGCAGCTACCGCTACCGCCGCTGCTTGCATCGATCGCCGATGGTGAGGTAGCGCGCGATGAGGTGCTCTTCTTGGGTGTCATTTGTCTTGAAATCTAGAGAAAAATCGACGAAAATTGGCAAGAAATCCGGTCGGGTAGGAGCTCTAATCGCCTAAAGCTCTAGAGTTCTTGAGAGTTCTTGAAAAATTCTTAGAATGAAGAAGAAGAAAAGGACCATATTTAAATGAAAAAAACCCGCCCCTTGGTATTCGGTGTGAGAATCAGAGCAGTTTTAAGCAGAACACGAGGCTATTAGTTTTGCGTGTCAAACTGTAAATGCGAGGATAACTTGGCATATAACTCCACGTTCAAATGCAGTAAATCAAAAATCCAAAGTATTTCAAAACTTGCTAAGTTATAAGCCATTTTGAAAACTTTGTAGGGGGTTCTGTTGGTGGTAAAATTTCAGAAGAAAATCAGTAAAAACGAAATTTCCAAGCAGAACGCGGAGCTAACTCTGTAGCTCCGCGTTTGGCTAAGTCAATAGCTCCGCGTGCAGAGTGCGTGAGCAGATTTCTTAGAATCCTAATTTGATTGTAATTGAGATTTAGGCTTATCCAATACCCGAATTGAGTCCAATTAAAATTTATATTCAAGATATTTAAATCAAAACAAAGATATTTGATTAGAATCCTTAATGAATATAACTACCTTCCAATTCTATTTGATTGAAAACTCATATATTGACTCAAGACTATAAATACCCTCTTGAGGTGGTTTTTGTGAGATCTTTTTCAAAATTCAAGTTATGGGTGAGAGCCTTGAATTCATTGGACTAGCAGAGAAAGATCTAGGGCCAACCGTCATTTTCATCGAGAAGAAGATTTTCACGTTAGATCGTCAGAAGGAGCTACTTGATAGATCTCATCGCCACATAGAGCTCACAATTCATTGTAAAAGAGAGTGATAATCTATAAATCTTCTCATTTGTTTTCTTTTGTTCTCTTCATTGTAATCAAGTTGTACTCAATGGAAGGAAGTAAGAATTTTGCGACGAACAATGGCTAAGAGGATGAATAGAACTATTTTGGAGCGAACTCGGAATATGAGACTACATGTAGGTTCGCTTTTGCAACTTTGGGAAGCCGCTGTAGATACAGTAGTCTATCTGATCAAAAGAAGTCCAGTTGGTATTTTAGATGGAGGAATTCCAGAGGAGATGTGGTCTGGTAAGACTGTAAATTATTCATTCTTAAAAGTATTTGGTTGTATAACATATGCACATGTGGATCATGAAATGAGTAAGAAACTTGACTCTAAATATCAGAAGTGTGCATTCATTGGATACGGTGGCGACGAATATGGTTATCGCTTGTGGGATTATGAGCATAACAAGGCAATTCATAGCAAAGATGTAGTATTTAATGAGGGTTGTATGTATAAAGACCGAATAGAGAATAAGAGTGAGAAAACAGTTGAGAAAAAGCACTTAGAGTTGGATGAGACACAGGATAGGATGGATCCCACGGATAAAAAAAGGAAGAAATACCTATATCTGAAGGGGAAGAAATGGCTATATCTGATAATATACAAGGTTCAAATGAGACCGAATAGGAGAGAGAGAGAGAGCTACTGATTGAAATAGATGATTCCAGTATTTCATCAGAGAGTGTTCCTATTTTGAGGAGGAGTACGAGAATAAGGAAGCCAACCTAAAAATTTTGTCTTCCTTTATATCATGTTTTGTATACTGAATCAGGTGAACCAGAGAGTTACCAAGAGACTATGCAGGATAAGTTTCGCCTTAAGTGGGAGCAAGCCATGCGTGATGAGATATTTTCTTTGGAGGAGAATCACACATAGAAATTGGTAAAGCGACCGGAAAAGATAAAAGTATTGCATAACAAGTGAGTATACATGATGAAACATGAGGCAGGAGGGACACAAAAGTTCAAAACTAGACTTGTGATGAAAGGAGTACGATGTATTGATCACTTTTCTGTGATGCGCAAGATGATAAGTGATTGTGAGAACTCAGAAGTCCAAGTGTTTTGACTGAGGTGGAGTACGATGTAGCGATTATGAGCGCTTGGTGAAGAGCGTGGTATAGTAATCGTGAGTGTTTAAGTGTGTATGGTTTAGTAATCATGAGTGCTCAGAGGAGAGCATAGTTTAGTGATCCTGAGTGCTCAAGTATAGAGGCAGTAATGATTATATAAATTGTTCCCGGTCAATGGAGTATCATGATCGTGCAGTGGATATCTGCGAAGTGGATGACGAGAACAATGGAGTTTCTCCAATATGCATGACTCATCGGATATGAGTTAAGGTGGAGATTATTGGGTTTGTATCTTGCATCCGTTAAGTATCAAGGTGTGATCAAAGATCACAAGGAGTCTCAATTGGACTTTAGATTAGAAAATCAGAGTTCTAATTGGATTGGAATACTAATTAGATAGTGTAGTGCTATTCTAATAGGATTATGATAGAAACACTATATATATCTCTTGTATGTGATACGAGAAAGTATGAGCAATTGATGAGAAAGATACTTCTATTATTATAAGAGATGTGAGAGGTAAAGTGATACTTGGATCTCTTCTTGTAACCTATTTTCTCATAGTAGATATTTCTCTCATTGTTTCCGTGGATATAGGTCGAACTTAATCCGCCGAATCACGTTAATTTTTGTGTTCTTCTTGTGTTGTATTGTTTTCTTCGTCTCTGTGATCTCGATGGGAGATTCGATCCCCAACACTTAGTAGGTATGCCACGTCATGCCAATATGTGCATTAGTGCGCTACACTTGATAGACGCTTCACCTAATAGGCATCGTAGGATTGATTTGTACATCTACTGATAGGCATTGGCATGCTAGGTTGGTGTGTCACTTGATAGGCATCAGTAAGCTACAGTATGCTTAGTAGTTATATTAGTGTTATAATACACTTTTTAGGTGCATCACTAGACGGGTGGTAGTGCATTAAACTATGCTTGAAAGGTTTAGCACGTTGCTTGGGCATCAACATGCACTAATATAGTCGATGTGCTGTATGTGCTCGGCGAGCACCGACGTGCATGCATTGTTGTACTTGCATGCTATGCCCATTGCTAGGCGAGCATCGATGCATGCATCGCTCAGTGTGCGTCAACGGTATTGCTGCACTAATGGAAACCTTATAGGCTCTCTTTGACCTCCAAAATTTTACAGGTTCCCTTACATATATAAAATTTTCAATTCTAAGATTTTCTTTAAAAATTTAGAATTTTTGATTAAAAAAATGTTCCGCACGCATGAGAGAAGGTGAAAAAGGTTGTTGCTGCTGCAACATACATAACAAAGGGAAATATAAAGGAGGGTTGTTATTACATCCTCTTTATGTTGCGTGACCAAAAAGTAAAGAGGAGCGCTAGGTTGTGCCCCTCCTTACCTTGGTCATGCAGTTGGCACAATACCATGAAGTCAGAAGAGTGTCCAACAGCGCCCCTCCTTAGTTATATATATTTTTATTAGTTCCTTTTTGGCAATACTTTCTTGGGAAGCGGCATTCGCCCCTGGTTGAGTGAAAATAATTTGTTTGAGCTTTCAAAAATTTTCTTTGGAGTCCCTTTCCATCGATGGATTAGTATTTGAAGGCAGATATTATCATTGCATAGGGTTAAATCTGTAGAACTATAATTTTCAATTCAAAAGGAGTCATGAGACATGTGAATTACCTGCACATAGATCTCTCTGAGGAGATTTTTTGGTTGACTTCTTATGTACCAAGATCTATCATCACGAGGCTGCTTTAGGCCTTAGAAGTAGACCGCCAGCCACTTGAACTTCACAAGATTGTTTACTTTTAAAGTGAGAGGAGTTACGGGATGTATGACCTACCAAACTATCCATCTTTCCGCCTGCAATCCAATAGCTCCATGGCCTTAGGTTGATTGGCCTCTAATTTTTTTCTTACATTCGTTCTCTAACTCTAAAGTCATAGTGGTTGATCATAATGTGTTTTTTAATTGTGTAATGGGAGTAAGGTGATTATTTTCCTTGTGAGCCCCCAATACATCAAGGTGTACCTTAATTTAAGAGAGTTGAATTTCTTCTTTACTTTGTTGAGAATGCTGACGAAAAGTAGAAAAAGTGGCTCAGTCTACTTCATGTGATAATAACAAAGAGAATGACTCAACATAGTGATGAGTTGATAACTTTAAGGATCTTACTGACTTGATTGCCTTAGTAAATTTGTAAGTGACTATTTGTTTGCCTAGCTCGAATCAAGTTGCAACATGTAGTATTAACATAGTTCAAATGAAGAGTAGGTCTCAATTTACCTATAACATGGCTAGGTTTTGAGAAGCTTGCAACGTAACAAAGTTTTGAATTGTCTAAATCAATTATGAAAAGATTTCAATGTGCAAGTTTTACTTAATCTGGTGATACTTGAACTAAAAGTGAAAAGCTTACAATGCACAATTGAACTAAAAGTGAAAATCTTACATATGCACAACTTCCACCTTCATCGAAAGATGCTAGACGAAGGGTTTAAGATTTTGGCTAAATTCTAGTTTCACTTGAATTATTAACCAAGAGGCTGTGAAGTTTTCCCTATGTGAGAGGATGTTGTATGAAGGGTTTAAAGTTTTACCTAAGTCCCAACTTTGCTCAGGGAACTTCTAAAGGGGCACAAGATTTTTCCTAGTGAGCCCAGTTAAATTTTACCATAAATATCAACTTTACCCTCAAAAAATTTTTCCCATCTTGCCCTTCTTCCCTCTCCCGCTTCCTCTAGCCCTCTCGCGAGGTGTTTTTTTATTTTTTTTTTAGCCCGTTCGGACTGTAAGTCCGAACGGACCAGATCTGTTCGGACTTACAGTCCGAACGGACCAGATCTGTTCGGACTGTTAATCCCAACGGCGCTCCCCCGTTCGGATTGACAGTCCGGACAGGGGTTTGACCCGATATGATATCTCCACCACTGCCTCACTCACTCTATTAATGTAATAAAATGATATATCATTAGTTTACCCAATTTAACGTGACTTTTAAGACTTATATTAATAACTAATTATACATTATTATCGAAATATAGGGAAGGAAGTAAAAAAATACAATGATACACCGACACCTTGATATACCGACACAATGATACACTGATACAATAATTCACCGATACAATGATACACTGATACATCGATATAATGATACTCCAGATACACAAATACAATGATACTCCTGATACACCGATATAATGATACAATGATACATTGATACACCGATATAATGAAACAACGATATAATAACTGATACAATGAAATAGTGAAGATTATAAACAAGGTCCCCAACGTATAAAACAAACAAGATCTTATACAAATTAAAGAAATAAGATCAAATACAAACGTAGTGTATATATTAATCGAACAAAAAGCGACCAGTAGGGTTCATTACAAACAAAAACCATATATTCTACAAATTCTTCAAAATATTTGCAAAAAACAATTACACCGGCCACTTGAAGTTTCTAACATCATCCATATCAATACACAACTAATATAATCTAATCACTGTCTCCTTGTTTTTCTTGGGGATTGACGTTTGCTTCTGGTTCGAGACATAATTGCCGTATCGGGTGCATTAGGAGTGGATTGATCTTGTCTTTATTCCTCTGCTTACTCTTCTGGTGGTTCTTTTGGCTGAGTGCAACCAGTTAGCACGGTTTTAATCTTCGCAAGTGCTTTATCAAAACAGTAAATTTTCTATGTGTAAGTAAGTAGTAACAAAGTATAATTTGCTACAAATATCATATTTTATCTATTTATTTTTTAACTACAAGATAGTGTAATATTAAAATTTAAAGACACTGAAACCGTCCTTTATAACTTAACCAACTATTGGGACAATACCATTAAACTTCTAAATTAACTAATAAATTTTAATATTAACATGTATAATTAGAAAAATAACTAAATTTTCGCATATTTTACAACTACGATTATAATATTATATTTTCTTCATAATTATAATCTAAATATTAAAAATCAAAATTAACAAAAAAAATGTACTCGTTTAGAATTTTCCGATTCTTAAATATTATCAGACCAAACAAAAAGTTCTCAGTTTTCAGTGCAGTCACAGACCAAACAAGAATAAACTAAATAAAACAAAATTAACATTAAATTAAATGAGACTTACAGTGGAGCTGAGAAATCTGAGATCAAGAGAAAATGAGACTTACAGTGGAGACTTTCAGTGGGAGGGTGTGGCTCAGGAGAGAAAATGAGGCAGCGGAGGCTTCGGCGCCCGGTTTGGAAGGAGGCTTCGGCGGCGGAGCCTTCGGCGGCGGGGTGTGGCTCGGCGGCGGAGGCTTCGGCGGCAGCGGCGGCAGGTTTGGAGGAGATGGCTGTGGCGAATCTCTCGAAGAAAAGGGTTTTGAGGCGGTGTGGAGAGGAAGTGAGGAGAGAAGAGGGAAAGAGGAAATGAGGAGAGAGAGATTGTTTTTTTGGGCGGAAGAGAGAAGAGGAAGAAGAGGGAGATGAAATATACCTGAAGGGTATTTTGGGAATAAACTGTGCTCACTAAGAAATTCTCCCCTTTACTTAAATGAAACTGGGCTCACTAGGAAATCTGGGCTCACTAGGAAAAAACCTGTGCCCTTTAGAAGTTCGCCTTTGCTCATAACAAATAGCTTGTGGATCTGCAAGCCTTCAACTGTTTGGTTCGCAGCCAAGCCTTTATTTTCCTAGTGCACAACTTGGTCATTGGTTACTAAATGCTTGACTAAATCCTTTTTTTTTTTTTTTTTTGTGAATAGTTAGGACTTTGTTTGCCTAGTGCATAACAAGGAGTTTGTACTTGGCACATAACCAAGTCTTGGTTTTCCTAGCACATAGTTAGGTTAGGGTCAAATTGCTCCGCGTATAGCTAAGTCTTGTTTTCCCTAGTATGTAGAAATAATTTAATAATTCGAATATAGTCCAATCTTTAATCGCCTGACATATTGTCAGGTTATGGTGCTTGGCACATAGTTGAGTTTTATGTTTGGTGCGTAATCATGCCATATATACGCAAAGCTAGGTAATTTGTCCTTGGCCCATAGCCGAGTTTCCATTTATATAGCGTGTAGCCAAGTCTCACCGTGCCTAGTACATAGCTAAGTCTTGGTACTCAATACATAGCAAAGTCTTTATTTTCCTACTATAATTAGGACTTGGTACTCGATGCATAACCGAGCCTTTGTAATGTGATTAGATGCACAATACAATTCTTAGCCATTCGCGTACTTGATGCACATCTCAAGTGCAGGTATAGCGTGTTTATTGGCCATGCACGTATGCAGATCTTCTTTACTGTATGCATTGTACAGCTTTCGATTGTGGACATGTGTGATGCTCCTGTTTGGAGTGTGCGAAGGGCAAGCATCTTAGATGTGGAGCATTAACGTAAGTGTCATTGTCTAGGGCTCTAGAATAAGGGTTACTGGCACGTGAATTTGTAGAGCGAGCATTCATCTTAGACTCTAGGAGTCTATAAAGAGGGCATTTCCCTCAAGCATGAGGGAATGAAGAGTGCACATTTGCTTTAGGCTCATCTTATAAGTGGGCATCCACTTTAAACTCAAAACTTTTAAAACTGCATCCGCCTTGGTCACGAGGGCCTAGAGAGCGAGCATCCAAACTAGGCTTGACAGTCTTGAGAGTGGGCATGCGCATTAGGCACAAGAGCCTGGAGAGTGACATTCACATTAGGCTCAAGGGCCTGAAGAGTGGACACTCATCTTAGAGTTTGTAAAGTGAGCATTTGCCTTATATTCAAGAGCCTTGAGAGTAGACATCTGCCTTAGACTCATGAGTTTATAAAGTCAATATTTTTCTTAGACTCGAGAGCCCTAATAATGGACATCCATCTTAGACTCATGGAGTTTGCTGGTTAAGATTAGGATAGAAGTCTTGACCACTACTTAGCAAGCGTTTCTTGGTTGATAGCCATGATATTTGTAATATATCTCCACTACATTTCCTTAATTATAATTTCCATATCAAAGTCTAATAATAACATGTACATTTTCTCTAAGTCCTCGTAATGAAGAATTGTCAATAAATAGTTTTTAAACTGATTTACAAAAACAGTAAATCACACCTCTTCTCGACCATGCTTTTGGACCAATCAATATTTCACATTCATGAAACAACAAAAAGCATCAAACTATACCAAATTACTATAATCATCAAGAAAAATAATCATGGGAGAAAAGATCAAGTCCATCAGGATTGGTAGGGCCGTTGGGTAGTGATAGATACTACTGCCTATGATTCCACAAGCCCCAATCCCTACCAAATTTCTATGGTAGGGTACATGTTATGTTCATATTCAATAAAATAAAAACACTATAGTCTCGGTCACAATATTTTAAACAATGAGATTTGAAAGAAAATGGTAAATGAGATAATCTACTTGCCGTAGTTATACTCCAATAGCTAGCTCCAAGTAGTAGCTCTCTTTCTCCCTTACTGGTATGCCCTTAATTCTTTGCTAAGTGATAGAGTCAGAAGGAAATAAGATGAGTTCTTAAAAAAATTGAAACGAACAAGATATAATAAAAAATTCTTACCTATGTTTTTCCCCTTCAAGCAGCCTAACCTAGGCTCTTTCTCCTTGAAGACCTCTTGCTGCTCTTAGCTGAAAGAGGAGAGGAGGGAAAAAAAATTAGAGATTTGAGGGGGAAAAGGTAAAAAATGATTTTTAATACATATAATATCATACTACATGTCCTGTCCCCATGATCATTCTTTCCTCTAGCCAACTAATCTCCAAGTTCCAAGAGTGTCTCCCACAGCCAATTGAAGTGAGTAATTTCTGAGTGTCTCCCACAGCCAATTGAAGTGAGTAATTTCTAAGTGTACGCCCAAAAAATTAAATCTTTCTTTATATTGCCAATTTACTTTGGAATTACAGTAATAAAAGAAAAATTACAAATAGAAAATCGAGATTACATTTCGATTCCCCTTTATTTTTGTGGGTTCTGACAACAGTAAAGTTTTGCTTCTGTACTCTGTTGACGATCCGATCTGGATTGGAAAACTCCTCTCTGGATTTTTTTTGGACTTTGGAGAATCCTCTTCTTCCCAAAAAGAATCCTCTTTTTTCTGGGCTCTGGGAATTTTCCCTCCAAAAATCCCTCTGTTCTGAACTCCCCTCCCGATTTAATAGATTGAGCAGCGCTTCCAATCCGGCTCATAATCTTCCCTAGAATTCTGGTTAAATCCACGTAATTAATCCCTAAAAATCTGGATCACGCAATCAGAGCATGAAGCGAGCAAAACTGCGGGAGTTCTCCCGTGGGTTGGCACCCGCGGAAGAGCTCCTGCGGGTTCCACCCGCAGGAGAGCTCCAGCGGGTTGGCACCCACGGGATTTATTCCCGCGGGTGGGCCCTGCAGGGAAATATCCCTGTTTTTTAATTTTTTTTCTTTTCCTTCTTTTTACTGTGTCTACATAACCCCCTCCAAAGTTTTCGAAATTTCATGTTGATTTATAATGGATTTGAAACACTTGGACCTTTTTAACTTTGGCTCTGTAGTCGTCATCACCTTCCTTTTTTTTAGACTAAGAGGATGACAGACAAGCTGTGATGAATTTGATGGACAGAAATAATTGTTAATATGTCTCATGAAAGATGAACGATGTATCATTACTAATGTGCTCATTAGATGACAAGCAGAGGTATGATGTTAATGTGCTTGTTAGATGACAAGAAAATGTATGATATTAACATGCTCGTTAGATGACAAGCAGATGTATGATGTTAACATGCTCGTTAGATGACAAGCAGAGATATGATGTTAACGTACTTATTTGAGGACAAGCAGAGGTATGAGGTTAACGTGCTCGTCAGAATCCTAACCGTTCAGTGACGTCTAATATGACGGATTAGGAAAAGATAGAGGTGTCATTAAACATGTCTCAAAACTCGACCTATTCAGATGATCTGGTCTTGATAGGAATGAGTTAACTAAATAGAGGTGACGGTTAACGTATTTAGTCTTAAAATTTGACTATCAGAGTCAACTGTTAACTTGATAGGGAAAATAATTTTCGTCAGAGGTAACTTTTAACTTAACGATATTAAAAACAAATTCATTAGAGGTTGTAATATTGGACTTGATGAAGTGTGAGTTTTCTTTTCTGTCAGAAGTGAAAACTTAACTCGACAGGAGATTTAATCGGATTTGATCTCACATAATTTTGAATTCTGATATCAGAGGTATAATTTTAACTTGACAAATATTTTGGAGTGTCACTTGCTCTGTTGAAGAAAATTGATGAGAAAAGTTTTACTGTAAGAGGTAAAATATTAACATGGCATGAGATTTGATCTCATTAGGGTTTTTAACAAACCCCAGCTATCAACGGATTTGATTAGTTTTTACCAACTACCATTTGAGTTGGGTTACCCTTACTATTTCCCTCAGCATGGTGAGTTGTCGAGAATTTCGTTTGGGCTTATATACCAAACCTTTTCTCTTCCTTTTGCTTTTGTAGGTTTGGGCAATAATGCATCCTTATAATTGGATAAGGATACTGTTGTAGTAGATTTGTTATGGAATTTTTAACAAATTCCCAGCTATCAACATATTTGATTTGCCTCTACCAACTACCATTTGAGTTGGGCTAGCCATACTATTCCCCTTAATATGGTAAGTTGACGAGCGTTTCGTTTGGGCTTAAATACCAATTTTTTTCTCTTTCTTTTGCCTTAGCAGTTTTGAGCAGTTCATACTTTTACCACAGCATGATAGGTTGGCGAGAAATTGGTTCTCTTTCCGACCTTGATATTGTTGGGCAAATCATGCTTTTACCCCCAGTATGACGGGGTTGGTGAGAATTTTATTATCTTCTCGTTATCTTGACGGTATTGGGCAATTCATACTTTTACCCCCAGCATGATGGGTTGGCGAGAAATTTGTTATCTTCCCGTTGCCTTGATGGCGTTAGGCAATTCATACTTTTTACCCCCACCATGATGGGGTTGGTAAGAAATTTATTCTCTTCCCGTTGCCTTGATGGCATTGGGCAAACATGCTTTTATCCCAACATGATGGGTTGGCAAAAAATTTATTCTCTTCCCGTTACCTTGATGGCGTTGAGTAATTCATACTTTTACTCCAGTATGATGGGTTAGTAAGAAATTGGTTCTCTTCCCGTTACCTTGACGGCATTGAGCAATTCATACTTTTTACCACCAGTATGATTGGGTTGGCGAAAAATTTATTCTCTTTCTGTTGAATTGATGGCATTGGGCAATTTATACTTTTATCCCAGCATGATGGGTTAGCAAGGATTTTGTTTGAACTTACAGACCAAACATTTTCTCTATCTATAGTCATAGAGACTGATCCATTTTCATTTTATGACCCAAGTTGGGGTGAGAAGATACACTTGAGCAACGGTCAGCATTTCTTTATTTTTTGTGTTGAAAAAGAGGTCGGATGACTTCATTCCCTTAAGAATAATATTTCTTCAGGAATTTTCCGTTGATCGGTATCATCATCCGGTCACCGTATTGATTGATCAATCGGTATGTTCCATTTGGATAGACCGTCTCTACTACGAATAGGCCCTCCCACTTTGGCTGAAATTTGTCCTTAGTTTTGTGCGTCATAACTAAGACCAAGTCGTCTACTTTGAAAGTTCTTTCTTATACTTTTTTGCTGAAGGTGCTCTCGAGAATTGCGCTTCATACAATTCGATTTGTTATTGCGCGTTCAAGATGCAACCTTAGCCCTATATCTGCGGGTTTAGCCTCGTATTTTAAGCTGGCAGAGTCTCGCGACTAGGCTAGTATAACTTTGCGTTATACGCTGGGTTGGACTTGTGTGCAGGTTTAGCCTTACACATGAGTTAGTTTCGTATTTTAGTTGCGGACATAACTTTGCTCTCTGTGCGGACTTAGCATCGCGTTTAGATGACTTTACGCTGGCTTAGCATCACATTGTATGCAGAGTTTAGTTTTGTTCGCATTTTAATTGCGGGCATAACTTTTCACTCCGTGTGGACATAGCCTTGCATTTAAATGACTTTACGCTGGCTTAGCGCCGCATTGTATGCAGAGTTTAGTTTTGTTTGCAATGTTTACTGGACGTGGGTCTCACCTCCTAAGTAGGCCACATTTGACTGGTTACGAGCCCATTATAAGTCGACAGATCACTTTCTTTTTCATCGAATATTACATAAGGCTCTTGATTGGCTTGGCGCCTTAAGTTTCTGACGCAGATCTTGACATTCCGTTTCTTAAAGTCTATGCGGGGCTGAGAGTTAGTTTTACATTTTGGCCGTGAGTATAGTCTCGCGTTTAGATGACTTTACGCTGGCTTGACATTGTATTGTGTGCAGAATTTGCTTTGCATTGCACATAAGGTTTATTGGTATGGGGTCCACCTCCTGTGGGAGCCACATTTGAATAGTCGTTGTAATTCAATTGACTGCCTTCTTATTCTTTGAAGTTTATACGAGTGATGTGATAAATTACTGCAAGCGTACAGTGTCGTGTAGCGCTGTACAGGTCGTCCCACAGAGATCTCAAGTATTTTGCAATTCTTACTAATTCTATAGTCTAACGGATTAACAAAGAGTTTCTAAATCGGATTTGTTACTATCTAAATAGCCTAGAATTTAGAATCTACTAGTTTTCAACCATATTCTTACTTCTATTATCTTCTTCTGTCATAAAAGATTGATCTTTTTAGTTTAATCTTTACTTCAAGTACCCTAAGCATGAGCTATCAAGTGGTGTGCAAGTATAACTCATCAAAGATACTACTTTTCATAAAAACAAACTAAATCTTTAGATAATTCTATGATAAAAATGAAAACCAACAACTCCAAACCCTAACTATGCATGGGCTATCAAGAAATTTAACTCAAGTATAACTTATCAAAGTATCAATCTACGAGTTCTTTTATTTTAATCTTTTCATGAAAAAATCATATCTTTATTTATTTTAATTAGGAAGAAAAATACTAGAGAGCAATTATATGGTGGATTCTAATTCATCTACATCCTAGAGCTAAACTAATTAGCTACACATGATTCTAGAAAGCAAATAAATATATTCTAGAAAGCAATTAAATCTATCTAAAAACTAATAAAGATTAGAAAGCAATGGCTTATCTCTGGAGTACGTTATTGTGAACTACAAGACTATAACGAAGCCGAGAAAGAAAATTCCACTTGTCAATCCACCATTGGACCGCCAAATGGCGGCTAAAACCGCTAATTAGCGGCTCAAGTAAGCCAAAACCTTATGAAAATTTTTCCTGATGAACGTCTTTCTTGTACGTTTAATTTTTTTTACTGTAGTTGACTTTGAGTCTCTGCAACGTCGTAGTCTCGTAGTTTTGCTCACTTTAGAAACTTTTCGGACTCTGATTTCCGACTCCAACTCTGATTTCATGTCATCTCCTTATATGAAAAAAATCCTAAAAAACACACTAACAATACTCGAGTAGTATTATTTATATACAAAAATAGGTAATATGAAGGTTATAAATATGTAATATATGGCACTCATCACATCCCTACATCTATCTTTTGCTAGTTCTCGAGCAAAACCTAAATTTAAAAAGAAAAATAAAAATCCTAACTCACTTTCGTAGGAATCGCGATTACACTTAGCACATGCAACAAACTTTTAAACCCCTAGGTTGCCCTAGTGGACGAGTTGTGTCTCGTGAGGGTTTGCAGTGAATATACCCACAAAATTCAAGAAGAAAATAGATTAAGGAATAAAGAAAAGAAAAATAAGGATGACCGAAAATCAAGAAAAATAGAAATTTTATACAAAGGAAAGAAAAATCTTTTTTTATTGATATTTTCATCAATTAATCTCACTAATATACAAACTCAAGAAAGCATTTAGATTATCAATTTTCAAATCGAGCGTCAAATCAGATACACTTATCATTTTAATCAAAAATTTAAATCCTATATTTCAATACCCACTAACAGATAATTCATTGGCTCCTATACAACTATGTGCATATGTGATAGTTTATTTCGGCCTTGGACTCCAACTCTAACTCATGATTCATCTTCTCTCTCATAATTTTTTTTTCTTTTCTATTTTTGAAGAATATTTAACCTTTCATTCGAATATTCACGCTTGCTTAGGCGCAACATACTCGATTACTCGGTTAATACTTTTTTCTTTTTCTTTTTTTAGAATATTTCACTTTTAATGCTAATATTTACGCTTACTTAGGCGCAAAGTACCCGATTACTCAGATCATACTCTTTTTTTCATTCTTGGGGCTATTGCCTTAATACCAGGCGCATCCCATCATTTTATCACTCTCGAGACTATTGCCTTAATACCAGGCTCACCCCATTATTTTATTCTCACCTTTTTTTTGTTTAGAGAGAGAAGACTTACTCATTCGTTATCATCTTTATCCTTAACCTAATAAACGATTGTGAAGTGAAAATAGATGCATACTTGCCTCAAAACTACTGTTAGCGGTATTTATTTTTCAGATTTTGATCTTTTTCATAAAATTCAAAGTGTATCATCCAATCTACTCTACTATCCAATTTCAAATCTAAATTTCTTCCTTTATCTGTAAGTAGTTTGATTATTAAAAAAATACATAAATTTTTTTAATTTATTTTTCTTTTCAGTTTTTTTAAATTTTTTTCAATTTTTTTCAGTTAGTTACCCTAAAATTTTTCAGTTAATAAATTTTTTTAATTTACACATTATCTTGTTTTTGATTTTTCTCAATTTATTTCTGCTTTTCTTTTTTATTCAATATTAAAATTTTGAAGTTGGAAATCGTACATTTATCGTCGATATTTGACCCACGAGTATCTTTCATAACAGTAAATATTTTGGTTTTATCAACTTGTGAAATAACATACTCATTTTGATATTGCGGAATCATGAGCTTGATTTTGGATCGTCTATCTAAATCATTATGTACCATAATCTCTTCTTTTTGTAGTTCTTCCAATCTTCAAGTATTATAGGCTTGTCATGCAAATTTTCTTCAAACCTGCCATCAAAATTCTCAAAAGAAAATGACATACTCGTGGACTTCTCATTAGTCAAGTTATTATGAAGGGATAAAAAATTTTCTTCACAAATTTCTTCACAATTTCCATCAAAAGAATCAAATGATAATGTGTCACTAGTAAGCTCACCATAAGATAAATCATCAAGCAAAATATTATCTTTATCACCAGTTTCATCATAATTATTGTCACAATGGTCTAAAATAGGTTGATCACAATGTTGAATTATAGACTCATCATGCACAAAATTATTTAACTCGTGAATCATATCTACTTCAAAAGATGACTGAGGTGGTTGTTCGTTGGAGTAAGATACTCTAAAAAGTTTAGTTTGAGAAATCGCTTTGAGAAAATCTTCCATACAAGAGTCAATTTGAGAGAATGATTTTTAAGATGATGATTTTAACAAAACTTCCATATCTTCCTCTATTATACGTTTTCGTTCCTCAGACTCATGATCATAATTTTCCTTATTTTTCTCAAATAATTGCATCTCGAGATCATGAGTGAAATTTGAAGAATGATATGATGGATCCATATACATATTTGATGACAGATATGAAATGGTTGGAGGAGATTCTCATAACATGCATATCTCACTTCTAATCTTTTTAATTTTTCATCTAACATGTTCAATTGAATATCTTGTTCATGATTAAATGTAGAACATTAAGATGAATAGCGCATAAAGAAAGGATCAGATGGAGGACTCTCTTGGTATGGCTCTTAATTATATGCAAAATTAGAATTATTCATCCATTCATAATTATAATTTTGTGTATAAAAAGCGCTCATAGGTTCATTATATGTGTTGTGAATTTGATTATGACCTAATCCTAGCGAACTTCCTATCTATGGACACTGATAATAATTATGATATTGATCACGACAATGTTCGTCGCAAAAGTTCCTTCGCTTCCTCCCATTGAATTAACTTAAATTACAATGAAAGTGAACAAGATATAAAAAGAACAAACGAGAGGATTTTATAGTTCAATCTCTCTCTTTTACAATATTGTGGGATCTGTGGCGATGGGATCTGTCAAGCAGTTCCTTTGGACGATCGGTACGTTGAAATTTTCTCTTTTAAAGATATCGGCCGAATATAGACGATCTTCTCTGGCTTTTGATTTGTTCAAGGCTCTCTCGCGTAACTCGAACTTCTCAAGAACTCCAGAAAGAAGATGGTGATTTTCTCTGATCTTCACGAACTCAAGGCTCTGTGCGTAACTTGAATTCTCCAAGATTTCAGAAGATGATCGGCAAAGGCTTCAAGGCTCTCTCGCGTACTTGAATTGCCAAAGGATCGATAGGAGGCTTCCGATGCCAAAAAGAAGAAGACCCCTAGGGTTTCACCAAGAAGGTATTTATAGCCCCAGGTTAATGCAAGAGTTTCTATCTAAATAGAACTCGCATTCATCAAGGATTCCAATCAAATATCTTAGTTTTAATGGAATTTTGATTAGACTTGATTCGGGTATTTGGATAAGCCCAGAATCATAATCTCAATCAATTTGAGATTCTGGTTATCTGCTTACGCGGAGCTTTAATCGTATCAAAACGCGACGCTAAATAACCAAAACGCGGAGCTAACACGGAGCTATTGATCATCTCCACGTTTTACTCAAACGCGAGGCTAATACAAGCCAGACTGCGGAATCAAAGCGGAGCTATTAAACATCTCCGCATTTTATTCAAACGCAGGGTTAATGTAACCAAACGCGGGGCTATTGAATTAGCTCCGCGTTCTGTTGTGGAAAATCCTTTTAACTTAAAAATTTTCACTGCCAACAGAACCCCCTCCAAAGTTTTCAAAATGGCTTAGACTTCAGCAGATTTTGAAATACTTTGGATATCTAAACTGAAAACGCGGAGTTAGAATACCAAGTCTATCTCGCGTTATCTGCTCACTTACGCGGAGCTAATCAGCTTCACTTCGTCTTCAGTGAAATGAGTAATTATGTCATTAATTACCCCCGAGTTTCCACGCCGAATACCAAGCGACGGAAATTCTGTTTAAATAGAGCTTCCGGCTCATCTTCTTCTTCATCTCATCCGAAGAATTTCTGAGAACTCGAGTGACTCACGAATGATCTTCAACTGATCTTCGTTCAATTCTCCATAGGATGTCTCTCCAGACGAGTTTGGCATTTCGCAAGTTGGCCGGCGTTAATGGCAGCAGCCGTGAAGGTAAACGCAACAGCGAACCAGTCTATGCAGCGTCTTCCGAAGGTAAAAACCTCATCTCTTGGTTTTCTAAGAACCATTCTGAGATATTTTGGCTTCGTTTATTCTGGACGATTGCTTATCTTGTCGGCGAGATCGCTGTTTTATTGTGTCGTCCCCGCGTTTGAAACGCGGGGCTTTACTAGTAGTCTCAATGAATCCGCGAGGCTATCCTTGATTAGCAGTCGCTATGAATTGCGAGGCTATCTTTGATTAGCAGTCGCGATGAATTGCGAGGCTATCCTTGATTAGCAGTCGCGATGAATTGCGAGGCTATCCTTGATTAGCAGTCGCGATGAATTTGAAAGAGAAGGAAAGAGCAGAAAGGAATCTTGTCCCCCCTTTACGCGAAGTTATCGCATCATCCTCTGCGTTTAAAGCGCGAGGCTATTTCTTCAACTGTGCGCGGAGTTAGCTTAGCTCCGCGTTTTCACTTTTTTGGAAACTCTGTTCCTTTTGCAGTAAGTCCAGTCCTTCCTGAAGAGGAATGTATGTGGGTCCATCGATCTTCATCAGCAGAAGTAACTCTAAGGAAGTCAGAAGCATATGCTTTACAACATAGTTGTAGGTTTCAAGCTCTGGCTCCGAGAGATAATCTCCAGAAGGGGCTGTAAATAAGGAGCTGCAGTACTTGCAGTGCAGAATTGCAGCACTTGCAGTTCAGAATTGCGCTTCAGTGCAGCACTTTCCTTTCCTCTCGTGCTTCATTTCAGATGACAGATCCTAGTTGACATTTGCAGAGGAGATCTTTTGTATGTGAACCAGGGAACTGAGCTTCAACACCCCGTAGAGGAATCTTAAATTCTTTTGCATGTGAACCAGGGAACTGAGCTTCAACACCCCGTAGAGAAGTCTTACTGTTTGGTTATTGACAAGTTGATCATGTAAAAACTTTTGGGAGAGCTATAACTCCCTCTTTGTAATCTCTTACTTCATGAATAAAGATAAATTATTTTCCTCTCTATCTGTTAGCTTCAAGAATTTTGCTTGCTCAACAAACAGATGGTCAATAATTTTGGTAAAATAGTCTAAGGCACTTCTGCGTACTTAGACTGATAATACCCAAATGATTGGATAAGAATCGCTTTAACTTAGATGGAAGCACTTAATTGCACTCGTCAAAAATCTAAGTTTTTTATGAGAACGCGAGGTTAAAATACCAAGTTATCTTGGCGTTTCGCGGAGTTAAATAACTTCGCGCTCTGAGTGGTTGCACGGAATTGCGCGAAGCTAAGTGACTTCGCTTTTTCAATATCACTACGTGGGATTATCTGCTCCGCATTTTAGGGAGTAACTGATCAGTCATTTTCTCCGAAACTCGCACCGAATTCCAAGAGGCGGTTCCTTCCATTTAAAAGAAATCTCTATTTCTTATCCTTCTCACTCTATTTGAGAATTTTCCAGAAACTTAGAGATTCAGGCGATCAGAGTTCAGACGACCCAATCTTCTTCCGACCGAGTTTCTCCAAATTTTCAATCGATTTTTCTTAGCAATGGCACCCAAAACTCGTGCTACTTCTCGAGCGGCTCCATCTTCGGCGACTGGCGCAAGCAGTGGTGGCGGCGGCCAAGGCAGCGACGCGCCAGCCCACATTTCGCCCATCGGGGGTAAGAATCTTTCCATCGAGACTCTTTAGAACATTTCTAGAGTGATTTGGCTTAATTTTAACTGATCAATCAACTCCTTTACCAGCGAGATCGCCGTACTCCTGCCGTAAGGCTTGGAGAAGAAGAAAAGTCTCTGACTGCCTTCTTACGCGAAGTTATCGCGTCATCCTCACGTTTAAAGCGCGAGGCTATTTTAAGTAGCAGTCGCGCTGAAAACGCGAGGCTATTTTAAGTAGCAATCGCGCTGAAAACGCGAGGCTATTTTAAGTAGCAGTCGCGCTGAAAACGCGAGGCTCTTTTAAGTAGCAGTCGCGCTGAAAACGCGAGGCTATTTTAAGTAGCAATCGCACTAAAAACGCGAGACTCTTTTAAGTAGCAGTCGCGCTGAAAACGCGAGGCTATTTCTGCGCGGTCTAATCTTTAGCTTTGCGCGGCGCTATTCTTAACTTCGCGCGTTCTAATTTTTAGCTTCGCGCGTCTATACTTAGAGAAATTTTCTGCCCTAGAGAAACTTCTCTCATTCTGCTTTCTTTTTGCAGTAGGATATTCGATGGAATCTCTTCCCCACAAGAACTACTTCGGCTTTGCTGGGGGTTCTGATCCCTAAGGCCAATTCCGTTTCACTACCATCCTGCCCTCATACAAGCCAGACCCGAAGGAATGCAAGGAGAAGCTGATCAAGTACCACCCCACTACTGCGCGAGAAATCATAACTGATGCGGATTTTGAAGATGTGAACAGAAAGGCGATGGAGAAACCCGCCTTCCTCTTTGGAGACCAGATGGATCAATCAGATGAGATCCTTTCTGAAGGGGAACGTGACTGGCTATATAATTCAGGCGAAATGTTTATGTTTTTGCCTAGAATTGATCGTAGCTATCCTCTGGTCTATCTTCAAAGGCTAGCGACGCCTCGAGAATTAAAATGGGGACTGACTCAAGAGCAAGATGGCGTCCCAACAGGCAAATTTGGTGCAAAAGGGGTTTATCATAATGGTTCCCCCAGATGCATTACTGGCTTGCTTCCAGGCCAATTTGGCAAGGAGCTTCCAGTGGGTGAAGTCCCATCTCGTGCCCGAACTTTCTTAAGTGAGTTCTTGGCGAAGGATGGTCAGTACCCGGCTAGCGACTTTAGGATGCCTGGCTGGGTTCATTCTTCTAACAATATGTGGTGGGCACGCCTTCTTCAGTACATGCTGGATTCCCACGAGCCCATTTTAAATGATATTGGCTTGTATAAAGCCATCAGGAATGTCCAATTCGGATTTTCCCAGAGTGCTTATCACTTTTACTGCCTCTTGGAGATGTATAACCCTGAAACTTGTACTTTCTTTACTCCAGTGGGTGAGCTAGGGTTCGCTCTCCACGAGATGTTTGAGGTTTCTGGACTCTCGATGGGCGAAGTCTCTTACGAGGAGTATATCCCTACCACCGATGAGTTGAACATGCTATTGGCGAGAGACGAGCGCATCCATGCCACATACTGGGAGATGATGTGCCATTATCATATTTGCGCTGACTTGACGGGTGCGCGTAATCACGGTATTGGTCACAAGAAGTGGGCCGAATATCTCTTTGCCAACTTAAATTCTAAGGATAGCTCGGCCATTATCCATGGTCATCCACCCATCTATGGCTCAGAGATTGATCACCGCATTGCTAAGGGCCGCCATCTATTATATTATACCACTGAATCCAATGAGAATGGATACGGTCCTGGCACTTCATTCAAGAGCTATCACTATCAAGCCCAGTTTTCGATCTCCAACAGAGGTCTCATTGCCGGATTTCTGATGCTGTGGCTCAAAAGATGCGTCGTGCCGTCATTGCCCAAGGAAGCGATTGCAGTGACCGTGGTATATCCAGCTGTTCTTCTTGCATACGTCCGACCCCTTGGACTCCTTCCCGCCATGGTATGCAATTTGCAGTATGGACTGAGGGTATTCTGTCGTGATTTCCTCCCCACTATTAAGGTCAAGGGGAAAGGAAAGGGCAAGTCGAAAGAGACTGCCCAACCGAAAACTCCAAACCCTAGGGTGGAGATGCCCTACACCTATTTGATGGCGTGGCTTGTCTTGCACTGTCCCTCCTTAATGAGTGCACCAGAGCGTCGCTCGGGCGAAAAGTGCTTCCTTGTAGAACTGTATGAACGTTCTTCATGGAGGCAGAATTATATATCCCAGATTCGGAAGACTCTTCGTAGCTTTCAGAATTACGAGATCTTCCGGTGTTTTCCTGACTTTCCCGGCGGAGGATATGGGACGAGAATGAAGGATGCCATGGGAGCAGATAAGTTCACTACTTTTATCTGCAGGAGCGTTCTGGTGGCTTCTCAACATCCGTCCCGGACACTTGGTGTATCGTCAAGATCTCCAGTGTCAGATTGAGCCATATACCCCGAGTCGCTTTGCTCGTCAGTTTGGATATTCTCAACTCTATGTTGGCAATCCAAATAAAGATCTCGCTCACGAGGGGAATTTATACGAAGGCGCTCATGGCTGGTTCCATTTTGCAGCGGGCGGGACCGAGGCTGAATTCTCCTTGCCCCAGAAGGTGCCAGAATTGGCCATGACCCTCAGCTCCTGCAATTGGTTCAATATTGCAAATGCTGACGTGCCCGGCTTCTCTCTCAATCGCAGTTGTTGCAAAGAGATTGAAGCCCTCTATATTAGCCGTCAGGGTGCTTCTAGGGTAAGGATAAAAGGAATGGAAGAATTCCTTGGCGCTGCGGCTGAGCCTTCGGATGTCAGCGAATCAGACGATGATGCCGGTGATGATGACGACAATGCTGGTGCTGGTGGAGTTCCTCAGCCTGTTGTCAGTCGTTCCCTGAGTCCAACTCTCAAACGCCGCGGCACTTTAAAAAAAATGCCGGGTAAGAAGCAAAAACTGGCACAGGAAACTTTGATAGCCCCCCAAGAAGTGGCTATCAAACTTGCTTCCGACTTGTTGGCTTCAGCTGTACCCCCAGCGTTGGCAAGGGAGGATGAACCTGCCAAAACTCCAAGTGTTGCTGAGATTTCAGCTCCTTCGGCCGTAGAGCCTGTAGCAGAACCTGGGACGCAACTAACGGGTAGCGAGACGGGTACATTGCTGGAAATGACAATGGCTCCCCCTTCAAGTCCGACAACTAGACTTGTATCGCCTGGTATGGCCTTTAGCATTTTATCTTTTGCCCGTTATTTATTTTAACGTAACACTGCTTTTCTGGTCTTCTGTAATGCAGGTGATCAATTTCTTTCGCCAATGCACTCTACTACCCAAGTAGAGTCTGACGATAGAATGGACCATTCCGGCTCCGTTGGCGGTGTGGGTAGCTCTGCTGGTGAGTTTGCGGCTGATTATTCCACACCGGCTCCTGCCTCTGTTTCCTCTTTAATTCCCCCAATTGACGAATTGGGAAGTGACGAGAGAACTGAAATTATTATCGCAGCTGCTGCTAATGAGGCTACACCTTCTCCTAGCATGCCATCTCCAACGCCAGTCTGTTCCACTGAGACATTTCCCACAGTCGTTGGTGTGCCTTCTCAGTCAGCAATTTTAACGTCGTCCGTTGTCGTGGCTGCTGAGATACCTGCAACTCTTCTAACTCCAAGCCTTCCAGCAGGGGAGGAGAATAATTTGAAATTCTCATTCGAAGATGCTTCTCCCACCGGAGGAGCTTCAGGCGAAGTGGTCCCATTTTCTCTTCCTGTTGGTGGGGGTACCCAAGTGATTTGTACTGTCGGTACTTCGTCTGGGGTCTCCAGTTCTTCCAGATCTGCACTGGCTCTATTGGTCCCTCAGATCATGAATTTAATGCAGGGACGGGCTTCTTCTTCTCCAATTCCAGCAACTACTGCTCCCTTGTTTACGACACCTTTCTTGGCATTACCTACTTTGCCTACCGACAATGCAAATCCTCTTGAAAGACTTTTCGGCTTCACTGTCGAGGATTTTATGCATTTGTTAAGAAGATGTGTTGAGATGGTTCTTGATGGCCATGATTTCTTCAACTTCGCACGTCCACTGTTACTCCGCTATTTAGGAAATATCGAAGAATTCGGTGGACAAGATCGAGCAGCTCCATATCGGGCCCACCTTGCAGCTTTAGAAGAGCAGGTGACCACGCTACACACACTCCATCAGGCGGATGTGGAGGCGATCACTGAGATAGAGCTGGCGCGGCTTCGAGCAGAATCCTTATCTCAAAGAAATATTTTAAGGCAGTAGGAGGAGAGATGGTCTCAGGAGCTGACAGAGCTCCAGGCCAGTCGGGAATCCGTTCTTGGCGACCTGCAGAGGGTAAACTTCGGAATTGAGGAAAGTCAGGCGGCCATCTCTAAAGCCCAGGAGACGATTGCGAGAGCTCGGGCCACCTTGATAGAAAATGAACTCCGATTAGGAGAATCTGTCAAGAAACGGGAGATGTTGCTTGTCCAGCAGGAGCAGATTCAGCAGGAAGAGATGGCCAGGAATCGTGCCATAGAAGAATCTCGTCAGCAACAACTTTCAATAAGTGATGATGAGTTGCGTAGGCAAGCTCAGCAAACCGTGGAGGCTTCTCATCGTAGAAATTTGGACGAGACAATAAACCAATTGAGACTTCTGGGAGGCCAATAGTTTCATCTCTCTTTACACTTTTATCTTCCTTGTAATAAGAACTTTGTAAACAGGAGAGAGATAACTTTACTATGTTTCTTTGAAATTCTTTTTGTATCTTCACCTTAATAAAGATGATTCTTTTGACTCTTTTATTTGCCGGCTTCAAAACAGATTTGCTTGCCCAACAAATAACCTGTCGTCAAAACGATTTATCTCGGTACCGTTTATGCTCAATTTCTTGAACCGAAATAACAATTAAAGTTTAATATGGGATTTTTAGCAAACCCCCAGCTATTAACGGATTTGATTAGCCTTTACCAACTACCGTTTGAGTTGGGCTAGCCATGTTATTTCCCTCAATATGGTGAGTTGTCGAGGACTACGTTTGGGCTTAAATGCCAAACTTTTCCTCTTCCCTTTACTTTATCGGTATTGGGCAATTCATACTCTTACCCCAGCATGATGGGTTGGCGAGAAACTAGTTCTCTTCCCATTGCCTAGTTGGCGTTGGGCAATTCATACTTTTACCCCAGTATGATGGGTTGGCGAGAAACTTGTTCTCTTCCCATTGCCTAGTTGGCGTTGGGCAATTCATACTTTTACCCCAGTATGATGGGTTGGCGAGAAACTCGTTCTCTTCCCATTGCCCAGTTGGTGTTGGGCAATTCATACTTTTACCCCAGCATGATGGGTTGGCGAGAAACTTGTTCTCTTCCCATTGCCTAGTTGGCGTTGGGCAATTCATACTTTTACCCCAGCATGATGGGTTGGCGAGAAACTCGTTCTCTTCCCATTGCCTAGTTGGCGTTGGGCAATTCATACTTTTACCCCAGCATGATGGGTTGGCGAGAAACTTGTTCTCTTCCCATTGCCTAGTTGGCGTTGGGCCATTCATACTTTTACCCCAGCATGATGGGTTGGCGAGAAACTTGTTCTCTTCCCATTGTCTAGTTGGCGTTGGGCAATTCATACTTTTACCCCAGCATGATGGGTTGGTGAGAAACTCGTTCTCTTCCCATTGCCTAGTTGGCGTTGGGCAATTCATACTTTTAGGTCAGAGGCGCTTAATTACACATACCTAAAAGAAGATTGGGGGCTGTTCAAACTTGAGAACTAAGCACACCAGGTTTTGGGTCAGAGGCGCCAAATTGCGCATGCCCAAGAAAAAGACTGATGGTGGTTCAAACTTGAGAACCAAACAGGAGGTGGTTCAAGGCTCTCTCGCGTAACTTTGAACTGGGCACTCCAAACACACCAGGTTTAGGTCAGAGCTGCGCATGCCTAAGAAAAGACTGGAGGTGGTTAAAACTTGAGAACCAGACACGCCAGGGTTTAGGTCAGAGGCGCACAATGCGCATGCCTAAGAAAAAGACTGGAGGTGGTTCAAACTTGAGAGCCAAACTCACCAGGTTTTAGGTCAGAGGCGCCAAACTGCGCATGCCTAAGAAAAAGACTGATGGTGGTTCAAACTTGAGAACCAAACTCACCAGGTTTAGGTCAGAGGCGTCCAATGCGCATGCCTAAGAAAAAGACTGGAGGTAGTTTAAACTTGAGAACCAAACTCACCAGGTTTAGGTCAGAGGCGCCAAACTGCGCATGCCTAAGAAAAAGACTGATGGTGGTTCAAACTTGAGAACCAAACAGGAGGTGGTTCAAGGCTCTCTCGCGTAACTTGAACTGGGCACTCCAAACACACCAGGTTTAGGTCAGAGGCGCCAAACTGCGCATGCCTAAGAAAAAGACTGGAGGTGGTTCAAACTTGAGAACCAAACGCACCAGGTTTTAGGTCAGAGGCGCACAATGCGCATGCCTAAGAAAAAGACTGGAGGTGGTTCAAACTTGAGAACCAAACGCACCAGGTTTTAGGTCAGAGGCGCCAAATTGCGCATGCCTAAAAAGAGAAGACTCGTATCTCCAGGGATACTAAGAATAGTATTTCTTCAGAAATTTGCCATTGATCGGCATCATCATCCTGTCGCCATCTTGATTCATTAAGCGATAGGCTCCACTAGAGTATACTGTCTCCACAATGAACGGTCCTTCCCACTTGGGTTCAAACTTACCCTTAGTCTTGTGGGTTAGCACCATTGGCCTCTTAACAGCCAGAACCAAGTCTCCTTGCTTAAAGGTCCTTGGTTTGACGTTCTTATTGAACGTTTGAGATATTCGGGCTTGATACAACTCAATTTGTTGTTGAGCCCTGAGACGTTTTTCGTCTAACGCCTCTAGTTCTTGCAACCTTTGCTGATGGCGCTCTTCTATCGTCATCTTTGTAGCTAAAGCCACTCTTAATGATGGTATCTGGATTTCAAGAGGCAAGACAGCCTCACTTCCATAAACCAAAGAAAACGGGGTAGATTTAGTCGGGGTGCGAACGGTGGTGCGATAAGCCCACAAACATTCTCCCAACTTTTCATCCCAATCTCGTTTATTGGAGGAGACGAACTTTCGAAAGAGTTTGATGATCGTCTTGTTGAAAGCTTCGGCCAACCCATTAGCCGCAGGGTTATATGGTGTAGAAGCGATATCTTTGATTCTGAATTTATTGCAGAATCTGGATAATCCCTGACTGATGAATTGCGGACCATTATCATGAATGACCCGTCGAGGGACGCCAAATCGGTAAATGACATGATGCTTGACAAACTTGATCACACTTTCGTCTTCACCTCTTTCATGGGCACGGCTTCGGCCCATTTTGAAAAATAATCGGTTATTGCAAGAATAAACCGATGTCCTCTGGATGACGGGGGAGTTATTGGCCCTACAATGTCCATTCCCCAGGCTTCAAATGGCCAGCTTGCGACGGTATTGTGCAAGTATTCTTGGGGTTGATGAATAAAATTGGCATGTATTTGGCATGCATGACATCGTTTAGCGTATGCCATTACTTCCGTAACCATGCTCGGCCAGTAGTACCCCAGCCTTCTTATACTGTCTCCAAGTTTGGGACCGGGCTGATGAGATCCACATATTCCATCATGTGTTTCTTTCAGCACTTGTTCTGCTTCTGCTTTCGATATGCAGCGTAGCAATAGACCACCTCTTGACTTTCTATACAAAGTCTGAAGTTTATGGTCATAATAAAATCTTTGGGCCTTCCTCTTTATTGAGGTGGCTTCCTTAGGATCTTCTGGTAATATCCCATGCAAAGCATAATCCACAAACGGAAATCGCCAATCACGGGGCTCTAAGTTTAAGCCAATCTGGCATACCTCTTCGGTTTGAGATACCACATCTGGGTGGAGGAGTTCTCTACTACCAATGGTGATGCTTTTAGCTTCACCTGGCGGGATTGCCAGCGTTGCGGCTAATGCGGCAAGAGCATCTGCATAAATGTTCTCGTTTCGAGATACATGATATATGTAGAATTGTTCAAAATATCCTGCTAGCTCAATAGCTAGCTGATGATAGGGGATGAGGGCTTCATGTCTGACTTCATACTCACCTGTCATCTGATTGACAATGAGCTTAGAATCTCCATATGCCTCTAGATAGTTCACCCCCAGTTGCAGAGCTATTTTTAAGCCGATAATGAGCGCGTTGTACTCCGCTACATTATTAGTGCACGGTTCTGTTAATGAGTAACCGTTAGGCAATATATGTTTATGTGGGGATATTAACACAACCCCCACTCCAGCAGCAGATCGTCTTGCGGCACCATCAAAGAACATTTGCCAAGGCTGTTCTTTGGTAACTGTGTTGATTTCTGATGTCTGCTTTAATTTGGACCAAATTGGATGGTCTGCAAGGAAATCAGCGATTGCCTGTCCCTTCATGGCCTTTTGAGGGACAAAATGTATGTCATAGGGCGATAGTAAGAGCGCCCATTTTGCCAATCGGCCATTCAAGGATCCCGATTTTGTCATCAGAATCTTCAAGGGATTAACCCGTGATATGACATGAATTGTTTGCCCCGAAAGGTAGTGTCGCATTTTCTGAACAGCAAACACTAGGGCTAAACATTCTTTTTCAATCGGGGTATATCGCTGTTCGGCCCCAATCATTGTTCTACTTAAATAGTAGAGGGCATGTTCATGGCCGTGCTCATTATATTGAGCAAGTAGTGCTCCTAAAGTATTATCCATGGCCCTTACATATATAAGAAAGGGCTGCCCAGGGGCTGGTGCCATTAGTACAGGAGGCTTAGTAAGGTACTCCTTGAGGTCATCAAATGCCTGCTGACATGCCTCATCCCATATGAAAGACACTCCCTTCTTCATAAGTTTGGAGAATGGTTGGCATCGTCCAGATAAGTTGGATATGAAGCGCCGAATATAAGCGAGTTTTCCTTGTAATCCCCTTAATTCCTTAAGATTGCGGGGAGGCGGCATTTCGCTAATCGCTTTTACCTTTTCAGGGTCGAAGAAAATTCCTTTTGAAGTTATTACGAACCCTAGAAACTTCCCGCTGGATACCCCCATGAATGACTTAGTGGGATTCATCTTCAAATGATGTTTCATCATAAGATCGAAGACCACTCTTAAATCGTGAAGATGATCTTCTTTGTCTTTACTTTTAACTGCTAAGTCATCCACATAGCACTCTACTATTCTGCGTAGGTGTTCTTTAAATATGGTGCTCATTGCGCGTTGGTAAGTGGCACATGTATTCTTTAATCCGAATGGCATCACCGTATAACAGTATACCCCCTGTGGCGTTCTGAAAGCTGTATGCTTTTCATCATCCGGGTGCATCTTGATTTGGTTATAACCTGAGAAGCCATCCATAAAGGAAATTCTCTCATAACCGCAAGTATTATCGATCATTACGTCGGTGATGGGGAGTGGAAATTTATCCTTGGGACATGCAGCGTTCAGATCTCGAAAGTCAATACATATCCGGATTTTGCCATTCTTTTTGCGAACTGGCACTAGGTTTGCCACCCAGTCTGGGTGTTGTTCTTCATGGATGAACCCGGATTGTATAAGTTTGTTGACCTCAGCAATTATTGCCTCCATCAATTCCGGTCGAAAACGCCTCTGTTGCTGTTTAACAGGTTTGACATCTTCTTTTATATTTAACCGGTGTGTGGCAATTTGAGGGTCAAGCCCAGGCATATCTTCATAACTCCATGCGAACACATCTATATACTCTTTGATAAGAGATATAAGTTCCTCCTTTTCTAAAAGAGTTAGTGTGTCGCTTATGAAAATGGGTTTCGGATTTTCTTCCGTTCCCATGTTAACCTGTATTAATTTGTCTTCTGTGGGCGGGTCACGCTGTTCAAAGCGGACATCCCAGAGAGTATCCATATGTTTAGCCCAAGCATCATCTTGAATGTCAATTGGTTCCTCGTCGCTTTCTGGCGCGGCTGAAACCATATTGATTGTCAAAGATTGAAACCAAGTACCGGTGCTTATATCTGAATCATGATCTGGTGAAGATATTTCTTCTTTGGCCGAAGAACTCTCTTCAGCTTTTAATGGTGACGAAGGTGGAGTAGATACATAACCCAACCCCCTGCGGGTCTTCTGATAATAATTAGGGCTCTTTCCTCTCGGTCTAAATGAGGGTATGAGATTCCGTCTTCCTTTTCCGAAGTTTAATCCCGGTTTCTGGGTAAAATTATATCCCATTTTCTCCATCATTTGTCGGGACCTTTGCTCATATAAGTGAAATTGAGGTGATGTTTGTTCATCACTTTCACTACTTTGTCTCTGTCGAGGCGACGTGGCCACTTTGCCGAACATGATCGGCCTTTGGGACTTCTGTCGGGGAGGCACTTCAAATAAGTGCCCTTGATCCTCGGTTATTTTTAATTGAAAGAGGAGGGAAGACTTGAGGGGCAAATGATATGCCGCCAGAACTTCAAGTTCGGTCAGGCCATCCGCTTCGGTGGAGGTACTAGAGGGCTCAGACTCAGTAGCTACAGCATGCTCGTAGACTAACTTTACACTTTCATTAATAACCCATTCACTTTCTATTACATCCACTATATTATCAAGACCTAAGCTAAGATCTAGGTGAGGGTTGATTTCGTAATCACCCCCGTCATCTTCTCCAAGGAGCTCGTACTCAGTGTCGGCTTCATTGCCACTGTCGTCGGGCTTTGGAGACTTGCTAAGACCATCATTGGAGGCTTCATGTGCTGGCTTGTAGAGTGCAGCATCTGTGAAGTAATTTTCCAACCCTTTGAATGGCTGCTTGTCAGCAATTAGTGTCCGGACCTCTCCTTCCTCATCGCAATATTTCATGCACTGGTGAAGAGTCGACGGAACTATCATATGAGAGTGAATCCAAGGTCGCCCCAATAAAATATTGTAGGAGGTATCAGCATCAATTACGTAGCATGTAACCTCCGTTTTCAAGTCTCCAATTTGACACCGCAATCGGATCTTACCAAGAGGATGGCTATTATAGCGTTGAATCCATAGATGGTAGTGTGTGTAGGTGTCAAGCGATGAAGGGAAATCCCCAACAGCTGCATCAATCTACTGGGCACGACGCTGAGTGCAGAACCTGGATCAATCTGAATTCGGTCCACTTTTGTGGACCCGACATATCCAGTGAAATATAAAGGCCTATTATGCTTTATATTCCTCACCTGCATGTCTTCTGGAGAGAAGATAATTTATGGGACCTGCCTCCTCACTTGATGACAGTGGGGGCAAGAGTCCCGCTCTTCGATGGCCGGCTCGACAATCTGAGCTAGGAACGACTCAGAGTCTGCCAAGGCCTCTCTTAGAGCTTCACGTGTTGATTTTGATAATCTCAACAATTCGTAAAGCGTCACTCGTGCTGGGATATTAGCCAACTGCGCGATTATGTCAAATTCGAAGGGAGTTTCTTTGGCTCCTTCATCTCTGGTAGAATTCTTCTGGAAACGAAGTCTTTTCTGCTTCGCAGGCTTTGCAAGTTCTGCATAGATATCTTTTGGATCCACTCTAGTGTAGTTCTTAAGATATGTCTTTCCAGATCGAGTACTGGAAGGGCCTGCCCCATCTTGATGGGTGGCCATAGTTTCGGGTTCTTCTTCAGAACTTGTGAAGGCGCCTGAAGTTATATATTCTTCCTTTATATCTGCAGAGATGGCATTAACAGCCCGTTTCTTCTCTGGACCTCTTGAAGTAGTCCATTGTTCATCTTCCAGCAAATCAGGGTGAACCCACATAACTTCCCTTCTTTGGGTTGTTATGGGGACAAGTCCTTCTTGGGCTTTGTTGTAAGGATCAAGATTCTTTGTAACTGCCTCACCCTTTGGGATTGGGGTCACTCCTGCGGGGAACTCATGGGTTCCAACCACTATGGTTGTCATATTGGCAGTGACCTTCTTCTGCTCTTCCTTAAGCGTCAGAACCCCAGCTTCTATTAGTGCTTGGATCCTGTTCTTAAGGGGAAAACAATCCCGGGTAGGGTGTCCAACATTCCGGTGATAGAGACAGTAGTTGGGATCTTTTGTCTTACCAACGTCTTCTGGCTTTTTATTCTCCGGAAGTTTTAGCATTCACTTCTTTTGGAGCAGGTGAAAGAGGACTGGTATCTGTTCAGCTTTGAAAGTGTAATTCCTTTCTTGCTGCGGTCTAATTTGCCTTGATCCTCGTTGACCTTGAGATTTCGGCTCTGGCGGAGGACTGGTTTTCTGAGGAGCAGTTTCTGATGACATTACTGCTTTCCCTTTATTCTTGTTGCTGTTGTTTTGGGTATATGATTTACTACCCCCAGCACTTCTTGACCCGCGGGACTCTTCAACTCGGCGAATCAAGTCTTCAGCTTGCTCTCCTTGTTTGAGCAGGTCCCTCCACGTCTTAGACTCTATAGCCCCCATTTTGAGGAGCACATTGGTCTTAAGGTTGTGTCGACATGTCTTGACTAGAGTTCCCTGGATCATTCCGTGTTTACAATGTACGGACTTCTCCCGGAACCTTTCTATGAAATCTTTAACCGCTTCTTGTCCCCCCTGCCTAGTTGCAAGGAGGGAATGAACCGTAATCTCGGTGTCATCCTCGAAGAAACGTGAGAGAAATAATTTCTCAACATCTAACCAGGTATTAATAGTACCTGGGGGCAGCTGCATGAACCAAGTAAAGGCAGGCCCTCGCAAAGTACTTGCAAATACTTTGGTCATGATGGGATCATTACCCATTAAGTGTCCTGCTTGGGACAAGAAATAATAGATGTGCTGACTGGGCGATCCCTTCCCGTCATAGGGCTCCAACTTGAGCGGCTTATACTTTGGAGGATAGGGTACCACATCCCATTCTGCTGGATATGGTTTAGAGACTCCTGACTCCTTCAACTCTTTTTTACGCATCAAGGCTTCGAGTTGATTCTATAACTTTTCAAGCTTTTCTTCATGCGGATCATGGAAAGAAAATCTATCTTCTTCCTCATGCATCGAGTGGGCTTTCTCCTCCTGTTCTTCTTCATTTGGATTCTTCTTGCCCTGTTTAGCATTATCTTCAACAACTTTTAAAAGTAGCATCTTAAGATCTTCAATCGTTTTCTGTTGCTCTCGAATCATTCTTTCTTGAGCCTCAAATCTCTGATTGATATCACCAGATTTATCTGCCATGTGCGATGCTGACTTCTGTAGCCGAGACGATATAGAGGATGGGGGCGAGGCTATAGCGGAATTATCGCTGTTCTCGTCGTAAGAACCCCCTGCAAGCTTCTTATAATTTCGGGGCGGGACGGCTCCTGATCTTAGTCGAGTAATACGATGAGGTTCATCATCGCTCGATTCTGAATCATCATCCGTCTCTGCAATTTTCTTCCCTTTTCCTACCATGTTGGAAGTTACAGCTCTCCCTTGTTTCAGGGGAGTGGTTCTTGTCTTCTTAGCAGGATTCTGGTTTGACTCATTTAATCGGTCGAACACAGATATCCTGTTCTTACTGCAGCCACAGTTATTTATCACGGCTGATACTATTGTCATAAGTTGCTGGCAATAGCAACTATGTTCAACTTGAAGTTGGTCTATGCCTCTCTTCTTAGAAAGATGCTCCCTGAGGTCAGTGCCTCTAGCCATGAAATCAAGAGGTCCATTCAACTCTTGAGAGTGTTTAGGAATCCACTGAAGCTTCTTTGATTGATCAACCCTGACTCTGGGGTCGAACCGATCCTCGCGTGGCTTAGGAATAGCCTCGCATTTCATATTGTGGGCCTGAAGAATAGCTCCGCGCTTATCCATACTAGCCTCGCGTTTCTCGCTGGCTTGGTGTGTCCTTGGAAGTTTAGCTTCTGGAATAATAGCCCCGCGTGAAAGGAAGTTCTTGCACGCTGGCTTATCTTCGCGATTGACGCAGATCATAGCTTCGCGCTTAGCGCGGTTTTTACGACTGACAACTATCTGCCAATCATCTTCCCGTTCCTTGTGGGCGTCAGAAGTCTTGCGTTTATTGCAAGTATCACTGGCTTCACGTCTCTCGCTAGGCACAGTAATAGCCCCGCGTGGAGAATCACATGCTGGCTTTAAATAATTTTTATACTCGCGTAACTCGCGAGTGTTGGGTATTCTGCGACTAGCGCAACCCTTACTGGCTTCGCGTCTCTCGCTAGGCACAGTAATAGCCTTGCGTAGAGAATCACACGCTGGCTTGGAAGAATTTTTATACTCGCGTAACTCGCGAGTGTTGGGAATCTTGCGTAACTCGCCAGTATTACCAGCCTCGCGTGGAAAATCACACGCTGGCTTTGAATAATTTTTATACTCGCGTAACTCGCGAGTGTTGGGAATTCTGCGACTAGCGCAACCCTTACTGGCTTCGCGTCTCTCGCTAGGCACAGTAATAGCCTCGCGTGGAGAATCACACGCTGGCTTTGAATAATTTTTATACTCGCGTAACTCGCGAGTGTTGGGAATCTTGCGTAATTCGCCAGTATTACCAGCCTCGCGTGGAAAATCACACGCTGGTTTTTCCTTGCTTTTAAGGCAAGTTGTATCTTCGCGTTTAACGCTGTAGAGATTGGTCTCGCGGGTAGCGCGAGCCAATTTACGAGGGACCATAGCCTCGCGTCCTCTAGAGTTAGCTCCGCGTCCAAGGCGGGCTTTGAGGGCTCTACGCCTCGCTCTCCGGTTCCTGTTCCGGAGTTGGGACCTGGTCAGTCCAGTTCCCATGTCGTCTTCGGCAATCGGAAGCTCTTCCTCGGTTAGGATTTCTTGTGTGGACTCCGGCGTTATAACCGTAGTCTCCAAGGATCCCCGTCTCTCGGTGGATACCTTTCTACCCGTCACTCGGGCATTGGAGTACATACGGCGATAGTGCCGTGTCTCATCCAAGTCACCTGATCCGGAGGAGAGGAACTCCTCGTACCTCTGCTGGTCGATTTCAACGACCAGCATGTCTACTTCGGATCCGATCAAGTCAACGTCCGATTGCGCCACAATCTCTTCATCAGTGAAAGAGATGGCTCCCACTGTGGTCGCCAGTTTATTCGTCGCAAAAGCTCCTTCACTTCCTCCCATTGATTTAACTTAAATTACAATGAAAGTGAACAAGATATAAAAAGAACAAACGAGAGGATTTTATAGTTCAATCTCTCTCTTTTACAATATTGTGGGATCTGTGGCGATGGGATCTGTCAAGCAGTTCCTTTGGACGATCGGTACGTTGAAATCTTCTCTTTTAAAGATATCGGCCGAATATAGACGATCTTCTCTGGCTTTTGATTTGTTCAAGGCTCTCTCGCGTAACTCGAACTTCTCAAGAACTCCAGAAAGAAGATGGTGATTTTCTCTGATCTTCACGAACTCAAGGCTCTGTGCGTAACTTGAATTCTCCAAGATTTCAGAAGATGATCGGCAAAGGCTTCAAGGCTCTCTCGCGTACTTGAATTGCCAAAGGATCGATAGGAGGCTTCCGATGCCAAAAAGAAGAAGACCCCTAGGGTTTCACCAAGAAGGTATTTATAGCCCCAGATTAATGCAAGAGTTTCTATCTAAATAGAACTCGCATTCATCAAGGATTCCAATCAAATATCTTAGTTTTGATGGAATTCTGATTAGACTTGATTCGGGTATTTGGATAAGCCCAGAATCATAATCTCAATCAATTTGAGATTCTGGTTATCTGCTTACGCGGAGCTTTAATCACATCAAAACGCGACGCTAAATAACCAAAACGCGGAGCTAACGCGGAGCTATTGATCATCTCTGCGTTTTACTCAAACGCGAGGCTAATACAAGCCAGACTGCGGAATCAACGCGGAGCTATTAAACATCTCCGCGTTTTATTCAAACGCAGGGTTAATGTAACCAAACGCGGGGCTATTGAATTAGCTCCGCGTTCTATTGTGGAAAATCCTTTTAACTTAAAAATTTTCACTGCCAACAGACAATGATAGCAACCAGTTTGATTTTGCAACATTTTTTTTAATTAATTTTTTTTTGAAAAAGGTGGAAAGGGAGAGAGAGGGAAAAGAAAATAAAAAAAAGATTGATTGTTTGCTTTTTGTATTTTTTTACTGAACCAGAGACATGAAATACAGATATCAGGAAAATTTTGTGGTGTTTTATACCTGAAGGGCAGCCAAATGGCTGTTTATGCCGCCGATTGGTGGCCAAATCAGGGAGTCCTGGACTCTGCTTGCTTCAGTACACTCCCAATGCTTATTTAGTCCTGTTTAATTTCCTGTATCTGCACTTTCTTATCTCTGCACACTCAACACACACTGTTAATCCCGTAAAACGTCAGAAAAAGTAAGAAAACAACGTCAATCCCCAGCAACGGCGCCAAAAATTTGATGTGATAAATTACTGCAAGCGTACAGTGTCGGTGTAGCGCTGTACAGGTCGTCCCACAGAGATCTCAGGTGTTTTGTAATTCTTACTAATTTTATAGTCTAACAGATTAACAAAGAGTTTCTAAATCGGATTTGTTACTATCTAAATAGTCTAAGATCTAGAATCCACTAGTTTCCAACCATATTCTTACTTCTATTATCTTCTTCTGTCATAAAAGATTGATCTTTTTAGTTTAATCTTTACTTCAAGTGCCCTAAGCATGAGCTCTCAAGTGGTGTGCAATCATAACTCATCAAAGATACTACTTTTCATAAAAACAAACTAAATGTTTAGATAATTCTATGATAAAGATGAAAACCAACAACTCCAAACCCTAACTATGCAAAGGCTATCAAGAAATTTAACTCAAGTATAACCTATCAAAGTATCAATCTACGAGTTCTTTTATTTTAATCTTTTCATTGAAAAATCATATCTTTATTTATTTTAATTAGAAAGAAAAATACTAGAGAGCAATTATATGGTGGATTCTAACATCATCTACATCCTAGAGCTAAACTAATTAGCTATACATAATTCTAGAAAGCAAATAAATATATACTAGAAAACAATTAAATCTATCTAAAAAACTAATAAAGATTAGAAAGTAATGGTTTACCTCTGGAGCACGGTATTGTGGCCACCACCCCTTTAGCAAAACCTTAATTTTATTAAAGAAAAACGAGTACAAACTAAATCCTAATCTACATTAACACTGCATAAAACCTTAGAATACAAGGATACGCCAATATATAGGTTTTGGAAATCCAAACCCAATTCTAATACAATTGTGAAACTACAAGACTATAACGAAGCCGAGAAAGAAAATTCCACTTGTCAATCCACCATTGGACCGCCAAATGGCAACTAAAACCGCTAATTAACGGCTCAAGTAAGCCAAAATCTTATGAAAATTTTTCCTCGTGAACGTCGTTCTTGTACGTTTAATTTTTTTAACTGTATTTGACTTTGAGTCTCTGCAGCGTCGTAGTCTCGTAGTTTTGCTCACTTTAGAAACTTTTCGGACTCTGATTTTCGACTCCAACTCTGATTTCATGACATCTCCTTGTATGAATAAAATTCCTGAAAAACACACTAATAATACCCGAGTAGCATTATTTATATACAAAAATAGGTAATATGAAGGCTATAAATATGTAATATATGGCACTCATCACACCCCCACACCTATCTTTTGCTAGTTTTTGAGCAAAACCTAAAGCTAAAAAGAAAAATAAAAATTCTAACTCACTTTCGCAGGAATCGCGATTGCACTTAGCACGTGTAACAAGCCTTTAAACCCCTAGCTTGCCCTAGTGGACGAGTTGTGTCTCGTGAGGGTTTGCAGTGAATATATCCACAAAATTCAAGAAGAAAATAGATTAAGGAATAAAGAAAAGAAAAATAAGGATGACCAAAAATCAAGAAAAATAGAAATTTTATACAAAGGAAAGAAAAATCTTTTTTTTATAGATATTTTCATCAATTAATCTCACTAATATACAAACTCAAGAACGCATTTAGATTATCAATTTTCAAATCGAGCGTCAAATCAGATACACTTATCATTTTAATCAAAAATTTAAATCATATCTTTTAATATCCACTAACAGATAATTCATTGGCTCCTATACAACTACGTGCATGTGTGATAGTTTATTTCGGCCTTGGACTCCAACTCTAACTCATGATTCATCTCCTCTCTCATAAATTTTTTTTCTTTTTTTTCTCTTCTTTTTTCTTTTCTTTTTTTAGGAATACTTAACCTTTCATTCAAATATTCACGGTTGCTTAGGCGCAACATACCCGACTACTAAGTTAATACTCTTTTCTTTTTCTTTTTTTTGAAAATATTTCACCTTTCATGCGAATATTTACGCTTACTTAGGCGCAAAGTACCCGATTACTCAGATCATACTCTTTTTTTTCACTCTTGAGGCTATTGCCTTAATATCAGGCGCACCCCATTATTTTATCACTCTCGAGGCTATTGCATTAATAGCAGACTCACCCCATTATTTTATTCTCACCTATTTTTTTATTTAGAGAGAGAAGACTTACTCATTCGTTATCATTTTTGTTCTTAACCTAATAAACTATTGTGAAGTGAAAAATAAATATATACTTGCCTCAAAAAAACTGTTAGCGGTATTTATTTTTCAGATTTTGATCTTTTTCATAAAATTCAAAGTGTATCATCCAATTTACTCTCCTATCCAATTTCAAATCTAAATTTGCTCCTTTATCCGTAAGTAGTTTGATCTATTGAAAAAAATACATAAATGTTTTTAATTTATTTTTCTTTTCAGTTTTTTTTTTTAATTTCTTTCAGTTAGTTATCCTAAAAACTACCCAAAGTGTAAAATAAAGAAACCCAAAAATCTAAAAAAAATAAAGAATCTAAAAAAAAATTAAAAATCCTAGAAAAATATGAAGAAAATATCCTAACCCATTCCCCCACACCTAAACTCGTATATGCCCTCATGCACAAACCAAGGGTGGTAAAATAAAAAAAATAAAAAAAAGAAAACTATTATACAAATATTATACACTCATTAGAAAATTCAAACGGTTACGACCTCTTGATCGCTTTCCACTCTCATAATGTGTCCTTTTATGTTATGATATGGATGAACTAAGTATTTTTGTCAATTTTGCATTTAATCTCTCCATCTTGTTTTTAATTTTTCTCAATTTATTTCTACTTTTCTTTTTTTTATTCAATAATAAAATTTTGAAGTTGGAAATCGTACATTTATCGTCGATATTTGACCCACGAGCATCTTTCATAACAGTAAATATTTTGGTTTTATCAACTTGTGATAACATACTCACTTTGATATTGCGGAATCATGAGCTCGATTTTGGATCGTCCATCTAAATCATTAGGTACCATAATCTCTTCTTTTTGTAGTTCCTTCCAATCTTCAAGTATTATAGACTTGTCATGCAAATTTTCTTTAAACCTGTCATCATAATTCTAAAAAAAAAATGCCATACTAGTGGACTTATCATTAGTCAAGTTATTATGAAGGGATAAAAAATTTTCTTCACAAATTTCTTCACAATTTCCATCAAAAGAATCAAATGATAATGTGTCACCAGCAAGCTCACCATGAGATAAATCATCAAGCAAAATATTATCTTTATTACCAGTTTCATCATAATTATTATCCAATGGTCTAAAATAGGTTGATCACAATGTTGAATTATAGACTCATCATGCACAAAATTATTTAACTCGTGAATCATATCTACTTCAAAAGATGACTGAAGTGGTTGTTCGTTGGAGTAAGATACTCTAAAAAGTTTAGTTTGAGAAATCGCTTTGAGAAGATCTTCCATACAAGAGTCAATTTGAGAGGATGATTTTTGAGATGATGATTTTAACAAAGCCTCCATATCTTGCTCTATTCTACGTCTTCGTTCCTCAGACTCATGATCATAATTTTCCTTATTTTTCTCAAATAATTGCATCTCGAGATCATAAGTGAAATTTGAAGAATGATATGATGGATCCATGTACATATTTGATGACAGATATAAAGTGGTTAGAGGTAAATTCTCATGACATGCATACCTCGTTTCTAATCTTTTTAATCTTTCATCTAACATGTTCAATTGAATATCTTCTTCATGATTAAATGTAGAACATGAAGATGAATAGCGCATAAAGAAAAGATCAGATGGAGGACTCTCTTGGTATAGCTCTTGATTATGCAAAATTAGAATTATTCATCCATTCATAATTTATAATTTTGTGTATAAGAAGCGCTCCTAGGTTCATTATATGTGTTGTGAATTTGATTATGACCTAATTCTAACGAACTTCCTACCTATGAACACTGATAATAATTATGATATAGATCACGACAATGATAGCAACCAGTTTGATTTTGAAACATTTTTTTTAATTAAATTTTTTTTGAAAAAGGTGGAAAGGGAGAGAGATGGAAAAGAAAATAAAAAAAGATTGATTGTTTTTTTTTTGTATTTTTTTACTGAACCAGAGATATGAAATACAGATATCAGGAAAATTTTGTGGGGTTTTATACCTGAAGGGCAGCCAAATGGTGGTTTATGCGGTTGATTGGCGGCCAAATCAAGGAGTCTTGGACTCTGCTTGCTTCAGTGCACTCCCAATGCTTATTTAGTCCTGTTTAATTTCCTGTATCTGCACTTTCTTATCTCTGCACACTCAACACACACTGTTAATCCTGTAAAACATCAGAAAAAGTAAGAAAAACACCGTCGATCCCGGTAACGGCGCCAAAATTTGATGTGATAAATTACTGCAAGCATACACAAACCAAGGGTGGTAAAATAAAAAAATAAAAAAAAAGAAAACTATTATTCAAATATTATACACTTATTAGAAAATTCAAACAGTTACGACCTCTTCATCGCTTTCCACTCTCATAATGTGTCCTTTTATATTTTGATATGGATGAACTTAGTCTTTTTGTCAATTTTGCATTTAATCTCTCCATCTTGTTTTTGATTTTTCTCAATTTATTTCTACTTTTCTTTTTTTATTCAATAATAAAATTTTGAAGTTGGAAATCGTACCTTTATCATCGATATTTGACTCACGAGCATATTTCATAACAGTAAGTATTTTGGTTTTATCAACTTGTGAAATAACATACTCACTTTGATATTGTGGAATCATGAGCTCGATTTTGGATTGTCCATCTAAATCATTAGGTACCATAATCTCTTCTTTTTGTAATTCTTTCCAATTTTCAAGTATTATAGGCTTGTCACGCAAATTTTCTTCAAACCTGTCATCAAAATTCTCAAAAGAAAATGCCATACTAGTGGACTTATCATTAGTCAAGTTATTATAAAGGGATAAAAAAATTTCTTCACAAATTTCTTCACAATTTTCATCAAAAGAATCAAATGATAATGTGTCACTAGCAAGCTCACAATGAGATAAATTATCAAGCAAAATATTATCTTTATCACCAGTTTCATCAAAATTATTGTCACAATGGTCTAAAATAGGTTGATCACAATGTTGAATTATGGACTCATCATCCTCAAAATTATTTAACTCGTGAATCATATCTATTTCAAAAGATGACCGAAGTGGTTGTTTGTTGGAGTAAGATATGTTCAAACTATTAGATGGTAGATATCTAAAAAGTTTAGTTTGTGAAATCACTTTGAAAAGATCTTCCATACAAGAGTCAATTTGAGAGGATGATTTTTGAGATGATTTTAACAAAACTTCCATATCTTTCTCTATTCTACGTTTTCGTTCCTCAAACTCATTATCATAATTTTTCTTATTTTTCTCAAATAATTGCATTTCGAGATCATGAGTGAAATTTGAAGAATGATATGATGGACCAATGTACATATTTGATGAAAGATATGAACTAGTTGAAGGTAGATTCGCATGACATGCATATCTCGCTTCTAATCTTTTTAATGTTTCATCTAACATGTTCAATTGAATATCTTGTTCATGATTAAATGTAGAACATGAAGATGAATAGCGCATAAAGAAAGGATCAGATGGAGGACTCTCTTGGTATGACTCTTGATTATACATAAATTAGAATTATTCATCCATTCATAATTATAATTTTGTGTATAAGAAGCGCTCCTAGGTTCATTATATGTATTGTGAATTTGATTATGATCTAATCCTAGCGAACTTCCTATCTATGGACACTGATAATAATTATGATATGGATCACGACAATGATAGCAACCAGTTTGATTTTGAAATATTTTTTTAATTAATTTTTTTTGAAAAAGGTGGAAAGGGAGAGAGATGGAAAAGAAAGCAAAAAAAAGATTGATTGTTTTTTTTTGTATTTTTTTACTAAACCAGAGACATGAAATACAGATATCAGGAAAATTTTGTGGGGTTTTATACCTGAAGGGCCACCAAATGGCTGTTTATGCCGCTGATTGGCGGCCAAATCAGGGAGTCTTGGACTCTGCTTGCTTCAGTGCACTCCCAATGCTTATTTAGTCCTGTTTATTTTCCTGTATCTGCACTTTTTTATCTCTGCACACTCAACACACACTGTTAATCCCGTAAAACGTCAGAAAAAATAAGAAAAATACCGTCGATCCCTGGCAACGGCGCCAAAAACTTGATGTGATAAATTACTGCAAGCGTACAGTGTCGGTGTAGTGCTGTACAGGTCGTCCCACAGAGATCTCAGGTATTTTGCAATTCTTACTAATTCTATAGTCTAACGGATTAACAAAGAGTTTCTAAATCGGATTTGTTACTATCTAAATAGCCTAGGATCTAGAATCCACTAGTTTCAAATCATATTCTTACTTCTATTATCTTCTTCTGTCATAAAAGATTGATCTTTTTAGTTTAATTTTTACTTCAAGTGTCCTAAGCATGAGTTATCAAGTGGTGTGCAAGCATAACTCATCAAAGATACTACTTTGCATAAAAATAAACTAAATCTTTAGATAATTCTATGATAAAGATGAAAACCAATAACTCCAAACCCTAACTATGCATAGGCTATCAAGAAATTTAACTCAAGTATAACCTATCAAAGTATCAATCTACGAGTTCTTTTATTTTAATCTTTTCATGGAAAAATCATATCTTTATTTATTTTAATTAGGAAGAAAAATACTAGAGAGCAGTTACATGGTGGATTCTAATTTCATCTACATCCTAGAGCTAAACTAATTTGCTACACATGATTCTAGAAAGCAAATAAATCTATACTAGAAAGTAATTAAATCTATCTAAAAAAAATAAAGATTAGAAAGCAATGGCTTACCTCTGGAGCACGGTATTGTGGCCGCCACCCCTTCAGCAAAACCTTAATTTTATTAATGAAAGACAAGTACAAACTAAATCCTAATCTATATTAACTACTGCATAAAACCCTAGAATATAAGGATACGGCCAATATATAGGCTTCGAAAATCTAAACCCAATTCTAATATAATTGTGAAACTACAAGACTATAACGAAGCCGAGAAAGAAAATTCCACTTGTCAATCTACCATTTGACCGCCAAATGGCGGCACAACCGCTAATTAGCGGCTCAAGTAAGCCAAAATCTTATGAAAATTTTCCCTCGTGAACATCTTTCTTGTACGTTTAATTTTCGTGACTGTATTTGACTTTGAGTCTCTGCAACGTCATAGTCTCGTAGTTTTGCTCACTTTAGAAACTTTTCGGATTCTGATTTCCGACTCCAACTCTGATTTCACGCCATCTCCTTGTATGAATAAAATTCCTGAAAAACACACTAACAATACCCGAGTAGCATTATTTATATACAAAAATAGGTAATATGAAGGCTGTAAATATGCAATATATGGCACTCATCAACGAGGCTGAGAGTTAGCTATGCATTTTAGCCGTGAGCATAGTCACGCGTTTAAATAACTTTACGCTGGTTTGGCCTCATACTGTACATGGGTTTAGCCTCGCATTCTTACTTCGGGCTTAATCTCGCATTATACGCAAGTTTATCTGGTTGTACATCTCACCTCCTGTGTCAACCTCATTTGGCTCTTCATAGAGTTCATCATATGGTAACAAACCACTTTTATGCATCTTTGTGGCAGATTATATGGGATTGGGTCTTAACATTTCATTCTGATGAGTCTGTGCAAGATTGAGACTGGTCTTTACATTATAGCACTTTCATACTAGGTTAAAACTGAGCTTTTGCATTTTTTTTATGCAAGGCTGGAACTTAGCCTCGCATTCAAATTCATCTTCAAACTCGGGAATAGCCTCGCGCACTGTATTAATCATGCACACTGGCTTGGTTTTGTGTACCGTAGGTTTCATGCCAGGCTGCAAGTTAGCCTTGTGTTAACACTTGTGTTAACATCTTCTTCCAATAATGGAAATCATGCGGGCTGCCAGTTAGCCTCGCGTCCTTACGTTTCAACTGTTTTATGCGGGGTTGCAAATTAGCCTCGCGTTTTAGAGCTTTTGCACTTTTACTGGCTTTACTTTGGATAGTCTTGCATTGTTCACAGATATTAGCCTCGCGTTCTTTATGCTGGCTTTGCCTCGTGTTGTATGTGAGATAACTTTATGTTCTGGCTTCATATGTATCCTTATTTGGCTGGATGTACATCTCACCCCCTGCATAGGACTTGTTTGATTGTCCATTGAGTTCGTCATGCAGTAATAAATTAGTCTTTTTTTTTGTAGTGGGCTACGCAGAGTTGAACCGTAGTCTCGCATTTCTGTTCACTTTTGTACTATGAATGAGTTCTGTGCGCTGGTTTAGCCTCGCACACTAGTATAACCATGCACGCTGGTTTAGTTTCGAATTAGCCTCGCGTCTGACGACTTCACGCTGGTTTAGTCTCGAATTAGTTTTATGCACTAAATGATTCTACATTGGTTTAGTCTCATGTTGTACGCAGGCATAGCCTCGCGTTCTTGTTTTGGGCTTAGTTCGCATTAGATGCGAGGTTCTCTGGTTGTGGATCTCACCCTCTATGTAGACCTCATTTGGCTGATCATGGAGTCCAATTACTTCCATCTTAATCATGGACTATTTGAAGCTCACGGTTAGTCTGACGTTTCAAATCTCCAATGCAAGGCAGAGTTTAGTATTAGCCTCATGTTCTGATACTTCTACGCGGGCTAAGTTTTAGTTTCACAGTCTTGTAGCAGATTTAGCCTCGCATTTTATGTTGGCATGACCTTGCATTGTACGCGGGGTTTAGTCTCGCATTTTAAATAATTTTACGCTAATTTGGCCTCGCGTTGCATGCGGGCGTAGCCTCACATTTTGGTTTTTTCTGTGCAAGACTAACACTTAGCCTCGCATTTTGACAATTAACACTTAACCCCGTGTCCTCTTTCTTCTGTGCAAGGCTGACACTTAGCCTCGTATTTTGGTGTTTTTTGTACTAGGCCGATAGTTTCTGAGATTAGCGTCACTTTTGTGCTTGCGTAACCTCGCGGTCTATGCTGGCATAGACATGCATCGTACGCTGGTTTCATACGCGAGCATAACCTCATTTCTGCATAAATTTACGCTGGCTTGGTATCGACTTAGCCTCGCCTCTAGATGACTTTACGCTGGCATAATCTTGAGTTAACCTCACGTCTAAATAACTTTACGCTGATATAGCCTTGAGTTAGGCTCGTGTCTAAATAACTTTACGCTAGAATAACCTCGCGCGAGTTAGACTCGTGCACTGATTTAGTCTTGCACTCTGAATTAGACTCGTGTTTCAGTCACGGGCATAGCTCTGCATCTGACTGGCTTTATGCTAACTTGCGAAGGCCCGATGTATGAGATATTCTTCGAGGGAGTTTTTGCTCTAATCTTGAAGTGAGTTTGGATGGATGGTCTGAGATTTCTTTGGTGCCGCTTGATTTGATGGAGCGCTTGTTATAGTAAGTAAGAATTGGGAGGAGATTGAGGAGGTACTTTTGAGCTGCTCATCTCCCACGTTTCTCTGCGCAGGGTTCCCTTCTAAGTTGATTGCTTGTAGAGAAACATGATTAGTAGTAGCTAGCCAAGGCCTATAGCAGTAGAGATTTTGTTGGCTCGCAGCTCCAGGATGTTCAGCTTGAGGAGACAATGAAGGCCTTTTACTTCGCTGATCTTGTTACGAGGTAAATTGAGCTTTTTGAGGGAGAAACACGAGCGTAGAGTATGAAGTGAATCCTTGGATAATGAAAAAGGTTTGCCTGGAACTCAATGACATAATTGAGTTGTTGTATCTAGTTTGTCAATTTGCTACCTTCGTTGCTAATTATGGGCAATCATGGGTCTAATAACTTCACAAGCTTGGCCAAGTGGTTGTTTTCGAGGATCAAAGGCACAAGGCACATTTTTGTCTTCTGAAAGCAAAGGAAGGTGGTGAAGGATCTCGAGCGGCTCTGTATCCGCCGTCTTTTTCTCCCTTTTCTTCTTCTTCTTTTTTTCCCTTCTTTTTTTTTTTTTACAAAACATTATCCGAGCATCATACCAGTTAATGTGTTCATCTTGAATTTTTTTTTTTTAAGGCAGAGACGAAAGCTGTCTTGACGAACCTCTGAATTTTTGTTGCCTTGCTACACTTCTTGCCTTTTGCATTAGTTAAAGTTCGGTGATATGTGTTGGCATACCTGTGGACATCATCGTCTTTAGAAAGGTTGAACAGTTTGCGAATTTTGGAGGCCTTTTTTGGTCCCCTCATCCTTGGCTTCTAGACATTAGTCAAGCCAGTAAGATCATTGTCCAAGTTCAAAACAGATAGGTCGGGGCTAACAATGAACCCACGAACGGCCTTCCTTTCGCGCTCTCCTTTGCGCCTTCCATATCAATGGAAGCAAGGTTTCCCTTGCGTAGCAGCAGGTGAACACGTCTAGGAGTCAACACTCTCTGCTTCATGGGAAATCCCCGCTTGTCATAACCACCCATGATCTTGAAGTCGTAACCCTTGAACTATTCACCAAGAGCATCATCGTTATCTTCTTGGGAGATCCCCTTGTCATTGAAGGCACAGAGCTTCTGGTCATCAACAATCTTGAGCTTCATATGGCATCAAATGGTGGGGTTCGCTATATTGAACTTCATCTTGGACCGGTCGAAGCAACAGCAAGGTAGACTGCAAGTAGCAGCGTGATGCGAGAGCCTCCTTAAAACAGTTATTTTGCACATAACCAGAGATCATATAACTGCATATTCTCCTGCCCTTCACTGGTGCTTCATTGAAAATCAATCAGGCTTCCTCAATTTCGGATCCACTTTCAAATACCCAGAAACCATCACAGCCCACAATGTTGCTATTCGTCAGCGAATCCCATCAAGGATTTTCCTTCCTGTGCTGGTTTCCCCACAAGCCATGTATATAAGTAGCAACACATTATGGACAATCCGGCTTTGCACACGCTCTTGATTGAGCATAAAGGCTTTGACCATGGTGTTCCAAGAGATGGAGTCCTTATTGGTAATATATCAAACAGCTTGTGGCCCTCTTCAACCTCATTGCCGATATTTGGACATGGCATTGTAGGAGGCGACATTGTGTTGGGGCATTTGATCGAGCAGGTGGTGAACTTCTCTTGCTGCTGCTGTTGCCATCACTGTCATGAACTTCACCCTTTGGTTCTCTTTGGCAGCATCATCGCCGGGCTTCTTCAGGATCAATTTACACTGGTTTGGTCTCGACTTAGTCTTGCATTTGGATGAATTTACGTTGAACCAATTCGAACTCTTGAGCTCCTTGCATTTGCTCTCAATTTAGAGAGATAATATCTTTCTCCCACAAGTAATGTAATCAAGGGACGAGAAGCAACATATGGACCCTCTTTCAGGGGTACACAACTCAAGGAAGATCATAATGACAATATTGCTTGTCTTCTTCTGCAATCTCATCTCTTGCCTGATCTGAGATGCAGCACAGGGAAGAGAGAGAGGAAGAGCGACTCGCCGACTTCCACTCGGCTCTTTACAAAGTTGATTATATATTTTATTATTATTATTTCTTAATATTTTTATTATTTTATTATTTTATTTATTTTATTTATTATATTTTTTATTATTAAAATTTTATTTTCATTATTTTTTAAATTTTTATTTTTATTTTATATATTTATTTATTTATTTTTTTTTTTTTTTGCTTCGGTACCCCGCGGGTTGCATGTCGAGGGTTGCAACCCGCGGGTGCATCCCGCGGTTGCATCCTGCGGATTTCACTTCCGCAGTGCACAGTTTCCTTTTGTTTAATTTTAATATTTATATTATTATTATTATTATTTAGAACTTTGTCAGGTTTTTTTGTGGGTGATGGCGTCTAATTTTTTTTTTTTGGCGATGACACCTCGTTTTTTTATAGACGATGAAGCTTTGTCAATTTATTATTTTTTTTTTATTTTATTATAATTATTTATTTATTTATTTATTTTGTATTTTTTATTTTTTTTTGCATCCCGCGAGTTGCCAACCACGGGTTGCATCCCGCACATCACATGGTTCTTTATTATTATTATTATTATTAATTTTTTTAATTTTTATTTTTTATTATTTAGTTTTGTATTTTTTTGCGATAATGCCCTTTTTATAGGCGATGATGCCTTGTCAAATTTTTTTTTTGGGCGATAACGCCTCACCCTTTTTTTATTATTTATATTTTTTTATAGGTGATGAGCCATTGTCCATTTATTTTTATTTATTATTTTTATTTTTATTTTACTTTTCTTTATTTTTTATTTTTTATTATTTTTTTGTTCAACCCGCGGGAAGCACCCGTGGGTTGCAACCTGCAGGGTGCATCCCGCGGGGAATCCCGCAGGTGCAACGCACGAATAGCACCCTCGCACCGTACGGTTATATTTTTTTAATTTTTTTGACAGCTTTGTCAATTTTTTGTAGGCGAGGACACCTCACTTTTTTTGATAGATGATGACGTCTTGTTTTTTTTTTATGCGTGATGATAGGGGTGAGCAGATTTTCGAAAAAAAACTGAAAAAAACCTGACAAACCGACCCGACTCGTTCGGTGCGGTTACTTCGGTTATCGGGTCGGGTCGGTTATAAAACCGAACTCCCATTCGGTTATCGGGTCGGGTTTCGGTGGCGTAATCGCCAACCGAAACCGACCGAATTAATCGAACAGTAACCCCATAACGGTATAACCCATTGAACCGACCCGTTACCCGAACTATTTATTCAATCCAATTAATTCTTTCCCCTTCAGTCGACAGCTCCCCCTCGCGATCTCCTCTCCCCGATTCTGAGCCCTAAAATTCCCAAATTCCCAATCTCCCAAATTCGATCTCCGATCTCCTCGTTAACCGGCGGAATCCTAATCTCCCGACTCTCCTCTTCTCCGATCATCCCTAGCCGGCTAGCCCTCACCCGATAACCCAGTCCGGGCGCTTCATCGGCTCACCGGCATCACCACTATTTCAACTGGTATCAAACTTCTTCTCCTCTTATTTCTTGCCATAGTAAATGGTGAGAGAATATAAGCAATGAATAGTTAGAAACAACACCAATAGTATAAATGAAATGAAATAATAATATTTTAGGAAAGTAGAAATTGTAGTGAATTTGTATATTCAATTTTCTATTTCCTGGTAGTTATTTTTGCTAGCTATATAGCATGTGAGGTTTTCATGTTTTTATTTGGCACAATAGCATATTCATTAGGCTATCACATTTTTTTTAAACCATCATGCGAGTCTAATGGTATTTTATTACATTTTCTTTGCTTTTAATGCATGTAATATTTCTTTTGACTGTGTTGATAAAGATGTGGTTAATCTAGATAGCTCATAGCTGTGAAGAGAGAAGATAAAATCCTAGATATCGATTTTGATAATTTGAACACCTCTGTCAGTTAGACTATTACTGTGAACCTCTGTTAGACTGTTTTGATAATTTGAACACCTCTGTTAGACTGTTTTGATAATTTGAACACCTCTCTAATTAGTGTAACAATCAAATTTGAACACCTCTGTTAGACTGTTACTGTGAACCTAAAATTAAGTGAATTTAGGTAGTTTTATGAAAATTATTCTCTAGTGAACTAGCTAAAATAGTTCTTGATATCATAAATCCATCAGAATTATAATAGTAGGATTGTTTTGTCATTGTTGTTATTGACTGGAAGATATGTTGTGAGTTAATGATAGCTGGTTTTGTGTAATTCCTAATAAGTGCAGGCTGTGCAGCCTGACTTAGATTTCTAAAATTGAAATAAATTAGTTCTTATCTAGATGAACTTCCGTTATTAAGTAGTGCTTATGTTGACTTCCATTTTTAAAAATTTTAGATGGCTCAAAGCCATGTTGGTGAGACAAACCCGAATGAGATGGTTAGTATCATTGAAGATGCACCAAACCTAACCAGTGAAGCTGCACCAACAGGTCCAATAGGGCCAACACAAACAACAACTAGTGGGCCTGTTAGAATTGGAGCTTCTGAAACAAAAAAAAGAAGGCATTATCTACAAAATTTGATATCTGGGACCATTTTATCAAGTGGGATAAAAAAACTGATGACATGCGAGAAGAAAGAGATGAGCCCCTTGATGAGGACGAATGCCAATACAGGTATTGTAGAAAAGTATATAGTTGCAATAAAAAGAAAAATGGCACGTCTTCTCTTAGAAATCGTGCAAATAATTGTAAAGGAAATCCCCATAATAAGAAAACACGCCAAGCACAATTAAGTCTCCAACCAAGTAGAGAGAATAGTAGGATAGGAACTGTGACTACCTAGAAATATGATGAGAAGGCCATTAGAGTGACATTATCTAAAATGATAATTTTAGATGAATTGCCATTCAAGTTTGTGGAAGGTGTTGCTTTAGGCTTTTTATGGCAATTGCATATCCCAGATTCACGATCCCATTTAGATGGACGATAGGAAGAGATATCTATCAACTCTACCTAGACGAGAAGATTGCATTAAAAAATATCTTTCAGAGACATCCCACTATATTTGCCTCACCACTGACATATGGATATTAGTTCAAAAAATTAATTACATGTGTCTTACTGTTCATTAGATTGGAACTGACTGGAATCTCCACAAGAGACTTAGAATTTTTTGTCCAATAATAAGCCACAGAGGTGAAGTTCTTGGAACCACGCTAGAAGCGTGTCTACATGACTGGGGAATTGAGAGAGTGTTGACAATAACGGTTGATAATGCTAGTTCTAACGATAAGATGATACAGTATCTAAAGAGGAAAATTGTAAATTGGAATAATAAGCATGGTACATTCTTGGGAGGTGAATAGCTTCACGTTCCTTGTGTTGCACACATTATGAATCTTGTTGTGCAGGATTTTCTGCATGCCAATATTGAACCTATTTCAAGGGTTCGAAATACTATAAAGTATGTGCAGCAATCACCTTCACGGTGGGCAAAATGGAAGAGTTGTATTGAGAAAGAAAAAATAGCAGTTGAGACAGGAATGTGTCTAGATGTACAGACGCGCGTTGGAACTCAACATTCTTGATGTTACAAGCGGCTAAGAAATGCCAGTCCGCTTTCTATCAGTTCGAGCTAGAGGATCCTATGTTTAGGCAAGAAGTTGGGGGTGATGAGGCACTTTATATGTAATATCTAATATTTTTCTTCACCAGATGAAGATGATTGGGACTGTATTGGGCGGTTGTGTCATTTTTTGCAAGCTTTTTATGAATTGACTCTGAGGGTATCAGGCACTTTATATGTAATATCTAATATTTTTCTTCACCAGATCACGAATGTTGAAGGTGAACTACATGAGGCTATGATAGGTAATGATATCCTTGCTTGTGAAATGGCTCACAGGATGAAAGAGAATTATGATAAATATTGGGAAAATTGTGATAAGATAAACTTGTTGATGTTTATACCATTAATTCTCGACCCTCGATTCAAGCTAGACTTTGCCCAGAACGAGATAGGAGAGATATTCAAATCTCAAAGTGAGAGGGGCCATGCAATGCCATCAAAGTTAGAGAGAACTCTTAAAGATTTGTTCAATGAGTACAAAGTTATATATGACAAGGAGAATGGCATTAGAGATGATACACCAGTGAGACTATCACAACCTTCAGCGGTTCAGGAGAGTGGTGCAGTTAAGAGCTATCGCATGTTGGATAAGTTCTATGCACAAAGTTCATTTTCGGTTTATATGCAATCAACTCAAAGTGAATTGGATAAGTACTTGAATGAGGCCAAGGAGATTCCAATTATCGGCCAGGACATGTCATCTTTTCCTATACTAGACCTCTGGAAGGTTAACAGTGGAAGATTTCCAGTTTTGTCAAGAATGGCTCGCGATGTTTTGGCAATTCCAATATCCACAGTAGCTTCAGAATCGGCGTTCAGCACCGGTGGGAGAGTTCTTGATGCATTTCGAAGTTCACTCTCTATCAGATCCATCTAGTGTCTCATTTGTACTCAAGATTGGCTTCGAGGAAAATTAAGAGTTCCAATGGTCAGTATTGAAGAAGATTTGTGTGACGTTGAGAAGTTTGATCAAGGTTATCTCCTAAATTCCTAATAGCTCATTAGTCTATTCTTATATTTATTACATTTATTGAATTCATAAATTATAAGTTCTAATTAGTTTTATTTACTACTAGATTTGGATTTATTGTCTACGGATTCAGTTGTCACAAGCTATGATGCATCGTGCACTTGTAGAAGAGGATAAATAAAGAAGGTGTGTATCTTAATTGTGTTGTGCATGTCATGCATGTTGTGAATATATTCCTTTCACATTGCTGTTTACACCATGCATGTTGTGCAATGTGTTGTGAATGTCGTGCATGTTGATGCATCAGTCCAAACTCTAACGCTCTCTTGCTCTCTGCAGGAAGCTCTCTGCAGAGAGTAAGAGAACTCTCTGCCTCTGCTGCAGACAGAGACAGAAAGCTCTCTTGCTCTCTGCAGAGAGCTTCCTGCAGAGAGAAAGAGAGCTCTCTGCCTCTGCTGCAGGCAGAGGCAGAGATCTCTGCCTCTGATCTCTGCCTCTGCCTGCAAGCAGAGACAGAGAGCTCTCTTGCTCTCTGCAGGAGCTTCCTGCAGAGAGCAAGAGAGCTCTCTGCCTCTGCCTGCAGCAGAGACAGAGAGCAAGAGAGCTCTCTGTCGTTGCTGCAGGTAGAGGAGAGCTCTCTTGCTCCTTGCTTTTTTTTTCATTATATTAAAAATTGATTAGTTAAATTTGCAGATTGCTCTCAATTAATCATTTTTGCATGAATATCTAATAACTATTTTTTTCCATGCTAAGCAGATTTGTAGAACTTCAGGTGCATGATGGAAGTTTGCAACTTATTTGAAAAGACTGAATCCGTTTGCAATAAATTTAGAAAACAAGATATTAATTTGAATTTGATATCATGTTATATAATTTAACTTGCTATATTATTTTTGTTTGTAATCGTGATGATATCATGTAATATTGTAAATTGTAATGCTTCACTGTAAGTCTGCAAACTAGCAGGTACGTTTTTTTATTAGAATGTAATGCTTATGTGTGAACTTTCTATATTTAATTATTTATTGCTTTATGATTATCAACATTTCATGTAATATTGCTATATTATTTCTGCAGCATAATTAAATTTTTTTGTTTAGCTATGGGGTAATTCTGGTGCCCAGCAGTGTATATATGTACATTTTTTTTTACTGGGCCAACTCTTTTTTTTTGGTATGAAAGCCCAGCAGTGTGTATGAAAGCCTAAAATCTTTTTTTTTGTCACTTTAAATGGGCTTCTAGGCCGCAGCCTAAGAAAACCGAAACCGAAGTTTCGGTTCGGATGTCGGTTAAGTGGAGATTTCGGTCGGTTCGGTTTCGGCTTTCCTTTTTCGGTTCGGTTTTCGGTGGCAATTTTTTTTGCCAAAACCGAAACCGACCGACCGATACTCACCCTTGCGTGATGACACCTCATATTTTTTTTAATAGGCGATGACGCCTTGTTAATTTTAGTGGGCAATGACGCCTCACTTATTTTGACAGGCGATGACGCCTTGTCAATTTTGGTGGGCGATGACGCCTCACCTTTCTTGACCATTACCCGGCAATGATGCCTAGGCTCCGAATCAAAAAAATTTAAAGATCAGATTGCGCCACCGAAACTTGCTCTGTGGTCGCCAATTCTTGTACGCCCAAAAAAATTAAATCTTTCTTTATATTTCCACGTAATTAATCCCTAAAAATCTGGATCACACAATCAGAGTACGAAACGAACAAAACTGCGGCAGTTCCCGCGGGTGGCACCCGCGGGAGAGCTCCTGCTGGTGGCACTCGTAGGGAAATATCCTTATTTTTTAATTTTTTTCTTTTCTTTTTTTTTACTGTACCTACACTAAGTGGGTGGAGGGAGAAGAAAAAGGAAGAAAAAGAGAGAAGAATTAGTAAATTAGGATTTTTCAAATCAGACAAATTGACATGTCCAGAAAATTCTTAGAGAAATACTGGAGATAAAGTTGAGCAATATAATCATGGTACAGTTTTCAGAATAACTATAATATGAGTAATTTACAAGTTAGAAATTATCAATGTTGAATTGGTAAATTAAAAATTGGGTATTTTATCGATTTTGAAGTTCTCAAAATATTCCAAGTAAGTTCGCAAAAATCACAACCTTGGAAAAACAACAACCCCCGAAGAAGGAATGTCATTCGTAACTTTAAAATTTAAGTTACGCTAACAGAAGTCTGATCAAGTACCAAACCTTTGATATTGGCCATATCTAAATTTTTTCGGAAGATTTTGAGAAAGTCATTATAAATCTAGAAAAATAAGAAATGGATAACTACGAAGCAAGAACCTTGATTTGGCTACGGATTTATGATAAATAGATCGTAAGTCAAATTAACTATTGATAAGTCCAAGATCGGGTTCATGACCCCTTCAGGTATAGAAACTGGTATACGAGTGCGGGATAGAGCTAATACATAATGTATTAGATACCATCAATGCTTAAGGCCAATAAGCTGACATATATAATATAAAGTATTTTAGTTTAGAAAGCTAGTTGGTTAGAGATATTACAGATTGTAATGTTAATTCTAAATAAAACAAACGATAAATAGCCACCTTTTGTTAAGGATGTACATCTGAGATTCACCTAAGCGGAACCTCATTATATTGCTACATTTATTGCGTCTGACTTAGTTCAGATCTTAATTCAGTGCCCATTCTCTATGTGGTTTACTTTTGACTCAATAATCATAACTAATCAAATTGATATCAATAGGATTTAAGATCTATTTGTACCAACTTATGTAACAATTTATCCATCTACACAAATCTATAAGCAGAGTATCAATAAAAATGAATATTACTTTAATTTTTACTTAATCCTATAGACTGATATAAATAATATTTATTTTAATTTTCTTTTTAATCATATATTCTATGCTAATGTCAAATATATATGAAAGTAAAATTATAGCCTCATGTTCACTATAGGTTGTTTCTCATGTCATTATAGATTTGAGTCCCATTGAGTTATCAATACTTAAGGATAAACTAATGTAATATTCCAAATTTCATGTTATTCGTATTTTTTTGAGTCTGATTGTGCCAAATTACGGCTACCTAGGTTAATTTTGACACTATAATGATTTTCAGTGAGCTTAATTATAAATCTGTAACTCTAAATGATATTCGGTTTTCGTAATTATTAGTTTTCTAATATTTATGATTTTTAAAAATTTATCCAGAAAGCCCAAAAATATTCAAGAATTTTACTTATTTCAAAATATTAAATATTCTTTTAATAACTTAAGAATTTTATTTCTTTAATTCCAGACATCAAAATGACAAACAGATAATTTTTTAGTATTTCTCTTGTTAATTATTACGTCATCTATTAATTAGGTCATATTCTGAAAATATTGATCGGAACAATAAATATTAAAATCAATTAATTAAATAAAATTATTAATTAACTTAACTAGTAATTATCATCTCTTCTAAGTGGGACGACACAGTGGGTTCTATGTGTCAATAAAGAAATCAAGATAGCTAATAAATAAACAGTGTGTCAAATAGAGAGATTAGTGGGGGATGATGTGTCATTTGTAATGCATGTATGTAAGATCAAAGTTGTTATTTATTTATCTCTTTTTCTTTATTTTTTATTCTACACACAATGATTATTTTTCTCTCCACTAGTGCAACAGACTACACCAGGAAGATTCATCAGTAAAAAAGGGAAAAACAAGTAACACATCTTTAATTTTTCCTTTCTGTTCGTAATTATATTTATTTCAACAATTTGTATCTTTCATTTCGAATATTAAAATGATACACGAACAATATTTTAGTGCTCTTCTCATTGGCCACTACGTTCTATATTAATTTGATAATAATTAAAAAATATTATCTGGAATCAAAATTATTAAACTATTAAATAAATTAAAACTTAAAAGAAAAAATGGGTTGATTCGTATTGGACATTCATGCAAAATGGACACACACCCACTAAAATGCAAAATGGACACATCTTAAAATGCAAAGTCGACTATTAAAAATGGACACACAACTATGCAAAATGAATATTCATGCAAAATGGACACACTCTCTCACTCCAACACCCTCACACACACTCTAGTAGCAAGCCAAAATTAAAGTAAGAGAAGGACTCTCTAAATTAAAGAGAAACTTTAAAAAAAGGAAAGTAACACTTTTATTTTTTATTTTTTTCTTAGAAAATTTATTTAATTTGTATTGTGTGCGTAATTTATTTTATTTTATCAATATACTTGGTTGATATTTTGGACTATAATTTTGTAAATATGCTCGGCTTATATTTTTTATTATTAATTATTATTTAAAATTGAACCAGATTATTGAGTAATTTGATAGTAGAACTCTAAATATGCCTAATAAAATTAATATTGGGCCAATTTCAACATATATAAATATTGTAATATTTATACTTCTTAATTTTAAAATAATATAATTTAAATATATTAATCCATCAATTGTGCAATTATGTTGAATATTAATGGTAAAATTTATATTTTAGATTGAAACATTTTAGACTATTAAATACTATTTAAATGTGTTATTGACGTTGACCTCATATATTCAATAACTTAAAATTCAATCTTTTTGGGCTCTGTTGGCTCATCAAAGTAAGTTACAATATTATGTCTCAAAATCCATAACTCGGTTGAAAGAAGTGACCAAAAATAATGGTTAAAATATAACAATTTTATATTTTAACTAAAATATTTTAGTGATATTTTAATCAATAATGAATTGTTAACAATATTCCTTATATCTCTATAAAATAAGAGAGATATGTGACTGTTAATGTTAGAAATATTTTAACTAAAGTATTGCTAACAGTGGCATGTGTTATTAATTCAATATTTCTTCAAATATGGGACTTATTATATTCCTATAAAATTTGAGATAAATATAGGAGTATTTAAATGTGCTGTGATACTATATTTAAATATAGTACAGTGAAGAAAGTGAGAGATATGAGACTTTATTTAAATGTATTATTATCATTAGTTCTTTATTAAAAACTGTTTTTATTTTGAATTAAATAAGAATTTATAGGGTCGGTGACCTAAATTATTTTATTAATTCTCGATCACGTAGCATAACATACGATACTTGTTTGTGAATGACATATTATAGTAATACTAATGATACGTAAAGGATATAATAGTGCGTATAATGGCATGGTAAAGAAATAGAATATACCAATACTGCATATAGATGATCCAATAATAAATTGTTAATGATATCTTAGATAACAGAAATGAACATGTATATGTGAATGAACGAATCATTTCATGATATCATTATAAGTCATATGCATCATGTATCATGATCTCGGGATGAGGAAAAACTATATGATAGATAAGATCCATGTCGTATAAGAATTATTGTAATGTTAGAACCAAGATCTTTTACTGTAGTGGTCTAAGTGATACTGGATCACTAATTGATAATTAGCACCCGTATGCTACGTCCGTTACTTTAATATAATACGGGGTATTAATTGTAAAACCTAGTAGTATAGCATGGTTTAGCGCCATATGATTGAGGCTGGAACCCGACGGATACTTATACTACAATGGAGAATAGCACTATTTTATCCACTAATACAGTTTTTACAGTTAACTTGGATGATAACTGAGATTAGTAGAATACATGATCAAGATACATAGAGTAATTATTCTATTATACTTGTTTCTTTATTTATACTTGTTTACACATTTAATTTATATGTTCACAATCAATATTGATATGAGCATTCACAACCAATACTGATATGAGCATATCCACATGCATAGATACTCTTATACTATGAGAGCATACCCTTTTTCTCTCCTTAAAGTGTTACTTATTGGGTTTGATCAGTTGGGTTCTAAAATCAAATATTTGGAAAAACAAAAGGAGAGCCCATACTAATTGGAGATCCATATTTCATTGGTCAAACTGAATGTCAAATATACTATTCCTATTTCATTTTATCGGGCATTGTTTCTTCTTTCGATTTTTTTGTTGTACAAATCTAGAACAGTATGCCCTTTCTATAATCAATCTTATATTTTATAAATATAAATTCAGTTTCAGATATATTATTTATTTATTTGTTGTGGCTGTAGTTACGGTTTATTCAAATATCCTGTAACTATTGACTTATCCAGTGTTATTTTAAGCAATGTCATCCGTTTGCAAAGCAGCTAAAAAATAGGGACATTACAGATAAGGATAAACTCTAACCTTCAGGATTTTTTGACAATATTGGTTTTTTTGTCTCAAGAGAAATATAGTGTTAGCTAAACAATTCAATGTTTCTTTAAAAATTTACCCAAAAAATGAGAAACTTAGAGTCAAAATTCTCGTGGTTTTCTATCTAAAATCTATGAAATTTAGATATATATATATTTGTTTGAATTTTATTAATAAGGTTTTCTATTTTGCTAGTAAAACTCACATCCATATAATTTTACAATATTATTAAAATTGAATCCCCATATTGCATTACATTCCATAAAGTGAAGAGAGACAATACAACGTGAAATAAGGCTCGTTGTTGATAGATAAATTCTTACATTTGAAGTTTTTCAAAATCTGAATTATAACAAGACATAAGAAATTTAGATTTGAGAATTCTATCTAAGCACACTAGTTTGCTTAATGAGCCCACTTTTTTTAATTGGGGATCGTTATTTTCACACCATTCGAGAATTAGTCTCTTCTGAACGGATTTAATATCGTTAAAAAATTAATCTCCGATCAGGAAAAAAAAAAGAAAAGAGATAGTCATAAAAAGAAATGATAAACTTGTAATTTTTTGAACTTTAAAAAGATAGGTCCATTGAGTAGTGTGCTCGAATAAAACTTCCCTCCAGATTTGGAAGAACTTCTTAAATTACAAGTGGATATCTAATTAAATAGTTAATTTCTATAATTAACTTTTTACCCGGCAAAGAGCCCACCTTAACTGTCCTCTCATCATTATCAATTATCAAGATATCCGAGAATATAATTTTCTCAGAAGGTTATAAATATCACAAGGGAGCAGAGAATATGCACGTGGGAATCCGCCACCTAAGGTTCAGCTGTTTTTTTGATTCTAATAACAGGATGCATCACCTAGAGCGGATCTGGGGCCCTCAAATTTAAAATAGCATTAAAAGCGCTGGGTCATTTAAAATAGCATTAAAAGCGCTGAGTAAAAAAAAGAAAAAGGGAAATAGAGAGAAAATAAATAAATAAATAATTCTTCGACAAACTACAACGGCTGAAGAACACAAAACCAAGAGAGAAGCAATCCCTACTACTACTTCTCTACCTCTGCTCTGGAGAAAGGCAGGTGAAACGAAACACGTCCGATATCTTCGGTGTCTCCGAAATCTTTCCTTCTTACTTTAGTTACCACTGTGATGGGATTTATTGGAATTTTAGGATTTTTATTTGTTTTTTATAAGGTTTCTCAGGCGATTCTGTTGATCCGTTGCTCTTGCTAATGGGCGAATCTGAGGCGGCGAAGGCAGCCGCTGCTTCTGCCCCGTCCGATGCGCCGGAGTCCGCCCCCACCACCGCCGCCGCCGACCCTTCCACAGCACCGGAGGACGCTGCTACTGTCGCTACCCCCGCTCCTTCCACCGACCAGCCCTCAATGGCGATCACGTCGCCGGAGCCGCAGGAGTTTGAAGCTACCACTGATCTCAAGCCTTCATGGTTCACTCCCAAGAGGTATGCAACTATTAGTTAGATAAGCTATTCTCATCTAGATCCCTTGAGGGATTCAATGTTTGCAGGAAGACTGCATCTTGGATTTGATCAACTTGGGAGATTAGGGCTATCCTCGTTTGAATTAAAAAAAAAATAAAAAAAATACAGTCTTTAATGGGTTTAAACTTTCAATTCCGGGGAGTTTCCAAAGGAGCACATCACTTTTCCTAGTGAGCCCACTAGATAGTTCTTTTTTGTTGGGTTTTCAGTTGGAAAGTAGCTCACTAGGAAAAATGGTGTGCTCCTTTGGAAACTCCCCAATTCCGTTGGAGTGGCCACTAGATGAGGTAAATAGCATCAACTCTGGATTTGCTATTTGTGATCAGCTTGATTTGTTATAATCCTCTTTCTACTCCAGTAACTAGGCTTGGTTTTAGACTAAGTTTGGTAATTTTTAAGTAATATACAGTGCTTTAGAGCAATGCTAACTATATAATTTGATTATGCCTCTTTTCTTGCATTCTCCTTTTGCAGGCTACTCGCGATGTTTTGTGTTATCAACATGTTAAATTATATCGACCGTGGTGTTATTGCTAGTAATGGTGTAAATGGTTCTCGAAGAACATGCACCAGGAATGGCATTTGTAATTCGGGCAGTGGAATTCAGTAAGACATTCTTATGAACATACGGATTATGTTAATCATTGGATATTATTTCTGTTTGATTGGTTCTCCATCTCTTATTCCAAGGTTAACTCTGTGAGTTTTTGAAAAGTTCTAAAACAGAGATTAAGAAAAGTAATTAATTTTACTTCTAACTGGTTCATACCTTTAGAAACACTTGTCATAATTCATACCCTTGAGAGAGAGTGAAGAAAGCATTTTTAATTCAAGATGTAAATCTGCTAAAAGTGATGCTCATTGATGATTAATCAGTGTTCTAAATATCGGATACCGGTCCCATACCGGCCAGCCAAATTACATACCGGTTACCGGATACCGAGCGGGATATTGCGATATGACCCTAAATACCGGAGTGTTATATCGGTGTCATACTGGTTAAAGAATAATCATATAATTGGCTATATAGAACATATTAAAACACATAAAACAAGTTTATAGTATTTACATTGGCTTATTTGCATTCAACTTATGAATTTGCAGATACCGTTTAGAACGTTCGCATATGTGCAAAGCGACATATAATCATTAAATTAAGAAAAAAAAAGTTTTCAAGATAAAAGAAAAGTGTTTCTACAATACATAAGTGAGATAATTTATAAAATTACAATATTGTTCTTTAAATGAGTTTATTTGAAACATGCTAAAACTTTAAATATCAGTCACTCTTGGACATTAGAAGCACCAGAAGAGGACGACATTCTTCAAGTAATTTCTGACTTCAAATTTTATTAAAAAAAGACATAAAGAATTAATTAAATAAATAGCAAATATAATAAACTTAATCTATTTCATAAAAATCCTAATCAAATCTATTTGAAGTTGAGTACCGAATATAAATAATTATTGGCTGCTTTTTTCCCCCAATCCTAATCTAATCATATAGTAGGCAAAACTAAATTAGATCTTACAAAAAATTATTTCATTAAAACTACATAATCCAAACTACATTGTACTATAATTCAAAATTTCAAATCCTAACATATCCAACAAATACAACAAATTATAATGTCATATAATTATAAATTTACAATTGCTCAATGTCCTGCAATTAAAATATTCTATATGCACACAATTAAAATATCCTAATTAAAATATACTATATTACTACATATTTTCAGTATGAAAATTCTCATTCAAATTCACTTCTAATTAGTAATTACTCATCACTCAACAAATTATCAAACAAATTAACTTCTAAATTCTAATTAGACTGTCACTGTTCAAACAAATTATCAAACAAATTAACTTCTAAATTCTAATTTTACTGTTTCGGCCACTCCCCTTTCAGTCAGTGAATCAAATTCACTGATTCACTCCGAATCAGTGAATCGATTCACTGATGCATCAGTGAATCAGTGAACCGAATCCCTGATTCACATGAATTAGTGATTCGGTTCACTGATTCACACCGAATCAATGAATCGATTTACTGATTCGGAGTGAATCAGTGAATTTGATTCACTGACTGAAACAGTGAAACTCCACCCAATCAATGTGTGCAAACAACCAAATTATCTCAAATTTTAAGTCCCAAATCCTCAAACACATATGACAATCAAAACAAAATATTTATAAAAAAAAAGAAATTTTGGGTTAGCTGGACTTACCACTTTACCAGTGAGGCACTGACTACCAAGCTTCTCGTCGGCGCCGCTGGAAGCTAAGCAATAGGAGTAGAGGGAAGTTGGGAGGCCGGCGAAGTTGTTTTACGGCAAATCGGGCTGCCGAACTTTTTTTAGCAAAAATCAATTGAAAGAGAGAACTCTCAACGTCTCGCTGAGCAGTTTTTTATGTCTTTTTTGGGTGGATCTTGAGTTGCGACTGTTCGATCAATCGAGAAGGGGATGGAAGTCGGGGAAGAACGGGAGGTTAGGGTTCGCGAGCGATGGATTTGGGGGAGAACGCGAGAGAAGCGGATTTTATTTTTTTTCCTATCGGCTCGGGTCGAAAGGGTAAACGGGTTTCAACCGCAAGCCAAATCCGTTAACAAAAAAACCGATATTAGCTCATACCGGCCGGTATTTATTATACCGAATACTGGCCGATATATCGCCACGTGGCCGATATATCGGCCAATACCGGTCGAAAACGATAAGCGATATAAAATTGGCCATAACGTCTCGTTTGTGGGAAAATCCGATATATCGGCCGGTATACCGGTATACCGGCCGATATTTAAAACAATGTGATTAATAGGAAATGAATCATTAAATATCTTTAGCACTACTCAAATTCAAACTTATATTAGATTAAAAAGACACTTATTTTGAGCCGGAGGGAGTATTAACAAAGCGGATTAGTAAATAGTAATTTCCTACCTAAGATGCAAGTATTGTCCTCATAGAAGTTATGTCATTAAATATTTTCGTGAAGAGAAGCATGCTGTATTTACTTGAAACTGCCCTTTTGGTTCTTTGCTAACCATCCAACATTTTTTACAGAGGGGACTTTGATCTGAATAATTTTAAAGATGGTGTACTGTCATCTGCGTTCATGGTTGGACTTCTAGTGGCTTCCCCGATATTTGCATCATTAGCAAAGAGGTATTTTCCTTACTAAATCTTCTAGTTAGAAGTTAACAATCATGTAATATTGTTCTGCTTCTATTCTATTTTATATTCAATCTCTTACACTTGAAATGCATTTCCACTCTCAATAGAGTGGTTGAAGTTATGAGAAAAGTGTATAGTTATTTCATGTTCCTGAAAGTACCTTTTGTTTTAAAATATTTGACTTAATAGAATCCTAGAAAAACCACAAAAAGGTCTATAATAAGGTAGTATTCTGGCTTCTAGTGTTTTCCATTTTATGTTTATTGCTGCATCAGACCTCCAGATGGTACCTTAATTCATTTTTTTTTCCAGTCAAAAAGTAAATTGATATCTTGAAATATTTTTGTTTATCCTTTGTTGATGTTTGGGAAGTATGTTTGTATTTACGGAATATGTCTGTTTGCAGTCATAATCCGTTCAGGCTTATTGGAGTTGGGCTTTCAGTTTGGACTGTTGCTACAGCTGGATGTGGTTTTTCATTTGATTTTTGGTCAATAACAATTTGCCGCATGTAAGAACTTCTTATTTGATAACTCTTGCAGTTACTTACCATTTAAGTTAGAAGCTTCTAAGCTAATACATTGTTCCATTTTCAGGTTGGTTGGTGTTGGTGAGGCTTCTTTCATTAGTCTTGCAGCTCCATTTATTGATGATAATGCACCTGTAGCTCAGGTTTGCTTTTATTATTTTCTTTTCTACTTTTTTTTTTTTTTATCGAGGAGGCGACTGCAATTCCCCATGGCAAGTCATCTTCTTTTTTCTATATTTTTTTCATAGTCCAGGACAATTTTAGGTGGGTTTCATATCCTGGATTGCTTAAAGCTTAAATAATATGGACAAATAAGTTAGGTTTTGTACTGGTCAATAAGACTCCAGCTATCCCTGGTATTCCCCATGTTGCTTAAAGAAGTTAGCTCCTATTCTTGTCCATGTTTCTTAGAGAGCCTCATTGTAAGCACCAAAATCTATGGCATCGCATTATACATCTGAAACTCTTTTTCAGCCCCTTGATCACGTAGGTCCTCTGAAGAGACATATATTGGATTTTCATCAGGGTGACTAAAGAGGAATGTGACCTATCAAATATTCTTTTCCCCCCATCAAAGATGAAAGTAGAAGATATAATTAGTATGAATCATATGTCTTAAGGAAAGGTGCCAACATCTTAGAATGTTTCAATCACATCTTGGTTAAGTTTTTTTTTTTTTGGCTAGTAAGTTGGCTCTAATTGTGAGAGGGTTGACGTCGGTCGTAAGACTTATTTGAATCCTTCATGGAGCATTGCTCCATATCTGACCCCATATTGCTAGGAAGGCTTAGAGGATGATGAACTTGGTTAAATGTATTGGTCAATCATAACTACGAATATCGCGTTATCCGTTAGTAGTGTGAATCTTTATTTCAATGCTCTCAGGTCAACTACATAAATCCCTTTGTTAGGGAGCCATTTCACCTAAAAGTTGAAGCTATTAGGTTTCTGTCTAAGAATATTTAGGAAGTTTGTCCCGCACTTACAACTACCAGTCACATGGCCTTTTGGGCACATGGAAACGCCACATTTGAAAGCCTCCGGCCTGAACTTGGTTTCGAAAGGCAGAATAAATGGGGCAAATAATTATAATATAAATTTAATGAAGAGGCGGTTTGATTCTAAGACGTCTGCAACCTAAAAGTTTAATTCCATGTCATGGAAACCTTTTACCCAAAAGCTCAAGCTAGTCAGTTTTTGATTGATAATATATATCAAGCTAATTTAGCACTTAACACATCCATTTTATTCTTTATCTCCGAATTAATCAATTAAGTTGCACTGTAGCATGGTTTAGTATTTTTAAGTTATTGGATTGTCAGTTGATAATGTATAGTAATCTATTTTAGCACTTAACACCTCCATTCAGTTCTTTATCTTCTAAATTAATCTAGTGAGGCATGATCTAGATGTATTATACATGATTTGTTTTTAATTAAATGCATAAACAGTGTAATGGTGAACATTGCTTGCTTGAGAAGCACATACAACTTTTAATTTGCTCTTACTTTGAGTGCCTCTCATAATGACACACCAAGTGAGGTTGTTCTTTTTTGTGTCTTCACACTTAATAGAAAGTATTTTGATGGATACAAACGTGATAGGTATCCTTTTTTCATGTCTTAAGTCATTTACTCTTAATAGAAAAAGGTTTTTTGATGGATACAGTCCCAATATATCCTTTTTTGGGGACAACTGCGATGATACGGTAGAAAAATGGGTCATTGTTTTGTGCACATATCTGTATATATTCGTAACCACATGGCCTGATATATAATTCCAATGTATCAACATTAGCCAATATGGTTCACTTTTTTCAATTGGATTTTTAACCTAGGTTTAGGGTTCATATACAATCTTGTTTTTATGCATGAAAGAAAACCCAAAATTTTTTCACTTCGTAAACAATCATACCCCTAAATTTCTATGATAATAATTTGATTAAAAAAAAAATCTTTGTTGCACTGTCAAAAGCTAAAAATACTAAAGATTGTAGGAGCTTTTTCAAGTATTACACCAGATTTAAGATTTATCCTTAATGGTTCTCTTTCTCCTTCCCTCTCTAGCTCTGTTGTTGCCTCTGATGCTGCTATATTTTTTGCTATTGTGTTGTTACCACTCCTATTATTGCTACAAATTTGCTTCCACAACTATCATTATCGTCTCTTAACCATAATTTTTCCTATAATTTTTGTTTTCATATTTTAAGTTGAACTTGTTCCTTGGTTTATTTTATTGTGTTATACTTGTAGCATAATTCATTCTTGAAAGTCTTTTCGTACAAGTAACACGATACTTGTTTTGTGATACTTGTTTGATAGATGAAATTACGGCATTCAAACCACTTCTAAGATGTTAATGTTACATATTTGATATTTATACGTAATGTATGATATGAGCGTTCTATATAAACGTGTATCTTTGATATACTGTCCGATATCCACTAGCTGATAAGAAAATCCCTTCCCATATGATCCCAATATTCAATGTTTAGAACCTTTCATTTAATTAAATAATTGAATCAAGCTAAAACCTTTCTGTGCACTTGCTCAATGATTTTTTTGACCATATTTCCGTACTTACATAACTGTCATAGTCGAAGATCCGAGGCACTAAGTTTTATTTCTTAGTTCAACTGAAGGGACTGATAAGACATGTAATTCAGACTGAATTTGCCTGTTATAGTCTGTTCTTTGGTCTTCCTCTGAATTCACTCAGCTTTGGTGACCCTCAGTCCATCAACCAGTCAGGAAAAATGGATATCCCTTTCGTGTCATGCAACTCATAATGCAACTCGTGCCCTTCAGATTGAAGTATTTTGTAGCTTAGTAGCTGTCCATCCATTTTTCAGTAATATCTGCAGCATGTCTATATAATTTTGTACTATTCTGGTGGATTTGTCTTGTAATCTTGCTAACCAGATTGTATAATACCCCAGAAAACGGCGTGGCTTGCAATCTTCTACATGTGTATACCAACTGGAATTGCAATTGGTTATGTATATGGTGGATTGGTGAGTCTTTTGAAAATTAATTATTTTCAGGTGTCTTCAAATAATGTTTGCGTGTGATTGGCATATTGTTGTACCTTGTAAGCATTTTAGAGAGAGATTTTGATTTGGTGCTCTGGTCTTTTGAGGTTTTAATTATTCTGTTCTGATGGCTTCTGTTTAATGAGTTGCTTCATGCTGGATATTTCTGCTATTAACTTGTTAATCTGTCAGTGTGGGATTGATTAATCTTTTTTATGCATTTTATCTTCCAAGTCACTGTCGAAACGTGACCAGCTTATGTCGGAACGTGACCAGCTTATGTCGAAACGTGACCAGCTTACTTCTGCTCATATGATCTGTTTGATTCATTAGTTCAACCTAATTATGCTATCTTGGTTAGTTCCCCTTAGTTAACTCATAAATGTTGTGGGTGGGTTACCTCAGCGTAATTTATATCTTCTTTCTGTTTTTTGTCAACTTAGTGAATCTTTGATGGGAATCCTTTGTAAGAGGATTTACTCTTGGACTTTTTGGAGACTGCTTATTTTCTTGTGATTTTTTATTTTTGTTATATTTAACTTGAAACTTTTAGAGGATAGAATGAATATTATGAAAAATAGTTTTTTTTTTTTTTTTTTTTTTTTGAAACTTTTGCATTTGATATGCTAATCAAATATTTCCCCGAGTGATCCATGAGAGAGTGAGCGTGTGATTCGCTTGGGTATGAGACCGAAATCCTTAATGAAACCCTAACTCAAATCCTCAAATCCCCAAATCTTCACCATGAAACCCTAAGTTTCATGCCATTCTATTGCAATTCTGGCTTTTCAAGCTGTCGACTCTTTATTCTAGTATTAAGCCCCTGTTCAAGTCATGAAAGCATTTGAATTTTTAATTTTATTATTGACTCTCCATTTTGATTTTTTTCATTTCTCAATTTATGGTGAATAATAAGAACTTCTAATATTGGGCTTCAAATTACATTATATCATTTAAATGAGGATTGTTGACATAACCTGAATTGCAAAGGATACATCGAGTTGTGGTTATAATCAAAGTTTGAAATCTTGTTGATATCATTTATCTTGTTAGGTAAGTACATTTTAAATTTAAACTCCATCAAAAGATAGCAGTTCCTTTCGACATATGACGTCTATTTTCTGGAATCGGGTGATATGAACTTGTAGTATTGCCAACTGAACCACCTAAGGTGTGAATAATCTGATGGATTTCCATAAAGAGAAGTATAATAAATATACAGTTTTCAAAGGTTTTGGGATTAATCTCCATAACGAGCGTGACCTTTGGACACCTAATGTTATTCATTCAGGTTGATTGGATACTTGACTTATTTTTTTTCCTTATAAAATATCAAAGAATGATCTTATTTTATTTAAGCCATTGGTGAACATGAGCATCTCATGTATTAGCTGAAATTATCCCTTAAATTTTTAAGAAACTGAAAATCAGTTATCCAACTCCGCTAGTACTGTGCTTAAATTTTTATCCTCTCACTGCCTTTTCCAAGCCAAGATAAAGGGGGGAGTTTGGTAGGCCCGTGACTGCCAGCGTAGTGTAAAATATCGACGCATATTATGATATGAGCCAAAAGTTGAATTTCGTTGGAGTAACCCTACTAAGTGATGCGCTATATTGGAGTCCGGGTGTAGCAAAAAATATGCGAGGGTTGCTAAGTCGTCATCTAGAAGTGACGTGCCATATTGGTGCTTGGATGTGGTGTCAAATGTGAGAGTTTCCACACCTTAATAAGCGGGTGAGGATAAATAAATTAGCTTATAAACATAAGATTCAGTTAGTCTCGTGGAATATAGGTTTCCTTACGGTAAATTAGTAGAATTAGTTGGTATTATGATTAGAAGAAGAGCTAATATTTTCTTAGTGCAAGAGACTAAGTGGGTAGGTGAGAAAGTTAAAGTAATCGAGCCTTGGAATTATAAATATTGGTAATATAGATAGAGATAAAAATCATAATGGAGAGAGGTGTGATCATAAATAAATAATTACTTGGGATTATAGCAGAGGTTAGAAGGAATGATGATAGGATTTTATTAGTTAAAATTATTTTAAATAGGGATATTCTTAATTTTATTAGTGCCTATGCATCACAAGTAGGACATGATGAATATAGTATATGCGAATTTTAGGAGGATCTGAATGAGATGGTATGAGGGATACCCACTAAAGAAAAACTCTTTATTGGTGGTGACTTGAATGGACATATAGGAACTAGTCGTAATGGGTTTAATAGTGTACATAGAGGATTTGATTTTGGAAAAAAAAAATGAAGCAAGTAACTCAATTTTAGATTTTGCTTTATCTTATGATTTGATTTTAGCAAAAATATTTAGTTTAAAAAGAGGGTTTCTCACTGGATTACGTTTAAAAGTGATCGAGTGGAAGTCCAATGGATATCTTTTTAACTGAGAGGGTACATAGAGTTAGTTGCATCGATTGTAAGGTAGTACCATGTGAGCATATAGTAATCCAGTATAGACTTTTAGTTTTAGATATTCGGATTAGAGAGAGAATTATAAAGATTAAGTATAAATTAGATCATAAGATTAGTGGTAGCGATTTGATGGTAATAAAAAAGTTTTATAGATAGAGTGGTATAAGAAACATATTAGAAGGAACATGATGATCTTAATATATCATGGAACAAAATGGTTAGGCGTATTAAGAGGGTAACTAAAGATATATTTAGTGAGTCGAAATGTGGTGCTTCACCATATAAGGATACATCATGGTGGAATGAAAAAATAAAAAATATTATTAAGATCAAGCCGGACATTTACGGATATTTGTAAAAGAATAATTATTGTATAAGCTAGCCAAAGAGGAGGCTAAGAAAGTTGTTCGGAATGTAAAAATTAAATTATATAAATAAGTCTACTAGAAGTTGGACAATAAAGAGGCTAAAAAATGATATATAGAATTACTCGAATAAGAGAGAAAAAGTCTTGAGGCTAGCATATTGTAAAATGTATTAAAAATGAGGATGAGAAGGTTATAGTCTAATATGAAGAGATTAAAAAAAGATAAAGAGATTATTTTAATAGATTATACAACGCTAGTTTTACTTAAGATTTGGGAGATCTTATTATTTAATATGAGAATATGAATCATAGTTTTGTGCACATAAGTAAAAACTCTGAGTAAATGAGCCTTTGAAGAGAATGAAATTAAGAAAAACTATTGGTCCAGATGAGATTCTATTGAGCTATGGAGATACTTAGAAGAGGTGGATGTAATGTGGCTGACAGACATTTTTAAGAAGATTTGGCAAATTAAGAAGATACCAAATGAATGGAGAAAGAGTATCTTAGTACATCTATGTAATAATAAGGGTGATATTTAGAATTGTTCTAACTACTGTGGAGTAAAACTCATATCACACTATAAAGTTTTGGAAAAAGGTAATTGAACATAAATTAATAATATAAGAGAATCATTTTGGGTTCATGTCGGGTGATTAACGACAAAAACTATCTATTTATTTCATCAACTTAAAGAGCAATTTCAAGAGAGAAACAGAGATTTGTTTACGGTCTTTATTTATTTAGAAAAGCCTATGATAAGGTACCATGAAAGTTGCTTTAGTGGACATTGATAAGGAAGGGAATCCCTATCAAATATATTGATATAATTAAGAATATGTATGATGGAGTAATGACAATTATCAGAACTTTTGGTGGTTTAACAAGTGATTTTTCAATTACAATCGGATTGCGTCAAGATCTGTATTGAGTCCATTCTTATTTGCTATAGTAATATATGAGCTTACTAGAGCTATTTAGGATGAGATACCTTGGTGTATACTATTTGTTGATGATATTGTCTTCATCAATAAGATGAGAGAATGAGTGAATGCCAAGTTAAAGTTATGGAGGTAAATATTAGAATATAGAGATTTTATATTGAGTAGATCTAAAATAAAGTATATGAAATATAAACTTATTAAATGATTGATCTTAAACTATAGTGCTGTGATACTGGACGGGTAAGAGATACAAATGAGCAATCGGTTTAGTTATTTGGGTTCTATTATTCAAAATGATAGAGAGATTGATACTGATGTCAACCATAGAATTCAAATTGATTAGTTGAAATGGAGGAGTGCAAAGGGAGTTATATGCAATTGTAATATTTCATTAAGGTTGAAAGAAAATTTTTATAGGATTACTATCAGCTTTATTGTACGGTACAAATGCTGGGTTATAAAAAAATTTCATTCACAAAAGATAAGTATAATAGAGATGCGTATATTTCGTTGGATATGTGACAATATTACGACAGATAAAGTGATAAATGAGGATATTCGTGTTAAGTAGGCATAGCCCCCATCGAAGAAAAGATACAAGAAATCGTTTATGATGGTTTGGTCATGTGCGTCATAGGTTTACAAATGCAGCAGTTCGCCAATGGAGGCTTGTCAACATAGGACAAGTTAGAAGAGCGAAGGTAAAACCGAAGAAAATATGAATAGAGGTGATACGAAAAGATAAGATGCTAGAGGTTTAAATGAGGATATATTACTAGATAGGAATGAAAGGAGAAGGATTATCATGTGATTGATCCGGCGTGATTCTTTTTGGTTCATGTAGCCTACCCAAGTAATTGGGACAAAAGGTTTGGTTGTTGTTGTTGTTGAAAATCAGTTATCCATGTTCATAAGTTAATTGCCATTCTATTCTTCTAGTTGTTGAGGTATTGGTGTATATTTAGGTATTTGCTGAATGATAGCCACTTACACATGAAAAGTAGTTAAGGGCTTAGTTAATATCTTTATCTTCAACTAACATGGGTAACTTAGAACCCTCATCTTTTGGTGTAAAAATCAGGTTGGGAATCATCTCCGGTGGCGCTATGCATTTTGGGGAGAATCACTTTTGATGCTCCCTTTTGCTATTCTGGGCTTCGCCATGAAGCCTCTGGAGCTAAAAGGTGCACTTTATTTTTGTATATTAAGATGTATCGAGAGTTAAACATGCCCTTCCATCATGCCATTCTTTTGTAACACTCAAATATGTAGGTTTTGCTTCAAGTAAATCCCCAAATGAAAAAGGATATGGGAAAATGGCTGTCCCTAAAGTTCCAGGTGATGTTGATTCACAGGCACTATTTCCTTTCTTGCTTCCAGCTTGTGCTTGCTAGCTTGTGGTCTGTGGAATGACCTTTGTTTATGAGCAGTAAATAAGTATCTTATTTATGAGAAAAAAAAAATATAATACATAGATTACATGCTCTGCAATCCCTAACTCTCTAGTATTTTTCTTCTCTTGTGGGCTTATTTATGAGAAATAATAATATATAGATTACATGCACTGCACTCCCCAACTCTCTAGTATTTTCCTCACTTGCTTTATGTTTTGTAAGCAGTTAAGTACTTGTTTGTTAGAAAAAAGAGTCTGTAAAACATAAATTGCATGCACTGCCATCCCCAACTCTCGAAATTTCTTCTCTCAGGTCAATGTTGTTTGATATGATAACTTTGGACGCAAGTGGACAAGAATATCTATTTCTTTTTCTCAAAAAAGATCAAACTGCTGCAGCCATGTTTTCTCATAAACCTTAGTTATGCTCAACTTTTTCTATTTCCTCCCAAGAAGTCCAAATAGCTCCACACATTAAATGCTATATATATGTGAACTTCTGACCCGGTTGGATTAGGTTTTGTCTGGTAGGAGCCTCTGAAACTCATTTCTAAGGCTCCATCTTCTTCTATGTGTGAGCCGCAATTTTAATTTTAGTAAACACTTCCATATAAATGCTGGACATGACCTATTGTTTCAATATTTCTGTTGTATAAGAAACAGGGTTCTATTTGAATGCTGAAGCAACCTGCCTTTAGTATGAAGCTTATTTAGAAAGCCATATGAAGCAACAATTAAATTTAGGCTCACTAGAAAATCATAGTGCATGCTATTGAATTTTAGGAGAACTGACGCTATAAACAACAACTAAACTTAGGCACATTAGAAAATTGTACTGTATGCCAGTCAACTTTAGGAGAACCAGATTTATTAGGAGAACCAGATTTAAATTAGGGATGCTACTGAAATGAAACTGAAATAATTTTGAAGGATTATAAGCTATGAACTAGATAAAACAATATCAGAATTCCTTACTAGTTCTCAAATGTTATCTGCAGTTGCTGAAGAAGATGATGGCATTGCCCATAAGTTTTCAATGATAAATTCTTTTACTGTAGCAGAACAATGACCAATTTGAACTAGCGCTCCTCAGCTTAACAAATCAATACATATTTCTTGAGAAAGATGGAACCCTTCTAGAACTATTTCTGTATTTTCTTTTTTCATTCTTTAGCAAACTGCAGAAAAGGAGGCCTACTTCTAACCATGTAGTTGAGTCATTCTATATCCACACTATATCTTAGGAAATTGCATTTACAAATACTCAGATCATCCACTTAAAAGAAATTCCATCCAGAAACTAGAACCCAAATTTCGTTCAGAAGAGAACCAGCAGATGCTTGCTTGAAATCTCTCAACTATTGCACCATTCATCCTTATCTTTATGTTTTTATACCTAAAACCTGGTAATAGATGCAATATAACGCTTCCAGCGGATCACATATTCAAGCTTCTGAATGATTGTCATGTGAGGGAAATGCAGCAGACTTTTCAGTTTCTTAGAATCCAATCATTGCTGAACCTTGATCATCACAGAGGCACAATGTCTGTTTTAGCTGACATGAGAATCCAAGATATTTTGACCAAAAGTGAATCCTCTGTACTTACAAGAGCCTCCACTTGGCTGACTTCTGTGGACATAATTTATTCAAGAACAAACTCTTTCCTCTCCTTACTGACATGAAACCCTGAAATGAAAGTGTATTTAATGAAGGACTACAGCACCTTTTAGAGAATTCAGGTCAACCCTACAAAATGTCAGAACATCATCTTCAATTCTAAAGGGAGATAAAGTAATTTGAGAGTTGACAGCCTGTAGAGAATTATCTGACACTGAATTTTAATATCTCATCTCCAAGATAACGGAAAGGTATTCCATCGAAACATAATAAATAAGGGGACAATAGTTCTTATCTAGTCCTCTTCAACTATTGTGAAAGTCTGTCAGAGAGCTATTGACGACAACTGAGAATGTTGGTTAAAAATATCTTTAGACCCCTTGTCCATATATCATAGAAGCATATGCCTTTCACTGCCAACCTTACAAAGGTCTCAGTCCAGGTCCTGACGTCTAAACTCACTCCCTAACCCTATAAAGGTATCAGTCCAGGTCCTAACATCTAAACTATTTACTCTATTATTTTGTTGGGTCGTTGGGTAATCTGAGTATCATTTACAGCCTACCCATCAAATACAAGAAACAAATTTCCATGTGATGTTTTATTGCTTATGCTCTTGAGTTGTGTTCTCATTGGAGTATTAACTGATACTTCTGGTCACCGATTATCATGCAGTTGTATGTTATTTTATTTTTTTTTCCTATTGCAGCCACCAAACACGTTCCTATTTCAGATCAGCAGAAGTTTAAAATTGAGATATCAGCTGCTGACGAGGTTAAAAGTGATGATCCAGCGAAGGAGACGAGTTCGTTGTATGCATCTTAAATCCTCTATTTTTGCTTGTACTTATTGTGTTTTTTGTATTTAGAACAAAGTTACCCTTTGAGAACATTTTCTTTAAGGTTCAAATTTTTAAAATTTTATTCGGTCTAGGATTCTTTGTTTCGGATGTAATATTAGTAAAATTTGCTATTTGAAAATACTTTACTATTACATGCGCATGCGGAGGCGCACACGTCTAGAGATGTCACAGTTGCTCTAATTGGAACTCTTTCCATCTTTTACTGGGAACTTCCCAAACAGAGAGTATCATTCTTTCTTGATGGTCTACAACTGTGCATATCACATAAAGCTCTTTACATGACAAAATTTTGGTAGATGAGTTACTAAATATATTTGAAGCCATTTTGGGGCTACTTATTTTATTTCCATCAAAGTCGTTCTATTTACTATTCCTTATGCTCTGCTTGGACAAAAAAGTTGACCTTTTAGTGAGAGCTGCATCTTCTTTTTATGCTCCTGCAATTTATAGTTAGGGACTCCTGAAAACATGAATCATGCTTTTTATTTCCTGGTACTTCTTTAGAATCAAAAAATATTTTCCATATTATCTCTTTTGATCTGTGAACATCTTGGTTAGCTTCAGGTACTATAGACATCTGATGTCGTGAATGCTTATATCTTGCTTCTTTCATGTGCTTGGTAGATCTAATGGTGCCGAGAAGTTTCTTGTTCCAATTTCAAGATTTTGGAAAGACATGAATTTGCTCTTGGCAGAGAAGGTTTATGTTGTCAACGTTCTAGGTATAATTCTCATTGTTTCGGCTATATGATGGTTCCTTTTAGTTCTTTAAGTTTCTCTTAATCATTATGGTTAATGATTTCGTATATGAAGAACTTCCAATATTGTTCTTCTCTTTATACCCTTGATTATAGTTTGTTGAAGAACGTTGGGGCACCATAACCAGCTCCTAATAGGATTAGGTTTAGGTAGCGCTGAGCCTGGACCCCCACACTGCCCTTTTTAAAACCAGACCCTGCCCTACAACGATGTGTTCATTATCAGGTCGAGGTCTATTTCTAAGACCCCGACCCTACCAATAGATAAGTAGTTATCCAAGTCTAGATATTTGGTCTTCATAAATATACTGGTGCAGGTCTGTTTCACTGGTATGTGGATCTTACCCTACTATATTCATGGGTCCGGACTTTAGACATGGTAGACACCCATTCATAAACCCGTAGGGTTTGATTGTTGGATCTTTTGACACCCCTACTCCTAACTGTGTCGTTGGGCTCCTGAAGAACTGTCATGAAAGTAGAAAAGAAAGAAGAAATGAAAAAATCAGTGGAGGGGCAAAACGAAGGGGTTTTCAGGACCTTACAGTTGTTGGAGCTGTTCTACTGGCTCCCTTTGATCACCTAGCTGCAATCACCTGCCACTACTCTGTTTGTTGCCTCCGAGAGAGAGAAAAAGGAGGGAGAAAAGGGTTAGGGATCAATTCCCCAACCCTTTTAATAGAAACAAATCATGTTAGAACTACTTTGTTTTAAAATAAGTCTTTTTCTTTAACATCTCTTTCTTCCCTCATGTCTAAGGCTCTGATGTTAAACTAGGAAGCTCTAGGACCTTTAAAGGCCTTGAAGTTGCATATATAAAATTCCATGTAGGTACTACCTTTGCACACTCAAAGAGAAGTTGTTTAGGTGTTTCCATAGTTCTTAAGCTTGGACACCCAATAGGACTACATTAACTTTAATATCTAAAGTAGTTGAATCCAAATCGACCAACGTAGTTGGTTCTGTTGGGAAATTACAAGTCTAAATACAGAAGATTCTCACTCCTTAGCATGGGAAACGATTTATTAACAGCTTGACTACCTTTTCTGGAGATGTGGGGACATTGTACATTTGGAAGTCATTGATCAGGAGCTTTTATTCTTTGAGAATTGTGAGTTCGTTTAGTGGGCTGCTCAGTATTGTGACTGTACTCTCATAATCACGTGCAACCATACAAATTCAAATGGTAGGCTAGCGATAATGAATATTAGTGTCTCCCAGACAGCCATCAGTTTTGCTATTTAAGCAGAGTGTGGATTTAGGGATAGCTCCTGCAGCCTGTGGGTAGCCGCCATGGTCACGAACAGTAGTACCTCATTTCGGGATTAAACCCTCGTCACTGTTGAGTTTGAATCATATCAGGTTGATGACACTAATGAACAACTATTGGTACAGCGAGCTATAGCCTCATACTGATATCGTACGAGTTGATCAATTCCACATCATATTGTTTTGGAGGTTTAGAATGGAGCACACCATCTTGCTCATTAAGTCACAAGCTTTGTTGAACACCACATCATTGAGATGGATCCTTATTGTCCATGCAATAAAAACAATGATGCTTCATCTCTCCATATAGATTAGACTATTGCTGAGATAATCACCGTTGATAGTATTTCACAAGAGTTTAGATCAGTCAGTTTGGCAGGTAGATGGATGATGCTCCAAAAAGTATCCCAAATCTTCTTTGTTGTTGATAGTATATTTGAACATTTCCACCTATATTTAACTCTTTAATTATTCTAAAATGGAGGCTACTCTTCTTCCTACTATCACCAATTGTAACCTTTCAATATCCTAGCATATAAGTAGAAAAACTTAGATGGCTAGAAGAATTTAACCCAAATATTATTTGTCTCAGAGTGATGTAAAAATGGGCTTGTGATTGATAGTATAAATGAGCATGTATTGTCTACTCTGTCCGAGTCGATCGACTCAGTCAGATTTGATGCAGTCATAATAGTAAGCTTAAATGGTCCAAGCCTGTTAGAAATCGATTTTCATCAACTGTATTTGAGAAGGTGTAAGATGTGGACTAGTGGTCCTCTAGCTTCGACTCGAAGATCTCAAAGCAGAATGATGAGGAGCCGTTGTCTGTTATTTTTGAGGATGAGCTTGAGCTTTGAGATCAGATTTTTGGGGATGGGAAAACAAGATGTGTGGTCACGATGGTGAGAGAGAGAATAATATTGTGAATTTAGTAAAGATGGAGGTGACGTTTGGGACACCCATGAGGTAAGTAATGGGCCCAACAACGATGTGTATAATGGTGGCTCTCACTTTCTCAAAGACAAAGTGACTTCCTATATCTCTCCTGTTCTTCGTTTCTCTCATTGGTTTTGTCTATATCTTGCAGAAGAAAGAAGCTATGCTTGTATAAATAAAATTAAATTAATAGCCAAAAAAAAAGTAAAAGCGAGAACATTAATAAAAAATTAGAGAAAGAGACTGGGTGATTGGTGGTTTGCAAGTCTAAACACGATAATTCGAATTGATCAAATACTAGATCTTCATGTTATGCCTTTTTTATGGGTTCTTTGCCTACTGGCCATGAAAGGAAATCAGGTACTATCTACATTCCTTGACATTTTTAAAATTTAGTTTATCTTTCCTTTTTTCTTTTTCTTTTATTAAACAAGGAAGATGAAGGCATGGGAGGATCAAATGAAGAAAATGAGGAGGGATTTTTGTTGAGATGAAGCAGCGAGAGTGAGCCAAGTCCGACCAACTTGAGTTTGTCGGAGTTCAGTCAGATTCAAAGCAATCAAGACGGTCAGAGTCTTGCCTCTTCTATTCGCGTCGGAGTCAGTCGGTCTTCCCCGAAATTCAATGCCTCCAACTGATTGTTCATCCTTAGTTGAGAGTGTTACTTTTTTAGTATTTAGTGGCAAATGGAAAGATGATGGAATTCTAATTTACCACCATAGCTGTAAACGAGCCTTGTTTAGGTTCTTGTCCTTTCGTGCTGCATGTTTCTCTATTACATGGTCATAAGAAGAAGATTTTAGTTTAGCAGTCAAACATTCCAATTCTAAAAAACCAAATTGTGGTCCTTGATGCTTTCTTACATGGGCCTCGATTGGTCATCGAAGTCAGGTCACTTAATGTTCACATAATTATTACTTATTTGCTGATTATCAGTATAGAAAGTAGAGAGAAGTACTTTTAATTTCCTACTCCATCCTGTTTATTAGAAATAAGGGGGGATATTATGCACATATATTCACATCATTTTACCTCTCATGTCTTCCATGAAAAAGTTGGCCAGCATAATACATGCTTTTGCAAGCATGCTCTTTTCAGTAGACAATTGCATGGAGCATGTCTGACGGGGACTGTATGTTTCTTTTGCATCATATGATCTTAGACTTTTATGAGTGTTTCTTTTTATTGATATATTATTCTGAATGTTTTTTTTCCAGGGTATATAGCATATAACTTCGTGATAGGAGCTTATTCGTACTGGGGGCCCAAGGCGGGCCACGATATTTATCATATGGTAACCTACTATGCGTAAATTATTGTTTTTAGAGATTATCAATATCCTTGAATTTAATTACACAAAAAATTGGTTTTTGGTAAAACTGTTTGAAGTTTTTTGTTGCAAGAAATACTTAAATAGATTTTTGTTAATCCAGCAATAGGCCAGCTCAAGATGTTGTTATGTGTTTTTTAGGTTTTGTAGTACATTTGTGAAACATTATCCATAGTTATATTCAATCATCTTAAGGACTGTCCTAGTGTGTAGATGGTATCTCAATTTACGTTATTAAAGTTCAGTATGGTCTTTCACTAGTCTGAGGTGGATACAGAATAAAGGTTGGTCTTCATATTGTTTTTGGTAGCCTCGGAAACCAAATGTTCTTTAAGCTCCCATGTGGCTTTTGTCCTTCATATGTAGCCACACTTAACCATTTCTGTTCCGTTGCCAATAGCTAAAATAAAGGCTATATTATAAGAAACCTCTTCATCTATACCCTGTTTTCTAAAAATAGTTCTCTTCTACTAAACTCAATATATACCCATTGAATTATTTTTTAAGTTATCAGAGTTAACTGGTGATAAAATAATGCTTTCTGAAGAAAACTAAAAAGATAAGGACAAGAATTCCCTTTTCTTTGAATTCGCTCATATTTGGCAACATATTAGAAACTCCATTGCAATTCCCTCTACTGTGGCAACACTTCAGAAACTCCATTGCTACTCTCTTTAAGAATTCTAATTTCAAATGTAATCACCTGAAAAGGAAATACAGTACAGCCAAATCTTCATTCTCTCCCTCAAATCCTCTGTCCTCTTCCTTCACCTCCTTCCTCTTGCCTCTTTTTCCTATCCTGCCTAACTTTTATTCTTATCTCTCCCTTAATTGGTATTGCTTTTCAACTTGAACTAGTGGAACCTTGAACCGATGATGGTTATGTCGTTTCTGGTGATGGCAGATCACTCGCCTCATAGTGGCAACAACAGCTGATCGCTTTACTCAATGATGAAAATGTTTTATGGGAATTTTCTCTCAAGAATAATACAGTTGTAGAATTTTAAAATCCCTAGCACGACAAAGAACTGATTTGGATGACTTCATTTTGAATTTTTATTGTTTAAAAGAGGAGAAAGAAAATCTAATTTACTCTTTGAAAAGAAAGTTGTAAAATTTGAAATACATAATGAAGAAAAATTTTCATCAATTTTGAAAGAGGACAATTTTTTAAAATATAAATGATTCTAATTATTTTATATGCAAGGGTAAAGTTGGTATACTGACACTTCAAAGTGAATGCTGTATTCGTATCGCTTACATATCATATACAAACACTTGCATGAGACTTGTCGATACATATGGGACACGCTAAAACCGTGTTGGATTTTAATAACCAAAAAACTTATGTCTGTTTTCAGAAAAATACATATCACGTATCGGTATGGTGTGCACTTTCAAAAAGTCATAGAGCTCACATGTTGAGCATTAAGGAGTAGTATGTTGACTAAAATTATGAAAAATTCTTACATGGAAGGGATACCAAGTTAATAGACTCCAAATGCCTTGAAAAGCTAGAGCCTTCTAATATTTTATTTAAACTACTTACCCATTGGATTGAATTCAATTTTTTTTAATATAGTTACGTGATTATAATATTTATTTTAAATTTTTAAGATTTTCTTCATTCTACTTTAGAAAACATGTTTTAATGATTACAAGTTTTGACACATATTATATATCACATGCATATGATTCACACATATTTATGGTATCATGTCCCCATGTCCTTATATTCTACTTCTCTAGGATTTCCCATGTTCTGGTGTCCATACCGTGTTGTATTCGTGTTCGTATCTGTATCCATGCATCATAGTTGGTATATTTGATAAAAGGTATCAGGTGACTACTATGTAACTCCCATTTCCATTTAAAATTTTACAGTATTCAACTATGATAGTTTAAGAGGTTTCTTGTTCAGTTTAATAGAAGAGATGTGTTACTTGAAAAGCATGGGATAGATGATTTTGGTTTCTTATAATTTATCGAAAAATAAAATTTAAAAGCTACAAAATGAAAAGCAGTTGTGATATCTAAATATACTAATATTGCATTATAACATGCAACAAACCCACAATAGAGATTAAGATTGCCCAAGTATCCTACTATCTGATGTTTGTTCATTAAGAAAATAATACCACCATCTACTGGCTTGTCAAGAAGAAAACACCACTGGTATATGTTTTTCTTCTTCTTCTTCTTCTTAATGAAAGCAGTGATAATATCATAATATCACATTATAAAAAGCATAAAATACAGACAAAGACTTCCCAACGTCCCTAGTATCTGCTATATATTCATCTGGAAGAAAATATTGTCATCTTGTTAAGCTCCTTCTCTTCTTGATGCTGCTACAAAATAATGAAAGAGTCTGCTACCCTAAATTAGCTGATGACTTTGATGATCTATTTCCATTCTCTACACTGGTACAATATACTGGCTATGATTCTGTAGACAACTTTCCCTTCCCAATCAAACTGAATTCCAAATGGAGAAAGCTTCTCCTCCAAAGGCTATAAATACTACGGATCATTCTGCTGCTCCATCTCTGCACTTTCTCTGCCTTAATCCTAGATAACAGAAGTAGCTTGCATGTGTCAAAGATGATGGTCAGAACTTGAGAAGAAGATATCAGGGAAAGATAGAGAGGGATTTTGACAGATTATACAGTGTTAGTTTTACTTAAGATTTGGGTAACTATACCATTTATTGTCAGGATTAAACCATAGTCCTATGCTCGAATTTGGAGAATCTAAAGTTAAAGGAGGCTTTAAAGAGAAGGAAATCAAGGAACGTTTTTAGTACGAATGAATTCCTATTGAGACATGGAGATATTTGGGAATGGATATGAGATGGCTGACAAATCTCTTTAACAAGATTTGGTGAACGAAAAAGATGCCAAATGAATGGAGAAAAAGTACCATTGTTCCTTTCTATAAAAACAAATATGATATTCATATTTGTTTTGTCATGAAATAAAACTTATGTGTCACACCATGAAGTTATGTGAAGGGATAATTGAACATGTTAAGATGGAAAGTTAAGTTATTATAGACTCAGTTTGGGTTAATACCGAGGCGATGAATGAAAGAGGCTATTCATTTGCTTCATCAATTTATAGAGCAATTTTAAAAGAAGTAGAAATTTGTATATGATCTTTTATTGATTTAGAAAACTCTTTCAATAAGGTATTGGGATAAGTTTTATGGTGGTCATTGATGAAGGAGTCTCCATATATATATATATATATATATATATATATATATATATATATATATATATATTAATGTAATTGAGGATATATAATGATGGAGTAGTGGCAAATGTCAGAAGTCGTGGTAGCCTAATAAGCAACTTTTTTTTTATCACAAGTAGATTCCATACTTATTTGTCATAGTGATGAATGAGCTTACTAGAGCTATAGAGAGCAAGATACCTGGATGCATGCCATTTGCATACGATATTGTCTTAGTTGACGAGGTGAGAGCATAAGTAAACTTTAAATTTGAGTTATGGAGGCAAGGTCTTAAAATGTCGAGGTTTTAGATTAAGTTGGTTCAAAATAGTGTATATCGATTGCAAATTTAGTTAAGGTAGATCCGAGATTATAGTGTTATGATATTAGATGGACGAGAGATGCGGACAAGTAATCATTTTAGGTACATGAGTTTTATTATAAAATATGATTAGCAGATAGATATTGATATCAACTATAAAATCCAAGCTAACTACAAGTTAGTTGGTTGAAATAGAGGAGTGCAACACGAATTTTGTGCACAAGTATCATTTTGTTAAGGCTGAAAGAAAGATTTTATCGGGTTGCTATTAGGTCAACTTTGTTATAAGATATAGAATGTTTGGTTACAGAGAGATCATGCATAGAATATAAGTGCAACAGAGATATGCATGTATCATTGGATGTGTGGTAACACTAGGAGAGATAAGGTGAGAATTGATAATAGGCAAGTAAAGCCTCCATGATTTGGTTATTTGCAATGTAGACCTATGGTTGCACCAGCTCGGTGAGTAGAATTTGTGAATGTCGGACAAGTCAAAAGATCGAAGAGACTACCAAAGACAATATGGATAGAGATTATAGGAAAAATATGGATGCTAAAAGACTTAATTAAGACATTACTCGATAAGAATGTCTGGAGATGGATGAACCATGTGCTCAATCAAGTATAATTCTCTTCTTGGTTCATGTAGTCTATCCCAAATATTCGGGATAAAAGGCTTACTTGTTCTAATAGAAATGGATTACTTCTAATATCTGATAACCAACATAGAGAGTTCCTTTTGATCTCTGTGAGCGAAGATTGATTCACATAAGGCCTTGCATGGAAGTGGTGTTGGTTGGTGGTTGTGGTGTTATGCCATCCTGATATGGTCATACTAGTCATTTATCTTCCTTATTTTTGACAATAATGAGTACACTATGAGCTGTACAGTTTTTTTTTATATATATATTTTTGAGGTTACGATATAAGCTACAACCACTTGATATTTACATCATAATAGAGAATCATTGGTCTTCTCTTGTTGTATCCATATGGATAATCCTTTCTAAAACTAGTTTAGACTTTAAGATATTCTGGTATTCTAGCTTTGACCATTCATATGAGGCACAACATAAATTTCTCTACATACTGTTTTTAATATCTCTTGATACGTCTAATATATCACTTCATATATCGTTTTTTGCAGCAGCCATAACAATATGTTAGAAAAAGGGACATATCATTTTTTGCATATGTTGGTCAATATTTGCAATATTATGTGATATATATGCTTGATATATTGGCTGAAATGATTCCTTTTTTTGTTCTGTTTTTAACATAGAAATGGGTTCGGATTCATATGCAATCATGTATCTATTTATACGAAAAGGTGTAGTATTCTCACCTCTTCTTATATCAACTAGATTCATAAATTATTGCATTGAAAACTTGAGATAGTAGAGAATCTCTCTCATACATTGACAGTGGAAATCTATTTTGCGAAGCTTCTTCAAGTAATACTCAAGATTTAAAACCTTTTTCAAGATTCTCTTACTTCTACTTTTCTTCTTCTTCTTCTTCTTATTCTTCATCTTCTCTCTTTATTATCGTTGTTGTGTGCTCCATTATTTGTCATCATTGGTATTATTGGTGGAGTTGCAACTACTATCATTTTTCCTATTTTGCTTCAACTACTATCATTGCCGTGTTTAACTCCCAATTATTATTTTTTTATAATTTACATTTTCATCTCTAGATTGAATCTTTTTCATGGTTTATTTTATTGTGTTATGTTTATATGTATGTATGTGGTCTTGAATGCCTTTACATATTTGTTATATCATACTTGATAGAAGATGATATTAGGATAGTAGATGACCTCAAAGGTATCAATATTACATATACGACAACTTAGACAAGTATATGTAATTTCGCCATGAACATCCAATATAAACTCATATACTTGATATAATATTTTGATATCCGTTATCCCATATGGAAAAACCCCATCCAGTATGACCCCTAATATCTGACGCTATAACCAAGGTTTCAAATATCGTCTACAATGAATATATTAGATTGAAAAATTTTATAGTGGTTATATTATCGGGGAAATATTAAGGATACTTTGCAAATATAAGATGTCAGTATCATAATGTAAATATACTTGCACACACTATATAAAATAAATATGAATAAGCTAATTCATGCATAAAGGCTTTATAACCCATCATATATATATATATATATATATATATATATATATATATATATATATATATATATATATATATATATATATATATATATAAGGTTAGGATATACTAAGCTCGACAACTTGCTTTAAGCGAATAAATCTGTAATCACAAGCTAATTGTAGATTCTTTATAAATCTTAACCTAGTATCATGCAAAATTGAAAAAGATTCTGGGTTCTCTTTACCATACACTGTAATTTATTTTTATTTTGCATTTAAACTTTAACAATATTATTTTTTAGGTTAATTACACTAAGTACCCCTGTACTATTGGAACTGTAGCACTTATTACCCCTTCATAATTTTATTAGCACTTTGGTTCTTGGAAACTTAACGGAATTAGGCAACTGTTTGATATAGTTATTCACATTTAAACTGAGCTAAACCAATTTTCTAAAACCTGAAAATGCCCTCTTCTTCCCTTTTACCTTCAACCTTAACCCATCTTGCCATATCTGAGTTTAGTGGAGGAGGTGGACTAGAGGTGGGTGTTTGGACAAAGATTGTCTTTCTTTTCCACTCCCTCTATCCCTCCCTCTCCTTCCCTCTCCCTCTCCCTCTCCCTCTCCCATTCTTCCTCCCTCTCCCTTTCCCGTTCTTCCTCCCTCTCCCTCTCTCTCCGAAACTTCCAGAAGCATGAAGGGCCTGGGAGTGGATCATCTTTAGATAGCTCATCGTGTCAGGTGCCTTCTCATTTCATGCCATTTCTGCTCTCCAAGGCTAGAAGCAGTTCTGTTCTTTCTCACTCGCTACTCCGCTCAATACACAACATCGGGTAGCAATAACAATCTTCATACTTGAGGAATGATTTCGGTTTGTTGCAGCCCATGAAACAAGAGAGGAATTACTTTGACCTTTATGTGATGGGTGGCCTAGGGCGAGGGACCTGTGGTCTGACCTTGAGGATGACAGATCAAAGCAGATATCTTTTTTCAATACCTAGCTCTCTATCTCCATCCCAATGGCCACCTCTGATTTCTTCATAGCTGCATCTAAATCATTTAACAGTGAGTTTCTAGCTTTTCAGCACCAATAAGAACTTTCAGTAGCCAACAAATTTTGTTATCAAATGGCTTCTATCTCCTAGGGCGAAAATTCGTACCCTAATCGCCCTTGAAGCTTTGTTGGCTTCTTGCAACTTGGCTCTCAATAATGGGCCGTCTCTTCTCTCTCTTCGAAGGTCTTCTTCCCTAACCCCGGTAACAAAACCCTAATTCTCTCTTTGAAACCCTTTTTGTCGCTTTGGCTGCGGGAGGAAGAAACAATTGCAGGGGAAGCAAATGCTCAATTTTGAACTTTCCTCCATTTAAGTTTGGTGCAAACTAGTCATTTACACCACCAATGAATGCACGTGCACTCGGCTCACTCCTTTTAAGTTACCACCATTTAAGTTTGGTGCAAACTAGTCATTTAAACCACCAATGAATGCACATGCACTCTAAATTGACAGTCAGCTCACTCCTTTTAAGTTACCAAGGACTAAAGTGTCAATAAAATTCTTAAAGGGTAATAAGTGCTACCCCAATAGTACAGGGGTACTTAGTGTAACTCTTATTTTTCTTCATTTATTTTTCAAGTTCATGAAAATGTATTAATGATATTTGTACTCTGTACTGGTCATCAATTATCAATTTAAACTTAAGAAATTGGGATGTTTTTTTGAGATATTAGGACAAAAAACTAAATTGGGGAAGGGTGAAGTTAAGCCTAAATCTAAATAAAACCTAAATCTAAAACTAACATGTTTTTCTAATCGGAACAAGGCAGTGTTGAAAGAAAAAAAAAATCAGAAAAAATATTTAAAAGACCACAAAAGAGAGCAGGAGACTAGAAACATATGGAGAAAAAAATACTTGTTATAGTTACCTACTGGCTGCTGGTGACTTAACTTTGCTTCGAATTTTGATTGGGGATCGGTTTCTATCTTAATCTTTGATCGTCAATAGACTTCGCTGGGCAACTATGGCTTCTTGGCTTCTTCGATCATTGATGGATTGGCAATAGGTCAGTTTTTGAACGAAAGAGGGGACTTTGGGGCTTGATCGACAAACAAGAGAGAGAGAAAGGAACTTGGGGCTTCATCGACGAATGAGAGAGAGAGAGAGAGGAACTTGGGGCTTGATCGACTAATTCCCGATTGATATTTATGTATAACTAGTTAGGTTTGGTTGGGTTTGTACTTTATAATTTTTAACCAATTAAGTCAGTCTGATATGAGCTGATTTTGGCCAATCTTTTCATTCATATATTGTGTCCGCAATATTACCCCAAACTTGATATTGTGCCTCTATTTATTCGAAAACGATAAAACATATGAAACGTGGTATATCATTGCTGTAAGTGCTCTAAAATGCGATATTGGCTGCAATATTGTTATTGTGGCTCCTATTTAAAACACTGGTTATAACCTCGCCTACATTAGCATAGAAAGAAAAGGTGTAAAGAGAAGGAAAGATTGTTGACCCTTCATTAACTTATTTTTGCATGTGTTTGCTTTTGTCATGTTATGACCAACTTGCACAGAAAATGACAAATGTAATATCCTTTAACTGTTAGCGTTACCTATAAATTAGTGTAGCTACTACCATTGTGTTACCTATAAATTAGTGTGACGTATACTTCATACACATCCATGTGGATACAAAATAATTTGCACCCTCTATCTAAATTTTTATAAAATCCCTTTAAGGCACATTTGTCATTGGCGATCACTCGTATTTGTATCAGTGGGCCCACGTTCATTTCACCTAAACCATATATCCAAAAATTAAAAACACTACCTCCTTGCACCATAGTGTATTTTCGTTGCTACCTCTTTACGGTTTACCTCAGCCTGATGAGTTTTTGGAAATAAATTTAGGTTACAATCTCATCTAGATATAAATTTTGATTTTGCTTCTTGCTCCCATGTCTCTTTCCTACTATAACAAGGACTTTAGGAAATAATAGATAGATGAATATGTCCTTTGTGACAATATTATTTTGTTATTTGCATTATAGCATGAACATTTTTGGCAAAATTACTTGATTTCTTCTTTATGTTTGAGTTTTTTTGTTTAACTCCTTTTATGGTCATCACTGCTATCCATTGCATTCGTTTTGTCTACTAAAATAATTTTACTTGTGATCTTTATCATTATTTTTAAAAATTGAGAATTGCTTCTTATTACTTTTTTTTAATTATATCAGAATAATGCAGATATGTTGTTTGGAGGAATAACAATCATCTGTGGAATAGTTGGAACGTTAGCTGGTGGTTGGGTCCTGGATAAAATGCAGTCTACGATCTCTAATGCATTCAAGGTAAATTAAATAAACAATACATGCACTTATGCAGAGTGCCTTAGTGTTGGCATATCACCCGTATTATGAAACTGTTAATCTACAGTTATCATAATGGATGAGTTAACATGCCCATAGGCCACCAAAAGAGAAAATATAACAGAGTTGACTGGAATCTAAATCTGCTTTTTATAATCCAGCCTGTTATGGTCAACTTCGAGGACTCACAATGAGGCATGTGGTGTAAAGATCATTTTAGATATCTTCATCTCTCCTATACACTGATATCTATTAATATGTCTTCATGGTTCAATACAAATTTGAAACTAATTTATAAAATAAATTTTAAGGGATTTATGGTCACTGGTGCCTGGTTTAATTCTCTTTGACATTGAACCTTTTTGCAGCTTCTTTCTGGAGTAACCTTTTTGGGTGCAGTGTTCTGCTTCGGTGCATTTTGCTTCAAGAGCCTTTATGGATTTATAGCACTGTTTATGGTCGGGGAAATTTTAGTGTTTGCAACACAGGTACCTCAATGATTTTGCATAAAAGTTTTTACTGTTCAATGGGTACATAACTAAAACATTTGAATAGTGCTCATAATAGGTCACTCTTCTTAACTTCTAGACTAAAGCCTTTTATTTCAAGTACTTGGAGGTAGACTATATGAATTTTAATTACGCTGGTTCAATCACATGGATGATCCTTCTCTATTCATTCCTATCGAGCATTCTGTGTTCATTTAGGCTTTAGTATCCATATCTTTGTGTATCACCTCCATCCATATTTTTTTTGATCATCCCTTTACTTTTTTAACTTGTCAATGTTGATAATATCTATCTTGTCGAACTGGTGTATCCGTAAGTCTTTATTACACATGACCAAACCCAAGAGGTAGTTTTTGCATCCTCTCTTCTACGGGGGCTCACTATCTATCAAAAAAGATATGCCTAACATAATTCTCTACTCCTTTCTAAGCCATATAAAAGTTTAAGTATTTATTTGTTCTCAACTTGACCACTGTATTAATCACGAAAGTCCCTTGAGAAAGTTATGAATTTACCTTGCAGCACTACTTCACTTAACCACCTCATTACTCAATACTGGTTACTGACATGTTATGGCACATAACTGAAGGAATGGGTAATATATACCTCTGATTAGCAAGGCAAGTGCACAAGTGGGCAGGTAGGAAAGTATTTTTAAGTTCTTACATTCAATATTGAATTGTGTTATGTAATCTTATCCCAGGAGGGTACTAAGAAACATCTCATCGGTTATGAATTGTGTGGACATGCCCTTTATATGATTCTTAACAAACAGTAATAGGTCAGATTGTACATGTTCCTATTGGAACTAAGAATTCCATGCTGTGGTCTGTAAATGAGCTTGTGATCACGTGCCCATGTTTGCATAGTACATTGTTGTGAATTACTCAGATAATCTTATATAAGTTGACGAATACATATATAGATGTAACAATACCATACAGATAAGCCCATAAGTGATATAGGACTAAACCCACAAGATATAATAATAGTCTCATGTTGGAATGCAGATGTCATTCATGCACAACTTATTACACATATTAGAAGATAATATCGATTGATGCAACTTTATTTAGAATATCAGCCAAGTGTTTCATGGAGTAAATGGAGTACATATCAGTTTTTTCACGACATCATCTCAAACTAGATGATAATCTACCTCTATATGTTTGGTACGATTATGAAATTAGGTTTTGAGCAATGTAGATGACAAACTAATTATCACAATATATGGACATAGGACTCTTTGGTTTGAAACCAAATTCAGTTAAGGATTTTAGTCACATTAGTTCACACGTAGCATGTGCCATAGCTAGATACTCTATCTCAGCAGAAAATTAAGCTACTACATCTTGCTTCTTACTCTTCTACATAATTAGATTAACTCTAATAAATGCATGGTATCCAGTAATAGATTCCTGACACCTTTATTCTCTGCATGTTAGCATCTGAAAAGAAAGATATGTAAACACGTCCATGTTTCTTATGAAATAACCTTTTATAGGAGAGCCGTTAATATATGCTAGAACTCTCAAAGCAACTTTCTAGTGAATGTTCCTTAATTTATGCATGAATTGATTCAGTGATTCAACAACAAATGAAATTTTATTCCTTATAACTATGAGATAGATAAATTTGTCGATCATCCTTCTATACAGTTTGACATTTTCATACAAAGTACTGTCTTAACTCCATACGTCTAAATATGACTCTATTTTGGTACTAGCAGGTTTATATCAATCAGTCTCTTCTAAGAGATTTAGTGCATACTTTCTTGGAGATAGAAGTAATTCATATTTCTGATATGCTATCTCAATTCTAAGAAAATATCTTGACTTCCTATATCTTTAGTTACAAAGTATTATTTGAGATAGTATTTTATCTTAGTAAGACTTGCAGCTTGATTTATCATTCCTAGTAGCATAATGTTATCTACTTATATAGTAAAAAGGACTACTAAAACTTTATTATGCCGAACAAAGACAAAATTATCATAGTGAAAATGCTAAAAGCCAATAATAGCAATTACAACGGAAATCTTCTCAAATCAGGCTTGGGGACTCTGCTTAAATTAAATCTCGTTTTTGGGTTTGCAAACTATATTCTTTCCCTGAGCAACATATCATGTATGGTGCTCCTTATAAACCTCTTTATGTAGAACACCATATAAGAAAATATTATTAACATCTAATTAGAACATCTATCAATCGAGATTCATGGTAAGAGAGAAGAGGATGCAAACGGAGTCGAAATGAGACACAGGAGAGAAAGTCCCAAAGCAACTATTGTCATAGGTTTGGGGGGAAAAAATTCGTAACAAGACGAGCTTTATATCAGGCCTCTAATCAATTAATCCATCCAGCTTATATTTGACATTGTATATCCAATGTCAACCAACAATGGAAGCTTTCAGTGGAGCACCAACCAAGTTCCAGGTTTCACAAGAGACTACTAGGGTGTTCGTCTCCGCATCCATGATCTTTTGCTAGAACTCGGACTCGCACAGTCTCCTGAAATGACTTAGATAGAAAAACGAAAGGCAAAAAAAGAGCAATTTGGCAAAACATGGGGGTAATCTTATCATAAGAAACAAATCTAGAAGTAACATGAGTAGTAGTAGAGTGTATATATACCTTTTCGAAGAGCAATGGAAAGATTAGAAGCAAGAGAGGATGAAGCAATGGAAAGATTAAAAGCAGGAGAGAATGAAGGTTGCGGATGTGGAGAACCTTCAGCTGGAGATAGAGGAACAACTGTTAATGAGGTTGAAGGAGGTACCTTCATATGTCAATAGAATACTAATAGCAAGTTCAATGAAAGTGCCATCTGACTAACTCCTTCTCAACTTCTATAAGAGACAGACAATGATAGAGGAAGAGAAGGAAACAACTGGTATGTAGATATTGAAGAAGTGAAATATGGGACGGACTTTAAAAAGGTAACTTCAATAGAGATAATACTTTCTAGATATGGGATCATATCACTTATAACCTTTTTAGTCCTAAAATACCCAACAAATACATACTTGATAAAACACAGGGAGATAACTTGTCTAAAGTATGAGTCAAAATCTAGAATAAAATATGTACATCCAAATACTCGAAGTAAAAGGAGAAACGTAGTTGTATTAGGATAAAGAAGAAAAGTGAGTTTTACTATTCAAGATAGATGACAACATCCTATTAATTGACATGCACTAGAATAATATTGTATCATAAACATCTTGGAACATATATGTGAATCGTTTTTAATGGGCAACATCTAGAATATGTATGTTTTCTTTTAGTAACACAATTTTGTTGGGACATACGAGAACATGATATTTGATGAATATTTCAATTAGTAGCACAAAATAAGGAAACATCAGTTTTCATATACTACATTGCAATATCAGCATGCAAAATACGAATAGATATAGAAAATTGAAATCGTATGAGGAATAACAAACCTCTCTTTTAACAAATACATCCATGTCATTCGTGAGAAATAATTTGCTAAAACAAGAAAATATCTAGAACCTTTAAAAGAGGAAAAATGACAAGGACCCCAAAAATCATAATGAACTAATTCAAATGAGATACTACTATGGTTATTTAACTCTATAAGGATATGAGGCACGTTGATATTACTGAGCTCACAAGACTCACTTTCTAACCTAGGTATACCAGATGAAGTGAGCAAAAAGAAACAAGACTCTAGAGAGGGATATCAATGCGTTGATGTCCTTGTAAAGGAGAATCAAGTAGCAAACCCTGTAGGTGAATGCTTATCATCTAGATAGTACATCTTTCATTGCTCACAACCTGTAACAATCCTTATTCCAGCCTAGAAGTCCTGAAAAATGAAATAAGTAGGAAAGAATGTTATAGAATATTTGTTATATTTGATAATTTGGGTAGTAAATAATAAACTGACGGGAAATTTAGGAACAAATAAAACATTGTTAAGGGTTAACGAAGTGGTAGCACAAACTACCTCATCATCAAACATCGAAAAAGTTAAACCATTAACAACATGAACTTGAGGGTATTTATCTGAAAAATGTGATGATACAAATTTGTCCCTAATACCCTAATACCTGTTATATAGGAGGAAACTCTAGAATGTATAACTCATGGTCAACTAGAAAAGGTGATATATGCATTTTTGCTTGACAAGGATACATGAGTAGCAACATAAGTACCATCCAAGATGGATTGGAAATGTAGAAGTGTCAAGATCAGCTTGTGGAATCTAAACTATTAGAGAAGATGCTACAGGAGCAGGTGGAGTAGTATCTGAAGTTATTAGATGTAGAACCATTTGAACCAGAAGGACTACTAGTTAAGTCACTTGTCATATCCTGAGCCCATTTCACTTATTGTATTCTCCCAACAATTGCAAGATGTATATTTTCGTCGGCTGAGTGATCACATTGACGAAATTCTTGACTGTCACTCAAGTCTCGACTACCATGACCGAGGTCTCTCCCGAATCACGGCTGCAACTGTTACGAGGGCCTCGTCCTTGACTAGAGAATAGAGGAGAGCTCTTGTTGGAATAGAAGGTGAAACAAGTGATGTAGTAGATCCAATGAGGCACGAAGTTTGCTGGAGTATGTAGTGGTTAGTGATGGGATATTATCACCAGCAAGGTTTGACTTGTACCGAGATTAGTAAAGAAGAGTTTAGACTAGAGAGTGCCCAACTTGACATTGGAGAAATCCTGAATATACTCTCTTAGGGTTTTTAAATCACACACCGAAGATTGATGAACCTCTTGTTCATCTAAGATACTATGAAATGCTGAATAGTAGGCAAGAACTGATATCTCTCCTGGTAGAGACTGAAAAGACGCTCATATAACTCAAAAACCCTGAAAAAATTCTTTTCCTTACCATATGCCTCTTTAAGAGTCCCAGATTTACTCTATAGTTGTAAGAAACAGTACTCTAGAACTAACTTTCTCTTCCATGCTCTTGAGAAGCCAGGTATTAGCATAAAAGTTAAATGCAAACCACTCAAAATCTGAGGGATTCTTCATGTTTAGTTATCCATCAATAAGACGAATTCTCCTTTGTACTCCAACAAATACACGAAAGGAGTGAGGCATAACAAATAATCAAGATCCAACTTACAATATATAAAAATCTTAGCAGATGGTGTAACAATAGTAGTAGTTAGAAAACAACATCAATAGCAGCATGATCAATTAATAGTAGCAATAGAAGACAGAGAGCAATCAATTCAATAACATCAACACTTTCATAGAATACGTAGCAGGATCAATTCATGTGGCTACAATTGACCTCAGCAGAGTTTCTTCAGAACCACTAAAGAAATTAGTAGGTTTTTTTTTTAAAGAAGAATAATTTGCTGCTGCTGTGCGCAGCAGTTTGCTACAACAATAGCTGTTACTTCGCAGCAGCAGCGACATTGCCTCAGCTGGCCCCTGTTGTTTGATGGTTGCAGCATCGTCTATGTTTCGGTCTTTGAAATAATCTGTAAATATTATGTGATGAATGCTTGTTTTGAGTAATCTGTAAATATTATGTTAGTTTGTCTTTGGTGCCTCATTTGCATATTTAAATCTATAAGTATGAAATTTCTCTTTAACTCTGCACACTTGTTTCTTTTAAGTTTGTTGGATGTAAGTAGATATATATGTAGGTGTAGATTTTTCATAAAATTGTAGTGAATATTTTTTTAATGGGCTTTTATATTTAAATTGTAGTGGTGTACACAACTTATAGTGTTTGTATTTTACCATATTTCTCAAGTTTCTCATTGAAAATCTTAAATTTTTTAGGGCCCTGTAAGTTATGTATGTCTACATTGCGTCAAGCCTAGTCTTAGACCACTGTCAATGGCTATGTCTGTTGTCTCCATTCACATATTTGGCGATGTACCTTCCTCTCCACTGGTTGGGATTCTCCAGGTTTGTCAAAGCATTTCAACAGTTGTTATATTCCGTTCTATTAACTTTTTTCGGTCAGAATGGCCTATGCAACAGTAACATTCATCTGGATTCCTATGTATTCATATTAATAGTTATATACATGTGTATGTGTGACAAGTCTGGGCAATAAATTTTGCTGGCTTCTTACATAAATCTGCTGGTAACTCTATATTAGTGAAGTATGCAACATGCTATGTTCTGCTTGTACTTTAATGGAAGAAGTACAACCATTGTTTTTACACAATGTTCTGAAGACTACTTTATGCAGTCTCATATATGTAAAGAAAGAACCAATATCTCATATATGTAAAGAAAGAACCAATAAAACTTATGAGATGCAGCTCAGTATGTCACCAAAACAGATGTGTGAAGCAGTCAGGCTACCTTCAATTCCCAAGAAAGAGAGAGAAGAAGGAAAGTGAGAGGAGGAAAAAGGAGAAACAAAGTCCCTTTTGTTAGATTTACCACTTCTCTTAGACTTACCAATTTTTTTAATCTTCTTTGCAAACCTTTCTCTTTTTTGCTTTTCAACTTTTCGTCATTTTTGCACTTCTCGATTTTTAAAAGAGCCTTTGCTTTATTTACTTTAAAACTTGTTCTTCCACAACTCTCTTTAGTTTGCAACTAGTTATCCTTGGATGCTCCAAAGAGTTTTTGTTGTTACTTTTTCGAAAGAAATAGATGTATGAATGCATATAATGTTGGTTCCACAACCATATACTAACTACTGTTTTTTATTATTCTATTTGAACCTTAAATAGCATCAACTCTACTTCTTCTAAGTTCTAGCATCCTATTCATCTCTTTTGTTCTTTTTCTAAATCCATCAACCTATGCTTTGAGGAGTTTTGTTCAAGCTTCTGTTTCAGTTTGATTTTAAAAAACCATATAAATACATATATATGTATATGTTGCTCTGGTGATCAATACATACATAGATATATGCATTTAAGTTGTGAAAGTTAATCATCTAATGGATATTCATTGGGGATGTGATATTTTATGGTAAATTTAAAGCATTAGGAAAAAGCTAAAATACTAAAATACTATGGACTTGCTAGAAAACTGTGTCTAGATTTGGGTTCTATTTATTTGAGCGGCCCAAATTTGTTGATGTAAGATTTCTGTAAGATATTTATATCAGCTGTCCAAACCCGTGATGTTGAAGCTCTATAAGTTACCTGGTTTGGACTTATAAACCCTGCCCGTTAAAGAGCATAACAGGCCCACATCATATAGCTAGGTAGGTTTGTTTTTTTGTTTTTTTAAAGCATAGCATTGTTAGTTTGAGGGACGAGAGTGACTGCTGGCAAGAGATAAAACTGTCTTGAGTAAAACTGGTGATTTTCAATTTAGTTTCTTCATGTTATAAATAACATTCAGGACATCATGTTAGTTCCTTCTTCAACTTCTTTTTCTTTTTTTTTTCTTTTTTCTGTTGTGTGCTTTAACTTCTCAGCTCATCCAATTGTGTTATTTATTTGGTGACAAACTGTCTTCAACAAGACTGGTGATTTTTTTGAATAAAACCTAACTAAACAGACAACCTGCCAAAACTCAATAAAACCTCACGAGACCAATTCTCTGGAGCTGTTTCAGATTAGTTTCACTCAAAACTGATTGGATAACTAGCGATACAAAACAATTTAGTTAACTGATTTGATAAATTACCACAAACTTTTGAGACATCCCCTTTCTTCAGTCAGCAGTTAAAAATTTAGTTAACTGCACTGCACGTGACCTTTTAATGGCAAACATACCTTTTCAGTATTTACAGAAAACTGTGAACTTTCTTTTTTGGGAATATTTACAAACAAATCCTAAAGTAAAATTATTGAAAATATTTTCATAATATGTTTCTTTATGTCATAGATACATAATGACATAATTATTTAAATAAACAACCATAGAAATTTATATCTTATAGAGATACTAAATTTTTTTAGTAATAAAATAAGTTGGTCTATGGTGCAAATGGGATGTTTATTTTATAAAAGAAATTTAAATTTCAATCATTTATCTACCGGTGATAAGAATAAAATAACTATAAAATCAAAATTGTTTTAAGAGCTCAAAGAAGAAAAATTTTAAAAATAAGATCAATCCGAAGTATTTTAAAAATCTCAACCTTGTAATTTTTAATCCTTGAAATCTCAAAATTAGCATTTTACGTGCAAATGGGATGTTTATTTTATAAAAGAAATTTAAATTTCAATCATTTTTCTGCCTGTGATAAGAATAAAATAACTCTAAAATCAAAATTGTTTTAAGAGCTCAAAGAAGAAAAATTAAAAAAATAAGATCAATCCGAAGTATTTTAAAAATCTCAACCTTGTAATTTTTAATCCTTGAAATCTCAAAATTAGCATTTTACCTATTCAGACCAAAAAGAACCATATATTGAGATCTCATTAACAAAAATCAACCAAACCACTAGTAAACCATAATAATTCATTAGAAGTGGCTTATTTCTAATTTTTCAGAGTCCTCCAAGGTTTTTTTTGGTTTTGGCCTAATTTTATTCTTTATTTTATTTATGATAATTACATGGCTAAATGTTTCCATTTAGATTCCTATGGGTCTATAACAAATTTGATCATTGAATTGTATAATTAGAAAGAAAAAGAATCGGTAAAAAATAATAGGAAACGTGTTAAGAATTTCTAGTGAATTGTTCCTATTATTATTAATTTTATATGGAGAGTGGTTTACGTTATGAATAAATAAATAATCCAAATGTTATTAAAAATATATCTTTATTTTCTTGCAGAAATAATTTGTTACTTCCTTTTTTTATCATTTTTAATAAGATTTTAAGTAAGATCATATTCGGTGGTAGTTACTGGCAGATCCAGCAGGGACCAGGAGGGAGCAAATTAAACAACTCCTAACCCCACCCCTTCCACCCCTTGAAAAATTACAATATTTCATGTATTCTTGTGATAGCGTATGTAATATGCCTATTATTGCCTTTCGTGAAATTTAAAAAAGGTTAACTGGTTAAGCGGTTTTGTGTATGAATGAGATATAAGTTGTGGTTTTTGAAACTTACACCCACTTTTTTAATGAAGTGGGTGTTATTTCAAGAAGGACAACATAATTTAATTATCTAATTAAGATTCCTGGGCCGAGGATTGGATAGATTCATGGGTTGTTACTTCAAAAGCAATAATTCAAATTCATGTGGTCTTTGAACCTCGGAAGCGTAATCTTCTTAGACCTCATGTTCTGGCTTCTTTCCCTCATTGAAACACATGAGCTAAGATCATAACTCATCTAACTAATAGTGTACATTTAATCTATTCTATAAAAATATGATTCTAGATTAGATCAATTGGAAACCATTGTGTTTCATCTCTTGGTATAAAAATAGCATACACATTACGTGCACTTCTTATTTTAACCTTTTCTTTTCTTTTCTTGAATAGATAAAGATTTGATAAACATGTATCAAGGTTATACCTAGACCAGTACTAAACTGTAAATCCTAACACTCTTTTTTGTTGTTTTAAAATGAAAAGCATGGCAATATGCTGTACCCTAACATAACAAGTTTGTTTTCTTCCTAATTTTAAATAACACTACAATGGATTAATGTTTGCCATGTAAAAGTGAGATGCTTTAAGAAAAGATTAAATCTTTTTTTGTGTATAATTTAATATTAAATTTTATTCCATATTACATATCTTTTTTGCCACATACAAACTATAATCTCTCTTGCGTAATTAACCAAGATGGATAAATTGACTTTTGTAGCCACCATTATCCATTAACTGACATAAGTTTCTTTCCTTTTTTTTCATGAAATTTCATGATAGTTTTTAGAACATTTCAAAGTTGACGGTAGTATATTGTGAACTATTGAAAGTTCATGGAAGCTCTTGTAATTTAGCCTTAATTTAAAGATATCAAACTTCATCTCTCGGTTTCTAGAACATGCATTTGCTATGGCAGGACATGCCCCACTTCAAAATCCAAAATGACTCACCATAGAATTGTTTACTTCATGTCCATGACATTTATAAACCCTTGCAAATTCCCTACTATTTTTACCATCATGACCTTTTTGCCCCCAGGAATTGCTTGAACTAGTTTGTTCATGTAACTCCCTTAGTTTTGTTTTGAGTTTTCAATAATCATACTTGTGGTGCATTAGGACTGACAATAATTACTTACCACTTTCTTGATACAGATTTTTAGTTTCTAGTTTTACATTTATAACAATATCTTAATCTATATGTTTTTTAATGTCACATGACTATTCTTCACCTTGCCAGTGTAGAAAAGTATGTTCCTTGTGTTTTCATTCTCTCTAGATCTTTTACCCAACCTGTTTTGTCTGTTGAAGATAAATTATGTCAATGTTTCTTCTAATAATCTTATCTTCAAATTACATTATTGGTCTCCTTAGTGTTCCATATGTTACAAGTAGCTACATAATCTTCTTGACAAATTTGAGCTTGTCATCTCCAGCTCTTGTATAGCCGATTATCTTAGTGCCTATTTGATGCGACGTTCCAAGAACAATGTGGCATAGTTGGTGCTTTAACCAACTATTGCCGACTTGTCGGTGGACCAAGATAGTGGTGGTGCACCTGTTGCTTCTGAATAAGTCCCTAACAAACCATCTTTGCACAATATTCGGTGTTTGGGGGTGCCTGGAAAAGTTTTCTTTTAGAATTACTTCTTATACATTCAACCAAGTTTTATCCTGGTCATCGGATGCCTTGTGCAACCTTTCTCTACTATCCTAGCTTTGGGGTTCTTTTTCTTATTTTGGTGTTTTTTTTTTGGGGGGGGGGGGGGGGGGGGGGGGTCGGAGGGAGGGGGGCGGTTTGGTAGGGATGAAAATGGGTAGGTCCAAGGGTCAGCTCTTGGCAATGCCATGTTCAAAACTTTGAATTAAAATAAAAATTCTTTTTTAAATTCAAAATTTTGAATAAAACAGGCCAAGTATTGGCCCTTCTACCGGCTTTCTCTTCCCTATGGTTTGGGGAGATTGTATAGATGTCAATTGCTTGGAACGCATATTCTATCAGTTGGTTAGGCTTACTAGATAAGATTTTTCTGGAAGATGTCAAACACATGTTTTCTATATCCATACAAAGTACCTTCACATGCAGACAGATGAATTGTTGAATGAGGAAATTTCACTTCTATCTTGTCAAAATGCATGTATACCATGTCAACGAATGATCCATATCTTTATATGTTCTAAGATGTTAGTAGATGAAATCTCAAATGGTTTGTGAAATTTTACCTTGTATGTAAATGAAAATTCAAATGGTCTATGAATATTTACCTCGCCCTTGTCTAGGAAATTTCCAAACTATCCCTTCAAATATATAGAAGATACGTAAATGACTAATTTACTCTGTTCATTTTGATCTTCACGTTACTTTTTTAGGGTAAAAAAGTGGCTGAAGATGAAAAAATTAATGCCTTGGAAAAACTTTACCCCTGAACCAAGATATGCACATTTTTTCTGTTCTAGAAATAGACTGAGACCCCTTGCTGTAATTTCAGTCTAGAGGAGTTCCAAATAAAAACTGGATGGACGAGTTGAATAGACTGAGATACACGAGTGCCAGATCACGAGAATGCATTATTTTTTTTTTTTAGAATTTATCTATTTTAGGGCACACCCATCATGATTAATGGTTGTATTGTCTATTTGATGATCAACCATGCACTTATAGTGGCAACTACGGCAGTGTCATAAATTAGTCATCTATCATTCATTTCTTTGAGGTTTTGAGTTGGCTTTCCATTTTAGTGATACAGTGTATTTACTGTTTATTATTAAAAAAAACTAAGAAACTACTGCCTTTTTTTCATCTATGTTTTTTTTTTTTATTTGGATGATGTTGCAGGACCGCCTGAACAACTGGCGTGCGAGTGCTCTTATACTGACATCTATTCTTTTCATTGCAGCTGCTATATGGAGTATTGGTATGTAAATTCAATTTTGCCGTCTCATTCTTTTGGCCCATGCATCGGGATTTGTATCTTTATTGTTCATTCTGTTTCTTGTGTTTTCCATCATTATTACCTTGCAATGTGGAAAAACTTAGTGAAGGTAATGTAATTATCAGAGCTATCTTAGTGAAGGTAGTACTAATTGGAAGATGAATTCTATCTTAGTGAAGGTAGTGGTAGCGGCCAATTTTTTATTTTTTATTATAAACAATCATGGTAGATCTCCATCCTGTTCAGATAATCTTTCAACAGCCTAAGCACATTCCCTGATGCGTGGGCGTTTATTAGTAATAGGTAAATTTTATTGATGAACACTGAAAATAATGCAATGCATACTCACATCCCAGATGCTAATCTATGAAAAAGGAATAAATATCATAGTTTACATTTAATAAAACTCCAAGTTTATGCATACTTTTTAAAGTAGTTATACAGATTTAACTTTCTATTACTTCTTCAATGTCTTGTATTCATTCTCCAGCCTTGATTTATGAGTAGGCTTCGGGAATTAAGAGGGTGCTACATGGCACCTATTGGACCTTGACAAGCTGCCCTTGACCTTGTACTTAGCCTCACATTCCAGTTACCAAGAAGTTTCTTCTCATTGTTGTACTTTGCTTTCCTTGTGACACATTGTAAAGCTGTAATCCTGATGAGCTCGTCAATTGTCTTCTTCAACTTAAATTTACTATAGAACTCTGGTTCAGACTCTTCTATTCCTTTCTTGTCATAAGCTCCAAATAGTTGTTTCAGTGATGATAGTAATTAACAACATCAAAACTTTTTGAGAACTTTGCATGTTGCGAGCTAGCTATCTCATCGATCAGGCTCGACTGAGACCCCTTGCTGTAATTTCAGTTTAAAGGACTTCCAAATAAAAACTGAATAAGACCTATTGAAGAACAAATGGTCCCTTCATCCATTATCTTGTTTGTAAAGGACACAGATAGGATTTACCTGCATTTCAAATTGTAGTAATTTATCTCTTGTTTTAAGTCTATTATGTACAATTGAAAGCGACAACTCGCTTTGGGTACATATTTGGGACACGATATCTAGTATGCCATAGCAGAGGGAGCTCTTACCATACTCCAGGCTGATGAAAGAGTGAATATATCTGATGAACCTGCCAATCAAACTATCTGATCATTTCCATCCTTGAAGGTCTCACTTTGCCAAGTAATTGGAGGATGAAATGGCATTTAAGATTGCATTCAGACGAGCTGATGAAACCATCAGAAACTGTGGTTGTCCCTAGACAGTAGAATCAGAAATTTTAGCATTAATTCCCCCTTGATCTTCCCTTCTGATAACATGGATCTATGCAGAAGCTGATATTTTCTCTTTTCAGCTCATATCTCGTGCATTTAGTAGAGACCTTGCCCTGAGCATTTCTTTCTGTGCTGGAGAGTTGTTGCTATCTTCTATAACATCCTAGAGATTTGTTTGCTTGAGATATTTTGCCTTCATCCATTTTACTCAAAGTGAATTACCATCCTGCATAAAGTTTCTTATTTGTTTGATAATTGAAGGTTGAGCAATATCAGACATTCTTTCTTAGTCCCAGACCTCTTTCAGCTTTTGGTTTGCAAATTCTATTGCAGCTGATAGAGTGCAAACTGCCTTTCCGCGAGAAAATTGCCACTGTGCTCTCAATCTTTACGATAGTTTTAGGTTTGAACAGGTAGTTGAAACTCTGCTGACCTATAGTACTGACTATAAATGATGCTTTTTAATAATTTCCAACCTTCCCCTTGGTTGGTGGTTTGACCGATTTACTCACATATACAATATTCATTATTTTGCATAACCGTTGCTTCCTTCTTTTATGTACTGAAACATAACTTCCATGTTCTTCAGGTATCTTCTTAAAGAGTGTGGATCGGTTTAATGAAGATAGTGAGCATGCTATTCCAACTGCAGAGAGATCAAACGTCAGGCCACTGCTTGATGGTAATGTGGATATAGGCAAGGAAGCTGCTCAAGGATCTGAGGCTTGATACTAGATGCAACGTGAAGACCCAAGTCTAATGCCTTGATGATTCTCTTGATATTCCAAACATTTTGAGAGGCATCCCGAGTTCTGTGAGATGGCTCGCAAGGCAATAAGATATAAGCCTTTGTTTTAAAAAAAAATTTGTAGGGAGCGCCGCCCTCAACAGGTTGGGCGCCACAGTTTTCAGGTTGATTGTGTCCATACATACACACATCGTTTTAGATTGTGTGATTTAGTTTCACATTTATATATGAAACCTGCAATGGCCATCAGCTTCATTCACAGTTGAGAGAGAAAATCAATGGGTTTTAAAATAGGAGCGAGAGGAATGAATCAGTTGGTCTACATCTTTTTTCCAGGTGTTAAATTATATTTGCAGGCGGAAGTAATCATCTTTATGGTTGCAGGAACTGACTTGGGGTGCCTTGGTTGTTCTTTGTCATTGGAACACATTGACTGAGAACTCCAGTAAAACATTGATCCTACTGTTGTTCATATATATATATATATATATATATATATCAGGAGAATTGGAGCCTGGCTGCTGTTTTCTCGGGCGGGTATCTTGCTTCTTATGGTTTCCCCTTGGTATGTGATCCATAGCACGGACCAATTTAATGATTCTTGTGCTACTAATTAGTGTGTGATTGATTAACTAGTGTGTAACGAATATAACCCTCTCTTTCATGTATAAACAGAGGTGAAATTTTCACTTGGAGCGTTTATTTATTTTAAAAACTCCGTTCTTTTTTTCTTGTAAGTTAGTATTCTTCAAACTATGGTCACATATAAATATTAAAGTTTTCATTTTTACAAGGTATATTTTTATTTTAATATAAGATTTGTTTCTTTAACTATTTGTTAATATATCTCAGTATTTATTTGCAGCTCGTATTTCTTTTTTATTGTTCATGGATAAATAAATTTTGTAGGATACTTAGAATAATTAAATTATAGTAGTTTACAGTTAAATCAACTATTTCCTTTCTCATATTTAATATTTAAATTGTGTTATCAAATCAACTCTCTTTCTCTTATCAATTCGCTTATAAATGATTAAAACTAAATAAAATCATCTCTCATGTGGATCGAACCTGTATAGTATAACACTTTTTATTTTATGTGATTATCTTTAAGATCTCTTTACCGTGAGTCCGATCTAATTCCTGTCTTATTTTGCTTTGCTTATTTCCTATTTGGCAAGGCTAGCAAAAAAATTTTGAGAAGAAGGGAGCAAAATTTTTTGAGTTTTGGATAGCTCGAGCTGGTGATCGCAATAATTCAGACTTCTTGAAGGCTTGATGTTGATATGCACTAACTTTAGAACTGGATGCAAGTAAAGGTCGTAATTGTTGCAAAATATTCGGAGCCAATACCAAGCTCACCATTGAGCTTCTCACACTGAGCGGTCTAAATCAACTAGTCATAAAACCTGGGCTTTAGATGATAAAGTCTTACCAAAAAAATCCATAATGTCTGAATCTCGCTGTGCAAAATTCAGCTAACCCTATGGGGTCCGCTCAGTTTTGTTCATCTAATCCTAGATGATAGGGCTCACCTAGATGAACTCATCAGTTTTTGGACAATCCAAGTTTACCAGGGCATTTATTTTACCAGCAAATTTGACTACTCATTTGCATGATTTGGATGTGTCATGGCCAAATAACATATTTTCTTGTAGAATTTGTTCCATTGATTGCTTCTAGAAGAAAGATAGAGTTGGGGTTTTGATTTTGCATTATTTTTTTTAATGCAAGTACATATGCTAAGGACCATTTACTTAAGTTCTAATATGTAGATCTAAGCAGTTCCTCTTTCTCAATCCGAGAAGTGTATTGTTAGAATTGATAGTATTGCCCTCCAACTTGAGAGTCATGGATAGTGCTAGTTTTAGACTATGAGCAGATGCCATGAGGCCATGGATCAATCTTTAACTCTTTGGCTTTCGTGAGTGTCCTTTAGCTTACCCTCTAGTTAAGGCTTTAATCTCGAAAGATCCAAAGGGTCCACTTGGATCGTCTAAGTGGACCTATAGTGTGGGGATGATAATGAACGCGTACTCGGGCCAATTTTTGGTACATTATATATAAAATTTTGAATTAGAAAAACGAAAATTTTATTTTACTTCAAATTTTTGTATAATATGGGTAAAAAATTATCCCCATTACTGTCTCTACCATAGGGTCCACCTGGTTTGCCTAGCCCCCATATATATATATATATATATATATATATATATATATATATATAGCGAAAGGCCCATCATTTTTAATGAACTTTCATTTTTCACTCAGCCTTCATTGAAGTAGGTATGGATATAGTCGAAAGAATCAACATGGAAAGTAGAACTCGAACTATCATAAGTGCCTAGGGAGCTCTCCAATGCTGATATCCGGGTGGTTCATTTTTCATCGAAAGCTCCAAATACGGGCTTTCCAAACGGTCTATACCATACCTACCTCTCCTAAATTTTCCCTACACCAAAGGTAAGGACAAAAGTCTTCCTTTCTTTATTGGTCTTTCTTATCCCTTGCTGCATAGCTTAGATAAAAAGCATCCTGCTTCTTTCAATTATCGGCATTAGCTTACTTTCCTGCTTCTTTCTTTGGCAATTGGTCCAATCCGTTTAACGGTTCTGTTGCTAGCTTGACAGTCGTTTACCGCTCCGTGGGGTACTCAATCAATAGACGTTGGGAATCCCACACAAATATGTCCAAAGGGCTACTATAAGGTCATTTCCCTTCGAATATTGAGGCTCTTACTTATGAGGGGGATGAACCCCAATAATTTTATTTATATCTGGCATTTATTTGTTTAATATAATGCAAATCGAGAAGATGAGATCAAGACAATCCATTTAAGACATGACCAACCACTAGTACATGGACCCGTCAAAAGGTCCCGCCTCTCCTTAATTGACTCATGCTTGCCACCTAAAAGAAAGCATTCCCACCCATGGTGAGTGAGAAAAGTAAGATCAGGCTGAACTGATCTCGTTGGTGCATGACATTCCGGCTGCCACTCGGCCTAAGATGGATCAAAGAAGAGTTGGGAAACTCTCGCTAGTTTTTGGAATTCGACATCAGGAAGTATTTTCACACCATCGACCGACATCGATTCATCTCAATCTTTTAGGAAGAGATTGACGATCCCAAGTTCATTTACTCCATGACTTATTTTCATCCACCCCGAAACTTCTAATCTTTCTGCCGTGTTGCTTCCCCTGTATCAATAGGACAATAATCATCCTCTATATTTTTTATACCTTTTTTTTTTCTCTTAAATATATGTCGAAACAGACTCATTTCCTCTAGCTGAGAGACCAGCAGATTCGTCACTTGTACATTGGATTGAACTCTAAAAATATATTATTCATCTCCATAATCTATGAATTTCTGCAGAAGGAGTGAGAAAACTTTGTCTAGCGAGGATCCGGCTACAAGACTTTTGGGGATTTTAGTAATAATTTTCTATCAAATTGAACTCTAACCAATCCGGCTCTTCATCCTCTGTTCCACATACAAATAGCTAAGCCTCTATAAATTTCTTTTCTTATTATTTTGCATATTGATTTACCGTTTATCGTTCTTTATTCAGATATAGCATATTTCTTTTAGATTTCGATCTAAAATTTACTTTAAAAAAAATATTTGAGTTTCATAATCAAACACGATATTCGAACACCACACATCGTTTTAAAATCTTTTTGGGTTAACATTTTTCATCCTCACACGATCTCCTCTCGAGTACATTCTTCTTCATTTACATTAATAGTAATTTTAGATCTTTTACTACATGCTTGTTTCAAACCTCCTCTATTTTGTTTTCAATTTAGCAAGGGTAAATCTAGACGGACTGGAAGAAGAGATCGAGGTGGGCAATGAACCCCTTTCCTTGTGATAATTCAAAGCTGCATAATTTTGTAATGAATTTCATTAATTATTCTATATCAAAAATACTCTTGATGTCGCAGTATTGCATTGATTTTATTGATTGTCTTACATGATTTTTTTGCACATCCATCAAACATATATATGACTCCGCAAAACTTGTCATATTAACATATAAATTTATTATCATCAAATCAAGAATATTTATGAGCATACATCTAACACTTATTAGTATTATCTTGAGCACCTTTAAGGCCAGACGAACAACAAAAAGATGTATAGATTTGAGCAAAGTTTTATTGTTCACACACTAAAACTACCAAATCTAAGAAATGTATTATTTGTTTCGATAACTCAATTAAATTTGGGTGACGTGGCGTGATAAAGAGGGGAGCGGAATTTTCACGATTTGCAGGGGAAACGATTTTGCTTTTTTTTTTAATTTATTTATATTAATTGTAATAGGAGAGTGATGGTTAATTAAGTATTTTTTAGTAATATTTTAGAGAATGTTCCCCTTTTTAAATAATATTTGATAATTATTACTCTAAATCCATATCCCTTTTCATTGCTCCAAATCTACGAAACAAATAATGAAAAGTTTTTAATAAGTACTATTTACTATCATAAATCAATCTTCAAATACGTGAGACAACTTGGCTTTAATAGAAAAATGAACACCCATTTGACTATAGGAGTTTTCAAATGAGCATGCCAATTTTGCCGGAGTTTCCAAACGAGCACACCACTTTTCCTAATGAGCCCACTAGATAGTTACTTTTCGTTCGGTTTTCAGGTCGAAAGTAGGCTCACTAGTAAAAATGTTGTGCTCTTATGAAAACTCCCCAATTTTGCTGTAAGTGGGCTACCCCTGAAAACATATGAAGATGGGGGATGTTAAGGTTACTGGGTTCCATTTTAAATCTAAGGATCAATTTGTCATTATCCTTATGTCGAGGGACAGTTTAGTCATTTGAGGGGCTAACCCTAGGCGAGGGAAGACCGGCTCCCTCAATATCTATATATAGTGGGGGCGGGTGAGGGCCTAGGCTTTTTATCGGGCGGAAAAGAAGAATCGAGCCGTAGAAGAGGGCGGAGGGATTTGTAAGTTTTTTCACCCCAAAAATTCAAGAAAAATAAATTTAAAAAAAAAGAAAATAAAATAAAATCTTTTTCATCAAAAGTTGCTCTTTTTGTCATCTCTTCACAAACCCTAGCTACTTCACGCTGGAGTATTTTTCTAATCTCGTTCTAGTTCTCGTTGGTTGTGTTAATAGATTAGCTAGGGTTAATCTATGAAAGTGATTGATTTTCGTTGTGATTTGTGATTAGAGAAGAAGAATGGATCGGTACCAGAGAGTTGAGAAGCCGAGGGAGGATACCCAAATCAATGAGAACGAGATCCGCATTACGACTCAAGGGAGGATGCGCAGCTACATCACTTATGCTACCACTCTCCTTCAGGTACAGTCTCATTGTTCGTTGTTCCCCAAAGCAATTTTGTCGGCTGACATCGTTGTTGTTTGTCAGCACAAAATTTGATTTTTTTTTTTTTTTTTTTTGGGAGATGAAATCATGTAGATTTAATTGGAGCCGTAGATTTGTCTGTAAAAGAAGCGACTTTAAGTTGAATTTCAAATTTTGAGCTAGTATAACTCTCATATTGGATTAATTATATGAATTAAAATTTCTCAAATTTTATTAGAAATACATTTCATACAAAATTCTACTAGGAAAGAAGAACTAATAGATGGTGAATTGTTGAGTTTCTTCTAGGTGACTAAGCGTTCAATAGTTTTCATTTAGCAAGTGTGATTGTATATACTCTTTTCTTGTTGTGCTTGTGCCAGACACACCCTCCCATATTGCCAATAATACAGGTGTGAGGTGTGTGTGGAAGAGGTGGATTAGTTAAAGATCTCAATGGGTGTTGTGTGAAATAGATAACTTAAGTAGTTAACATACTACTAATGTAGTAATGGTTGGAAGATGTTTTTGTTTATGATATTTCATCTACTTCTCTGTAGTATCACTTGAAATTTGCATTTGATCTATCCGTCGGTATGTTGGTCAGGAAAGCACATAGTTACTTAGAATAAGCTGATAGAAGTTACTAAGAATATCTTTCTGCGGTGAACATTGCTCAAAATATCAGTGGTGAACAATATATCGTTTGGGATATCATTTTGGAGGATTTGTCGATACAATATGAAAACACAATATTGGCTTATATTCACAACATATCGTTCACTATCATGCTATCTGATATTAAATTGTCATTTGATACGAATCCATCATCCAATATTTTAGAACCTTGGTGGGGGAGTTATCCTCTTATGGCAAGACTAAGGAAGGAAGTATAGAAGAACAAAGATATAAGGACCCACATCAATTATTACATTGGATTATGTGGTACAAAATTACCAAAAAGAGCTCATGTTCCCTGAGTCCTTCCGTAATGCATGCAAAGAATCACCACCTTTTGTCACAAAAGATGGAAAATAGAATGTAGAACAAGTGAACAACCCCTCCTTTGCAGCTGGCACACAACTCAAAAAAGAATAAATGAGATGAAAAAGGAAAAAGCTTTTATGTGATTCAAAAGAGAATAAAAGATAAAAGAGAAACCTTGTGTTAATAACTTTTTCCTTGGGTGATCTCTTTTTTCTTGGAGTTTTGCATGGCTATTTGGAGGGAACAAGCTCACTTTGAAATAACAATAAAAATGGGAAACTCCGGAAGGGAGGAGGTTGTGTTATTATGAGTAGCATGCATGTATACATGTCTATTTTATGAATTCTTGCATGTTGGTTGTGTGTGTTGGAATTTGAATCTATTCTTATATTGATGCTACCTAAATGATGTGCATGACCATGGTTATAAGTATTGGATATCAAGATCGTATCGGATGAGTTCTTTTCATATTGGATAGTGAATATCAAATGTTATACTAGGGATACGAGCTCATATCAAATGTTCATGTCAAACATTATTTGTACACGTCAAATATCTAACTTTGATTCTTAGATGTGGTTTAATTTTATCTATCTAACTAGTATGGCATTATATATATATATATATATATATATATATATATATATATATATATATATATATATATATATATATATATATATATATTCAAGAACATGTTCACGTTTATAACTCTAATAGTATAAAAAAAAACAATAGAACAAATTTAATTATAGTTGAAGGCATGATTTTGTGAACATAATTGAGATTCAGGAACGATAAGAATAGTTGATAAAGAAGATAGTTAACAATAATAGTAACAACGAGAATTGAAATAGTGGTTATTACAATAACACTAGCTGATTAAACAAAGACATAAAAAAAGAAGTGGAGGAAGAAGAGAATTTGGAGAAGATTTTTACGTCTTGAGTAGTACTTAAATCAGCTTCACAATGTAGATCACTAGTATTTATAACTCTTTGCATTCTAGAAAGATTTTGGGCTCTCAAGTTTTCATAGAAATAACTTAAAAATCTGTATGATTTAAGCAGAGATGAAAGAATTTGGATTTTCCATATAAAAATAATATTGGGTATGAAAACCAAATGTATTTTTAATTTAAAAACTCAATTGAAAAAAATGAATCATATTGATTGATATATTGGTGTTGTATATCGGGTGATATTAGAAATATCGGAGTAGATATATGAACAAAACAATATGACCCTTTTTGTTAATGTAGTGTGGCAGTTGAGTCCAAAAAAGGATATATCGGAGGGTTGGCATATTGGTGATATTTAAAACAATATGCATGATTTTATTCATGTCTTCAAGAGGATTCACATTTATGCCAATCATGTATTAAAGAGAGAGAAAAGAACTGCGCATGTATGTTATCTTATTTGGTTGCTTGCTCTTGTGTTAAACATCCTGTTAACCAGATGTTGCTCTTTAGAGTTTTATAAGTCTTGTTGAAAATGTTCAAGATATAAAAACTTTATCGTATTTTGATTTTTCTTAAAGGAGAAAGGCTCAAATGAGATCGTATTTAAAGCCATGGGAAGGGCTATCAACAAAACTGTCATGATTGTTGAGCTTATAAAGGTACTAAGAAATCTGATATATTCTGTTCTCACTTCTCACTGACATCTTTATCTTATTTACATTTTCCTGGATGATTATAATCCACCATATTCTTAAGATTAGCTTTGTTGATACTATCTTATAGTTTTTTCTCGTAATCACTGCTGCAGAGAAGGATTGTCGATCTTCATCAAAATACTGCAATTGGATCTATAGATATAACTGATACATGGGAGCCTTTAGAGGAAGGCCTACTTCCGTAAGAACATATCTTATCTTTGAATTGGAAGCGTGTTTTGAAACAATATTATATGAACAAGAATAACATAAATTATCTGTGAAATGGATGCCTTTAGAGGAAGGCCTACTTCCATAAGAACATATCTTTGGATTGGAAGCTTATTCTGAAACACTATTATCCGAACATCATATTATCTTTGGAATGGAAGCCTTTAGAGGAAGTCCTACTTCCATAAGAATAACATATCTTATTTTGAAATGGAAGCTTGTTTGGAACCAATAGTATCTGAAAGCACAGACTACATGACTGTAGTTCAAATTTCTCTTTTCACTTTTCTCATCTCATCTTAGTTTCTTTCTTTCTGATTGGGATATCTTTCGTATAGGCTTGAAACTACAAGGCATGTGTCTATGATTACTATTACATTGTCCAAGAAGGAGATTGACAGAGCATCAGTTGGGTGAGTGATAATATTTACCATACTTGCTCTCCTGTTTCTAGTAAACCCATGCTTGCTTGATATCTTTTCATCTTGTGATGGCTGTATTTATCTTTGAAGTCAAGGTGGTCCAAGGTAGGAGATTATATGTTCCAAGTTGGTAATCATAGCTGCTATATATTTCCTACTCTCCCCCTAAATGTATCCTGTAATCTGAGTAACTATGTTTTGGTTTAATTATAATGCTAAAGCGTGGAACTCAAACTTGCAAGAAATTAACAAGATTTGGGTTCACAAGTAGGTGTTTAGTACCAAACTACCATGCCATTGGCTGTCCGACTGTCCTTTAATATTCCTGGATCCTTGTAATAACTGCCTCTTGTAGACTTACCATACTGTAATTTCGAATAAATTAGTCCAATTTGTGGAAATTTCTTAACCATGTTTAAGCCTAGGAACACAAACAAAACAATCCAAAAGTTCTCTCTTATATATTTGACAAATACAATTGGATCCTTTATTTACGTTCTTAAGTTTTCAACCAGTGCCATGTTTCAGTAATTTTTATGGCTTTTCTCGAGAGAATATCTTATGCTCTTATTGTTAGTAAGTAGAATTCTGGATTCCTTGCTAAGACCAAATTGTCTACGCTAAGACCAAATTGTCTACTAAAATGTTTACAAAGACCAAAGTTGAGAAAGATAAATTTTAGTTTTTGTTTACGTGGAACAAAGTAAAAATGCATTGGAGCAGACATTTAGTTTTGCCCCCCCATCCCATCTCTCCCCCACCTGCACACACACATGCCCCAAAAGCATGGTCAAGAGTACTGTATGTGCAAAAAAAAATTTGTTCCTTTATATCGGTGTTATGTTATTTAGATGTAACTTTAATCAAGAAGCTCTCTTTGTATGTTTTAGATTTTAATCCATGATTCATTATCTTTTCCTTGTTTCCACCCAACAGATATCAGCCTCCTTTACCCAAGGACCAGGTGAAACCATTGGTTGAATATGACTACGAAGGAGGTAGGTTTGGATCTGGACTCATTGCCCCAATTTTTTCCCCTATTTCTTTGACTCTTGTTGCTTACTCTTTTAATGAAATCTAGAGGGTTCACCCAGTGGTCGAGGCAGAGGCCGTGGAGGTCGTGGAAGAGGAAGGGCTAGAGGTACCTTTTTTTTTTCTGACTACATAAAATGTGAATCCACTTATTTTGTACGTCATAATAACATTGTAACTTCTAAATATAGGCAATGGTAACATGGTCACTGATTATGATGGAGAGTGGGACAATAGGGGTCGTGGATATGGTGGTAGGGGTGGTCGGGCCCGTGGTAGAGGACGTGGTTTTCGTGGCCGTGGACGAGGTGGCTATGGTGGCTGGAATGAGTACCCACAAGAGAATGGTGGTTATAATGGAGGCTACAATGAATTTGAAGCTCCCAATCCTGGTCAAGACAGGGGTATGAATTCAGAAAAACAAAGCTATTTTCTTTTGCTTGGAAAGACACTCTAGCTATTTTGGATCGCTTTTCTGATTTTGATTGTTTAAACCAATAAAAACATAGTAAAGCTTCACTTAAGAAATTCTAATTTTACTAGGAAGCTGAAAAGGTTACCCGTTAGAAACCTGAAAATGACCTAGATCCAGTTATTATGTGAATAAAATCCTTCAGCTAGCAAAGAGTAGGTAACAAGTGGTGTTTCTTATTGCTGCTTTCTCTCTCAGATCCCATCACATTATATATGGTACAGGACTGAGAGAAGTGGGTTTTATTGTAAAAGATGATTGGATTCAACCTTATAAATTCCAGTTATCGTGGTTGATACCTGGAAGAGATTTAGGTTAGAGTTGGAATCATTTGTTAGTGCTGCCTAATTCCCACTGCCCCTTCAAAATTTCTTCGTGTTTGGGCAATGCAGCTCATTTGCATTCTCGATCTAGACTGCTGAAGGTGGTGACCAAGAGCTAAGGAGGATCGTGATGACTAATTATAACAAGCTATCTTAATCTTTTGTTCATTAAAGAAGTTGCTTTCTATTCTTTGGATTAGTATCATATCAGGGCCTGTCTTACAGATACTAAAAGAAGCAAGCTTCTCACACAATAATCCTTAATTTATGCATCTTCATAAATATTCCTGTATATAGGTATCACATGAACACAATATTATGCGTAGTTCTCAAAATGACTAGAGTGGAGCTACTTACCAATGTTCTAAAATGCGTTTTCAGTATGCGTGCGGTCCAGGATCGCATAATGCATAATCGGATTACGTGCCGATTATGCGGATTACGCGAAATTATGCGGAATATTATTAATAATATTTTAATATATATTAATATAATAATTATAAAAAATGGATATATTAAGTGCTATGAAACTCTAAAAAATTTTAAATAATAACCGTAAGCATGTAAAATGAATATAACTTGGCTCTACATAAGAAATTATGTAGTATGAAGAACTCTACAGATTTTATTAAAAACAAAGAGGAGTTTAAACTCTACAAATAAGTCCTTAATTTGTAAAATGAAGAACTCTACAACTACCAGTAAAAATAATAACAAAATAGTAACAAAAAACTCTACAAATAGTAACAAAAAATAGTAACAAAAAAACTCTACAAATCAAATAGTAACAAAAAAATCTTCAGCAATCAGTGCTTAATCATTTTATATTCTTTATCAGAACTCTGCAGCAAGCCAACAACCAGTAAAAATACTAACAAAAAAAATCTACAAGTAACTCCTAATTTTCTGGTAACCAATAACAAATAACACTTCACCCGTAGACAAAACTTTGCAGCAACCTGCAACCAGTCCTAATTTTCCGAATAAAACCCTAGCCCTAATTTTTCTGAATATTTTCTTTCACCAAAGAATTCAACTCTAAAATCAACTCATTTTACTCAAAAAAATTATCAAAAATGTTCCAAAGAAATAATACCCAAAAAAAAAAACAAAATCAAAACCCTAAATAATCCAAAATCGTAACTGAGAAAAAAAAGAAAAAAATTACTTGCGCTACCGTTGCCGCCGAAGAGCTCGCCTTGAGGACCGCAGCCGCCGGAGGAGTTGTCGTCGGATCACCGGTGAGATCGGAGGGGGGAAGGGGTGGTCGGAAAATTAGGGTTTTTTTATGCTGGATTCGGGACTCGGGAGTTTCGATTCGAAGAAGAGAAAATAATCAACGATAATGTTCAAGAAAAATAATCCAAAAAAATCAAAACCTTAAAGAAATCTAAAATCCTCTTAACTGAAAAAAAAAGGAAAAATTACCTGCGTTGTTACCGCCGCCGGAGAGTTCGCCTTGAGGACTGCAGCCGCCGGAGAAGATGTCGTCGGGTTGCCGGTGAGATCGGAGGAGGGAAGGGGCGATCAGAGATTTAGAGGGTTTTTTTTTTCCGCTGGGCTCGGGAGCGATTCGAGGGAATTTGGGAACCATCGATTCAAAGAGTAAGGGAAATAAGTAATGGGTTGCGGGTGCGAGTCGGGTTTTGGGTGCGGGTCGGGTGAATTTTTAACGTTCGAAACCCGATAATCCGTTTGTCCGCATAATTGGGCGCATTCTTCTTTTTCTACGCGTTTCAGTGGCGCAAACGCCTATGCGGGCGCATAGGCGTTTTTTAGAACAGTGCTACTTACTGTATCAAAACCTAAGTTTAAATAGAATTAAGCTTTACCTCCTTTGTGTTGCTAGTGCTTAAAAGTGCCAAGAATAAAAGTGTACCACTGACCTGGTAACACTGCCTTATCTCATATGAAATTATCTATATCTGGTTCTCTTGTCTCTCAAAATGTTCACATTCATTATGGACATTTTGCCGTGTATAACCATACGCATAGGTCCTCTAACTTTGTGACAACTGTACTCCTTTTTTTCTTTCCAGTCTACGTTGTCATGTATAGAAAATATTCTTAAAGAAGGTAGAAAATTGTCTGTTTCAAATGTGAACAGGATCTGTTTCAAGAGTATTATATTTTCTTCAACAGTCTTTTTAATGCATAACTAAATCAATTTAAACAATAAGAGAAATTAATTAAGTTAATTGCTTCAAACAATTAGATAAGTTGGGGGGCTTGCATGGCGAGTGGGGGTTGTGTATTGTAGGAGGATAGATGCATGGTTTAGTTTTGAGTTTGAATTTGCCTAACCTGACTTGTTAGAATAAAGACAAAAAAGAAAGAAGTGCTTTGAGAATAACAAGCATATCCTCATCTCCTTTTTGCTCCCTCTTGCTATGATCTGTCAAACATGATTTGGCCATTAGATGGACAGCGGTCCATGTAAGAGACAAGTGCATTCCTGCAGGGTACACTTGGAGCATATGGTATTACTGTGTTTGGATTTGTTTTCTTTTACATCGTATGGCGACATGCACTCCAAATTATGAACTGAGCATCCACGTTCAATGGAAATTGCATCCTGATGAACGTTAGATACTTGGAGATACTAGGAAACAAGGACATTTCTATTGTCAAGCCAAGCCGTGTCATTGTAGTTTCATACGACTTAAATATATGTATCTGTTTTGTATTTGTCACTATTCATATATTAAAGAATCTTATATTTCTAAAATGATAAGTTAAAAAAATAGCGACATTGCCCATCTTATATGTAATGTTAAGGTAAATAGCAGTTTACCATTTGTAATAGGCGGCACAGACTGGCACACATGCATTTCCGGGTGACATAAGCCAAATTTTACTTGGGGAAGTGTCCTACGTAGTCCAGTGTTCTAAATATCGGATACCGCTCCCATATCGGTCAGCCAAATATATACCGAATACGGGATACCAGACAGGATATCACGATATAACGCTAAATACCGGAGTGTCATATCGGTATCATACTGGTTAAAGAATAATCATATAATTGGCTATATAAAACATATTAAAATACATAAAATAAGTTTATGGTACTTACTTTGGTTTATTTGCATTCAAATTACGAATTTACAGATACCGTTTAGAACGTTCGTATATGCACAAAGCGACAGATAATCATAAAATTACAAAAAAATAAGTTTCAAGAAAAAAGAGAAGTGTTTCTACAATACAAAAGTGATATAATTTACAAAATTACAATATTGTCTTATAAATGAGTTTATCTGAAACATATTAGAAACTTTAAATATCAATGTTTTCAATACATTCTCTAGCTAGAGTCTGAATCCACTGGTTCATCTGAATGCATGCCTTGCTTCTCATCATCTGATGACGAATCTGATGATGTGTACGCTTCTTCCTCATCATTTTCATCTGATGCGGGCCGCTGCTTAGACTTTGAAGATAAGGATGCTATCCCCTTAGAAGTTCTACTACTTTTGAACTTGGATGTTTTAACTCTCACTCTTTCTTTTCTTCAGATTAGCACTCATAGCAATCGACACATGTCGAAAAGTCAATTGCTCTCTATTTTATTAGCAAATGACAAATCATAGTACCATCTCAAATGTGCTCCAGTTCCGTTCACAACCCGAAGAACTGGTTGTCAGGCTCAAAATTCTCATTGCCATCATTCTCCATTTGGGAGCATATGTCCCGTAAAATTATCACCATTGAGCTAGTAATGAATATTTAGAAATAGTTATTAATAAAATAGTTTTTTAAATTGAAAGTAGATTGAATTTTATATTTTTTAAATTGAAATGCATACCTGGATTAATAATTCTCTTTACTGTTGCTTTTGCAAAAGACATTCCAAATGATTCATTTTGATTTGATGCATTGGAAGCTGCTGTGCAATCTTATCAACTCTGTCATTATTATCTGGATAGAATCTATACATCACCTCAACGAAGCCCAACATAAATTGCCTATCAGCATCGATCTCAGTTTGCTTCGCATAGTAATATAGAGGGTTCAAGAGATATCCAGCCTATATAGAGCACCCTTCAATTTTTCCTCCCATCTCTTATCAATAATCTTCCATATTAGAAGATATTTCTTCTCTTCACCCCTAAAGCATTTCTTATTTCCTCTTTAGCAGTCTCTAGGTCACCGTACAGAAAGCCCATTGAAGAGACCTTGTCCCTATCAATTCTGCGCAAAATTTTCACTAGTGGAGTAAATATTTTTAGCGCAAAATTATGTTCTCTCAAAATTTGTTACTAACAATTATTTTTGCAACCTAAACATTCATAAAAAGATGTATTAAAAAATATAAATAACATATAAGTTAAATTTATAATATCAATTTTAATTAATTTAAATAAATACCTTCTTGTCTGCATCTGTTCTGGATAGACTGCAATCCATTCATTCATCAGAAATAAACATATATTGCAGCTCTTTTTTCTTCTCTCTTATTGATGACAGAGAGAAATGTCATGGCAAACCTAGTTGTACCCGGCCTTATTAGCTCTCCACCAATCGCCTTTCTCATAATATCTAGAGACTTGACGTGTCTGTATATGTACACGAAAACTGATCTTCCTATCATTATTGCACTTCGGATATGTTTAATCTTTTCAATATCCGCAAGTATTAGATTAACTATATGTGCTGCACAAGATGTCCAAAATATATTTGGATGCGTCATAGCTAATTTGTTTGCTGCAACCATATTTTTCGAAGTATTATCTGTCACAATCTGTACAACATTTTTCATACCAACCTCATTCATTCCCCTCTACACAAATTTGTGGATATAATTGTCATCGAGCCTCTCAGAAAAAGCATCTTGCGATAATAAGAAGGTTGTACCGACCGGACAATGCACAACGATATTAATTAAATTTCTCCCCTTTCAGTCCGACCACGCATTAGTCATTAAACTGTAGCTATTTGTTCAGAATTCCGTTTGAATAATTCAAAAGTTGCATTTGTCTCCTCAACCTCTCTCTGGAGACAAATCTCGCTTAGCTCATATGGGCTGAGAGTCTGTAAGTTTGGTTCATACATGCCAATGGCTTGAACTATCTGCATAAAAAATGGCAGCGTAGCAATATTGAATGCAAACCCTCCTTCATAAAAAAAATCTGGCAATGTATCGAACTGCATCGTCTCTGGTCTTTTTTTTGGAAGCTGATGGCACGGTAGGCTGTTTTTGAGTTGCTTCCACTGCCTCCTCGACCGATCGAATTGCAAATTAATCCATCGGTCCTATTGTTTTGCGAGAAAATTGACCTGTTGTTTTGCGAGAAAATGACTCCTCTCGAGTTGTCTCATCATCTTCTTCTCCAACACGAAATTCTTTTAATAAATTTTGAAGTTCTATTGCTTTCTCTTCCTTTACTTCTCTAGTTTTATTTAGTATTGTCAGAGCTTTCTGCTTTACGTCATCTGGGACCAGAGGATAGCCTCTAACATGACCTAAATGTTTCTCCAGGCGGATAATACCTCCCCAATATTCGTTCTTACAGAAATTGTACTCCACTTTATTGGGCTTATTGGGTACTTTTTTTTCTCCCAATCCCAAGCTGGATCTTTGCCTCATCGTCTCTCTTGGACATTAGAAGCACTAGAATCAGACATCTTTCAAGTAATTTCTGATCTCAAATTTTATTAAAAAAAGACATAAAAAGTTAATTAAATAGCAAATATAATAAACTTAATTTATTTTATAGAAATGCTAATCTAATCTATTTGAAGTTGAGTGCCCAATATAGATAATTATTGGCTACTTTTTTCCCTAATCCTGATCTAATCATATAGTAGGGAAAACTAAATTATATCTTACAAAAAATTATTTCATTAAAACTATATAATCCAACCTATATTGTACTATAATTCAAAATTTTAAACCCTAACATATCCATAGTATCACTGTCACTGTTCAAAATTACCCAATAATATCACTGTCACTGTTGGAAATTGGAGTTTAGACTGTCACTGTTCAAAATTAGCCCACAATATCACTGTCACTGTTCAAAATTGGAGTTTAGACTGTCACTGTTAAAAATTACCCCATAATATTACTGTCACTGTTCAAAATTGGAGTTCGGCCACTGATTCAATGAATCAGTGGGCCGAACACTGATTAAGTGAACTGAATTAGTATTCGACTCACTGATTCATTGAATTAGTAGGCCGAACTCCACATTTTGCCTCAAATTGCACAAAAATATTAAAGATTTTAATATAAATCGCAATCAATTTAAGCTAAATAGCACAATTATAAGAGAAATTGAAGAAATTTGTAACTCTAAATCAAATTGACATAAAATAAAGCAAACTTGACTTATCCACTGCCCCACTGGACTTTCGACCGGCGAAATTGAGATGGCAGCATCAGAATCGACCGGCGAGCACCTTTCGGAGAATCAGAGACTGGGAGAAAAGCGATCGAAGAGTGGAAGAAGAAAGAGAGAAATAGTCAGGGTTAGGATTGGGCTCGATCGACTGGCGTTCGCGGGAAGAGAACGAGAGAGAGAGAGACGGCCGGAGAGTGGGAGAAGAGGAATCGGAGAGAGATTTATGGCTGGATTGGGAAATTAGTGTTAGGGTTGGTTGCGGGGGAGAAGTTTCGATCGCTCGGGTCGCTGGGCAGAGAAAGAGAGAAAACGATCGATTTTAACCATTTTTCTCCCCTCCCGACTGTTTTATTTCTTAACGGGTCGGTTTTTAACGGATTAATGAGTTTAACCCGCAGCCAAAACCCAAAACCCCATTAATCGATATTAACTAATACCAACTGGTATTTCTTATCTCGTTACCGGCCAATATATCGCCACGTGACCGATATATCGGCCCATACCGGTCCAAAACGAGAAACGATAAAAATTTCTCACTATCGTCTCGTTTCTTCCTTTTTCCCGATATATCATTATATCAGCCGGTATTTAAAACACTGCTACGTACCATATTGGTATGATGTTAGTGCATAGGTCAAAAGTTTAGGAGAGAGTTGAGAAAATTAACTGTAATCTTTTCATATATTAAATTTAAAATTATAAAAATATATTATAGCACATTAGATTAACTTGTTTTAATCAAGATATGTTGGATAAACTAAAGACACGTGTATCTTGAAACATTCCTTCATTTTGTATATTTGGATTATTTTAAAATGGGTAAATATGGCATCAACATTCCCAGGAGAAGAGTGGGGACCATCATTTTTTAAATTTGTTTGCTTTCCTAGGCAGTTTGTGTTTTTAAATGTCTATAGTGAGTGGTGCATGTTGGCTTTGGCAGATTAAACGAGTTGACTAAAGCTTTTAAAAAAAAAAAAAAAAAAAAAAACAATTTCTAGCATATATTGAGCCACCCCTGGTGGTGCAAATTTATTGATCTTGCTAGCAGCTGTGAACAACCAGTGTTATTACAGTGGCCATGAGTTGTGATGGTTTTCAGCAATTCGCTGAGCAGGCTTTTTCTATTCACGGCTATCTGGAAGTTTCCATGCTATAGTTGTAACATAAATTTGTTTGGTTAGTTACAGGTCGTGGACGTGGTCGTGGTCGTGGACGTGGTAGGGGTCAAAACCGAGGAAGAGGTCGTGATTATAATAGATCAAATGGGCCAAACGGACCTATCCATGCGGGCAACGGAGTGGCATAGTACTAGTTAAATTATCCATGAAGAATGCAAAATTCTGCCTCATTCTCCTTTTGAGTTACCATAGTTGTTTTTCTTGGGTACAGATAATTTACTATTTTTGTGCTAGCTCTTCTTGATACCGTGCCTGTGCAGTGGGCTTCTATATGTTTGTAGGTTTAGGTAGTTGTGCTTTTCAACTTTTTTTTTTTTTTTTAATTTAGATCAAACTAATTGTAGTACACAACTTGGAGGGCATTGCATTCTTTTATTTTATTGTTTTTTCGTCTAAAGGTGTTCTACTGGTGGATGCATGTTGCCACGTCTTCTGATACATAAACTTGAAATTACCCCTTTCTTATGGATGCATAGTACCATACAATGTCTATGCTCTAAGATAATTAAATATTTGCTTAAAATATTTATAATTTTTTTTATTTAAAATCATAATAAATACATGTATTTTAGAGTTAGTAATTTCTCAACACATAGCACGTGCTGTTTAAACTGGTAAGTACTCATTTACTAATAAAATAAATGCGCCAATTGAAAAAAATTCAACCTATTTTACCCAAATTGAAAGAAAGTTCTTTCTCATCTAAGATTCTAGGAATATAAAAATATAATATGACTGATGTAGTAATTTAAAGATTTTTCATATCCATATTACATATCTAAATATCAAATTCTTCTAGATTGGACCACTCCAACTTGAATTCTCTAGAGACTGTTTGAGCCTCGTAGATTTTGCTTGGAGAGCGCTTCTTTATTGCAAGCTTGGACCGATCATTTTTCGAAACAACAATATCCCTCCACTCATGAGCTCAGCCCAACTAACTCTTGAAGTGCAAGTTTGTTCAACCTTAATTGAAAATACAGTCAGTAACTATATATGTTGGGCAACTTAATTTCACATGAAGCAAGAGGTTTTGTTTGAATATCAATAGTATTATTATGCTTTAGGCGACTGACTCTAATCCACGAGTGGCAATGGTAATTCATTGAGCTTAGGTTAATGCTGTTGGTTTTAGGTAAGAGTGAAGGCTAATCTTGCAGTCTTCATTAATGTAAATTACTTGTCTTAAGGTTTTATAGTAACGTTTTTTTTTTTTTATTGTGTCAGCGATGACTTTGAAGTTTGCTGTTCTGAGTATACTTGTACTTTGAACTGTCTTGGGGGCTTATATATGTTTGGACTACTAGAAGGACATAAATTTAGCACTAGCTAGGTTACTCTTTGCCCATTTCAGTGACATCTCGAATGAGTAGAAGCTCTATGTTGATGCTTGCTCGCTCTTTCATAATATCATCGTTGAGAATCCAACTTGTATGTATCAAGTTGGCTGGACTACCAAAGGACTGACTTATTTCTGATGTGATTAATTGTTTGCAACAATTTTGGATGTTTTGAACGATGCACAATAACCTCCTGTGACTTGAAAAAAAAATATATAGATTCATCGCTATTGGATAGATGCAGCAGGTCTTTGATGTTTGCTATTTTCTCTCCCAAGAACATCGCAAAAATAACAAAAGGGTGAAAAAAAAAAAAAAAAAAAGGATTAGAATTAATGTAGTGTAGTCATAGTCACATAATGAACTAACTACATAAAATCAAAAGCTCATGAGATAGAGAGAGAGAGCGCACCCATAGAGACGATCCTTTTGGGGCTGAGCCCAAACCCAAATCCAGATTTAAAAAATTGTCAATGTGTGGGCCCACATGATCAGGTGTTTTGAAAAGGGGTATTTATAGGTTTGTCCCTCAAATCTTTATATATTATGATTTTGCCCCCCAAATCTTCATATTTAGAATTTTGCCCTCCAAATCATCTAAGTTACTACAATTTTACCCTCTCCCTAACTTCCTTTGATTTTTAACATGATATTACTATTTTACCCTCTCCTTATTCATTCAATCTTCCTCCTCTCTTCTCCTTCTCTCTGTATGGCTGTTTGAGGAAGGGAAGAGGATATTCGAATATTTATGATCAGGTGGGGAGGTGGAGCGATGCCAGAAGGATGAGGGCAGCAATGAGTGATGCGGGACGTCGAAAGCTCCTGGATACAGTTGGGCTTAATTTCATGTTATGCTAGCTGAAAGCTAAGAGAACAGAAGATAATGGCAACACATATTTGGGGCCTAACAGTGTCGATGCCCACGAGCGCAATGATAAACAACAGGGAAGATGCCTTCTTCTCAATATAATCTGCAGAATAATACAGAATGCAGTTTTAGATATAGAAGGATATAAGAAAGCATACAAACAAATACACTATCTCATGAACCAAAAGAAGTCAACAAGCAATATAAATCATTCAACTCCCACGATTAATTAGTGCAGCATAATCTCATGATTAGTGCAGCATAATCTCTGCAGCATAATCTCATGATTAATTATCCTAGAGATTCCCAAAATTAATTAGTGCAGCATAATCTCATGATTAGCTTACCTTGTTCGCCTCCCACGCAGATCGGCCGCTTCGCCGCTCCTTCGTAGCCGCTATGCCGCTCGACGCTTCGCCGATCGGCTGCTCGCCACTTGCCTCAAGTTCCACCGATCGTCGACCGCAGCTTCGCCGATCCGACGCTTCGCCTATCCACCCTTCGATTGCCGCTCCGCCTCTAGATCTGCGGGTCGATCGCCGCTCCGCCACTAGATTCTCGAGTCGGTCGCGGTGGTCGGCCTCACCGCACCTGGTCTCGGTTGGGACGAGAAGAATTGGGGGCGAATGGAATTGGGGATGGAAAGATTTGGGATTAGGGGTAGGTATTAAAGTCAAGGGTATTTAAGACATTTCATTCTTAAAAAAAATTAAAATTCAATTCTGCAGAAGGAAAAACTAAAGGAGGGGTAAAATTGTAGTAACTTAGATGATTTAGGGGACAAAATTCTAAATATGAAGATTTGGAGGGCAAAATCATAATATATAAAGATTTGAGGGACAAACCTGTAAATACCCCTTTTGAAAAATGTTCATTTTATGGGAGAAAACGAGAGATTGAGACACTGAAATTCAATAGAATCAAACTAAATTAAAATAAAATTTGAAAGAAGAGAGGCTTAGAAAAGCTTTTCTGAGCCGAATTACAACGAGGAAGGAAGATGAATGACATCATCGATGTGAGGAACGATCATTCAAAAGTCTGAAAACTATGTCGAAAAATTGAAAATCGTCTATCCTTCAAAACATATTTAACCTCTGTATATTTAAGAATTTTCTGAATCTCCTATAGTGGGAGGATTAAGAGACCATTTAAAAGAGTTTTCAGCGCTTTTTTAGATTGAAACACCTTGGAGAACCAATGGTTAGCCGTCCAAACTACTAGATTGCCAATCATTGGTGATGAACACCCAGTGCCTCATTTAAAATGTTGTCCAAATCAACTTTCTTTTTATAGTGACAAATTGGAAGAGAAAAGAAAAAGAAGAAACCTTTGACTGAGCATTAATATTGTATATAACAATGCCATAGAACTATGAGATTGAGCCACAAGTAACTAAAAAATTTATAATGCCACAAGAAATAAAGAGTTTTAGATCAACTTCATGTATTTCATGATAAATTAACATCTATAATTGCTTTTTTGTAAGGGGTTTTGCGATATCAGCTCTTTAAATCTTCTATATTTAGATATTGGTCCCCTAATTATTCATATTACTATTTTAGTCCCGAAAAGTTTTAATCCATTTTAATTCTTTTGTTAGTTTTCCTATCCACCTTACTTAATAACTTGGGTTAGGGCGTAACCAGGAGTAGCAAATACCGTTTTACTTACCAGGCTCATTAGATCTTCTAAAATAAATGGAAAAAGAGAAAAATTAAGTTCACCCTCTTCTCGCTCTATAAATCCTTAATCTTACTGGATTGTATGTGAATTGCCCTCTCCCTATTACCTCTACTGCCTCCCTCCTTCTCACCACTATCTCCTCTCGCCCTCCTTTTTCCTCTTCTTCGCGTTCATCAAATTCTAAGATTAGATGAGAATGAGTTGGATTCATTTTATGATGACATAAAGTTGTGAGGGAGAAGAAATTAGTGTTAGCAAAAATAGCAGAATAATACTAATGTAACAACCAGCGGAACCAAATAGTTAACCGAAGAGAAAAATAGCAGAGACAGAGAACACACAGATTTAACGTGGTTCGGTAATATGCCTACGTCCATAGGGATACGATCGAAAAACTTCCACTATATTAAAAGATGATTACAACTTTCTAATTCTCAACCACAAGAGAAATATTAATTTAAATCATATATGAATATGAGATCAAGCCCTCACCTGATTGACTGCTACAGTCGCCTCACCACTTTATTTGTAGCTTCTTGCCGCAACAAATAAAAGAAAAAACAGTGGCCGCAACACCACCTTCGCTTTGTTTTGCTTCAGCCGAAAACAAAAACAAATCAACCCAGCCCCCACACAATTATTTGTTCAGCCACAACAAATAATTGCTCCTTGCTTCAGGCCGTCACACCTAAAGAAGCAACACCTCCTTTCTTCAAGGCCGCACCAAGCAAAGAAAACCGCAGAAACCACCAATTAAATTGGCTTAAAAAAACTTCAGGGGGCTCTCCAAATCCCTAGCCGCATACCCCCACATATATATATATATATATATATATATATATATATATATATATATATATATATATATATATATATATATATATATATATATATATATATATCATAATGAGTTTGGGCCGGTTTTAAACCCGTTTCGGCGGACCGAATCCGTTGCGACAATAGGGCTCCATTAGCAATAATCTCCCACTTGAAGACCTATTGCAAAAATTGTAATATCTTTACATGATAATTCTAGTGTCCAAAGTTTTTACTCGATCGTTCAAAGTCTCAATTTCAGCATTCAAAACAAATGTATCAAAGTTAAGCAATAGCTCAATTTTTTCCCATCAACCGGTTTTATCAATATATCTGCAGGATTCTTACTGCTCTCAATCTTCTCCAACTTCAATTGGCAATCCTCTAACAAGGATTTAATAAAGTGATATCTCAAGTGAATATATTTAGTCCGTGAATGATACGCTGAGTTTTTAGTAAGATGAATTGTACTTTAACTGTCACTGAATAACCTGCAATCCACTCCATCAAAACCCAACTCACTCATCAATCGTTGCAACCAAATAAACTCCTTACTTACTTCTGCAGCTGCAACAAATTCAGTTTCTGTCGAAGATAAAATAACAATTGATTGAATATTGAAATTCAGCTTATATTGTTGTCCCTCCTACAGTAAAGACATAACCTGTGGTGCTCCTACCATTGTCTCTATCATCCACATGGTTCGAATCCACAAAACCTTACACATCAATGTTATCACCCTCAAAATACAAAAAATATTTTGAAATACCTTTCAAATACCAGAAAATTCACTTCACCGCTTTCCAATGTTCCTTTTCAGGGTTCTTCATGAATCTACTCACACTGCATGTGCAATATCTGGTTTCGTACTCACCATTGCATACATGAGACTCCCAACGGCCGATAAATAAGACACATTCTTTGTGTGTCTCGTCTCCTCATCTGTCTTAACACCTTACTCTTTTGACAGTTTGAACTGGCCACCAAAACCTGTAGTTACCGATTTTGCATTTTTCATATTGAATCTCTCCAATACTTTCTTGATGTACCCCTCCTAAGATAACCATAATTTCTAACTTTTCTTATCTCGGGTAATTTGCATTTCAAGAAGTTATTTAGTCTCACCCATGTCCTTCATAGAGAATCTCCCTGCCAACTTTCTCTTCAGATCATTGATTTTCTTCATGCAAGTACTTGCCATAAGCATATCATCTACATACAAAGTAAATATAATAAAGTTATCATCCTTAAACTTTTATAGATATACACAATGATCTGAATTGCATCTGACGAAATTCGAATCCAACATAAACTTGTCGAATTTCAAGTACCATTGCCTCGGCGCTTATTTCAACCCATACAAGCCCTTTTCAGTCGACATACCCAATTCTCCTTTCCTTAAACTTTATATTCCTCTGACTGTTCCATGTATATTTCCTCCTCCAAATCACCAGGAAGGAAATTAGTCTTCATATCGAGCTGCTCTAAATACAATCCTTTCACAGCCACAATACTCAGTATTGCTCTGATAGAAGTCATCTTGACAACAGGTGCAAATATTTTATTGAAATCAATATCTTTTCTCTGACCGTATCCCTTCACCACAAGTCTAGTTTTGAACCTTTGTGTCTCTCCTGCCTCATGTTTTACCATATATACCCACTTGTTATGTAATATTTTCATCTTTTTCGGTCGCTTCACCAATTTCCATGTGTGATTCTCCTCCAAAGAAAACATCTCATCACGCATGGTTTGCTCTCACTTAAGATGAAATTTATCCTGCATAGCCTCTCAGTAACTCTTTGATTCACCTGCATCAGTATACAAAACATGATATAAAAGAAGACAGTTTTTGGGTTGGCTTCCTTATCCTCGTGCTCCTCCTCAAAGTGGGAATACTCTCTGATGAAGTACTGGAGCCATCAACTTCAGTCAGTGGCTCTCTCTTCTGTTCGGTCTCATTTAAAACTTGTATATTCTCAGGTGTAGCCATTTCTTCTCCTTCAGATGTAGATATTTTTTCCTTTCTTTTATCCATAGGATCCATCCCATCCTGTGGCTCATCCAATTCCAAGTGCTCTTTCTCAACTGTTTTCTCACTCTTACTCTCCATTCGGTCTTTATACATACAGTCCTCATTGAATACTACATCTCTGCTATGAATCATCTTGTTATGTTCATAATCCCACAAGTGATAACCATATTCGTCGCCACCGTATCCAATGAATGCACACTTCTGAAATTTAGAATCAAGGTTCTTTCTCATCTAATGATCCACATGTGCATATGCTATACAACCGAACACTTTTAAGAATGAATAATTTACAGTCTTACCAGACCACAACTCCTCTGGAATTCTTCCATCTAAAACACTACCTGGACTCTTGTTGATCAGATAGACTGTCGTATCTACAGCGGCTCCCCAAAGTTGCAAAGGCAAACCTACATGTAGTCTCATACTCCGAACTCGCTCCAAAATGGTTCTATTCATCCTCTCAGCTGCGCCATTCTGCTGCGGGGTCCTCGGTACAGTCTTTACTCTCCTGATCCCATGGGTAGAGTAATAGTCATCGAACTCTCTATTGCAAAATTCCCCACCATTGTCTGACAATAGACATTTTACCTTCAAACCTATTTCATTCTCAACAAGAGCTTTTCATATCTTGAATATCTTGAAGATATCGGATTTCTGCTTAAGTGCAAATAACCATGTTTTCCTACTTGTATCATCTATGAAAGTGACAAAATAAGAATTACCTTTAAGAGACTTTGCCGAAGAAGCCCCCCATACATCTATATGCACCAACTCCAATCTCTCGGTTTTCTTCTCCTTACCATCCTTCATAAAACTAACTCTTTACTACTTTCCAAACACACAGTTATCACAGAAATCAAAGTTGGCATCTTTCATATCTGTCAACATACCTCTGCATTGCAATACCCTCATGCCGCTTAGGCACAAAGAGCTTGAGGATGTGTGAGGACAAAAAACTCACTTAGGGTGATTTATGCACTCACAAAAGAAGTTAGAAGAGGCACCAGAATTCTGATGGTTTTGATACCATGTGGAAAGTCCCTTCCACTGCACCAAAACTCCGAAGTTGTGTGAGAGTTGAGAGAAATTATTTTGTATTTTAACAGACCCCCGCAGGTTAAAGGTCCATTTTGGACAGAAATATGGATTTTATGCAGCGATACATATATTTTTTTAAATTCGCAATTAAATGCACGCCTGGCAGGATTTGAACCTGTGTTGCTTTGATACTACGTTGAAAGAAAATAGAGTGAAAGTGGAATGAATAAATTTCTGTATATTTTCTTGTTATGAACTGTACAATGAACCATTCTTTTATATATGAAGGAGGAAAGGAAAAGAATAATTACAGAATCTGTAATTGATACTAATTACATAAAATTTTCAATTAGTTTAATCAGAAATTTGTCAACTATCCTATATTAGTCTAATTAGAAATTTATCAACTATCTTAATTTAGAAAAATATCTCAACATCTAATATAAAAGTATCTCAAAATATCTCAACAATATAATCATATCTCATCATATCTCAATCATATATTAACAGTACTTATTATAGACAGTAGCAAGTTACTCATTAGCCTAACTGTCTTGGCATATTTCATCTCCAGTCTTGATTCTGTGAGATGCAAAAAGCTTTTTATCACGACTCTTAATACGATATCCTTATATTAGTTTCTTCCGCACCATTCATATTAGTTTTGGAAGCTAGATATAGATACTCTCCGATATAAAAAAATTGATTTATATTTTCAGTTTTAATCTTCAATTCTAAATTTTGTTGTGTAGGGATCTTTTCTCTCATCATTTTGGTCTTTTTTTTATATTTTTCTGGAATTTTTTCGGATTAATCGATCTTTAGACCATTACTAATTAAAATAATTAATTTAATATAAAATTCTAACTTTATCCTTTTCTTATATCAATTCAACTCAGCAGCATATTTGATAGTTGGTGATTAATTTTGACCCTAATGGAAAATTTATAATTATTGGAAAGTTGAGTAACATTTAGTTCATATATTTAACTAGATTTAGTTGCATATTTAACACCTCAAATATGCTCCAAAATATTTATATATTTATAATAGCTTCTCCTCTTCATCTTCTTTATTTCTTCTTTATTTCTTTTGTTGGTATTACGACCCAATTCCTGTCCCAACTTTCTCAAAAAAAAATTGCCAAGAAAAATCCTCATAAATCTTCACATGGCTTATTTTTAGTGATTTCTTTATCAAAACCTATTATGATTTTTTCTCCAAGATTAAAACCCCATCTTCATCAACAACATGGTCAAGTTGAGCTAAGTCCGACTTCTTAACTTTTGGAGCCCTTTCATTTTCGATTTGGATTAAAATCAAAATTTTCACAAATTTCTCAATAAAAAAAAAAAAAAAAAAAAGCAATTTCTTACACATTCGGTTATCTTTGGTTTTTCCGTTGTAGATTGACCATTATAACCATTTTAAATAAGAGAAAAATTAAATTTTTCATTAGCCTTTAAATTCAGTTTGAAAAATTTACGTTAGAATTTTAGAATTTCACTATTTTCTTGCACAATAGTAGCATATATGCATTTATAAATGCACAAATCACATACATGGATCATCGCATATTTAGTAATAAGTCTGCATAATTATAGATATTTTACTTTATATTTATCATTGATTTATGGCATGTATGCAGCATGCATGTTAATAGTGCATGTATCACTCCATTTTCGAAGAGGAACGGTAGCGAAAGTGTTGCAGTAAATTTTTTTCTCTCTTGGATAAAGTGAGAAATTACTCTAGTCTAAGGAGTATTTATAAAATAAGGAGTGAAACTGAGGCACCGCTGAGAAGCCAAGTCTATTTCTATGAACCGACTCAAGCAACTGCTTAGTCGACGGAGAACATTGATCATCTCTATCAACAATATACTTTTTGCTCCGCCAATAAGATATACTTTTCCTGGCCGAAAAACTAAAGATTTTACTCAACCTCATCAACACATGGACCAACATGATGAGGACACGTTGGTGAAAATTAAAGTATTTTGAGGTAAGAGTACCGATTACCTTGAAAACTTTGCGGGGATCCATATCCATCAATGAAGAACCATCTCCATTGATGAAGAAATGTCCATCTCTGCTAATAAAGAGCCATCTCCGTCAATGAAGAAAGTAATTAATTTAACCCATCGACGAGCCATCTCCGTCAACAGATAATTATTTAAACCTCTGAAATCGTGGTGTCATCCTACCACGATCTCTTGAAACAAAGGAAAGTTACAATCTCCCACCTATAAAATAATCCCTGATGTGCTAGGAAAGGGATCGAAAATCAGAATCCAAAAAACTTAGAAAAAAAGAGAGGAAGGTGAGAAGAGAGGAGAAGAGAACTCAATAATTTATTTTTTATTTTATTATTTTTTTTTCAAAAACAACCCATTGCATATGCTGGATAGACTATTTTGTTTTGAAGGTAGACAATGAGACTAAATCTTTTGGTGCCTGGTTGAGAGGTCTACAATCCATGGCTCCACTATCCCACACTAAAAGTGAAAGCTGTAAAAATTAGAGTGTTTTGAGGTGTTTTTAAAGTGTATTTTGGGATATTTTGAAAGTATATGTTTTAGGGGTGTATAAATTATGGGTTTAGGTGCTATGTGTTTTGGGGATATATAAACCATGAGTACTTATGTCTGTAAGCTTGTATATAGGAGTTTAGTTTCTCATGACTTTTATGAATTATATGGATACGAAAAAGATCAATATACCGTAATTTGGAAAAAAGAAAAAAATAATAGAGAAGAGGGATAGAATGGGAAAAAAAATAAAGGGGTATTTACAGATTTGTCCCTTACATCTTTATAAATTATGATTTAGTCCCCCACATCTTCATATTTAGAATTTAGTCCCCCAAATCCTCTAAGTTACTACAATTTAGTCCCTCCGTTAGTTTTTCCGTCCAAATAAACGGCAGAATTTAATTTTTACTTTTTTTTAAATAATGAAATGACTTAAATACCCCTATAAAGAAAAATGAGGAAGAATAGAGAGATAGAAGAGAAGAAGAAGAAGGAGAAGGGGGAAAGCTAATGAACCCAATGAAGAAAATGATAAGAGAGGAGGAAGAGATAAGGAGAAGAGAGGAGGAAGAGGAAATGAGAAGAGAGAAGGAAGAATGAAGAAAAGGAGAACAGAAGAGGAAAGGAGAAGCGAGGAGGAAGAGAAAAGAAGGAATTAAGGAGGGGTAAAATAGGAAAATCAGGTCAAAAAATAATCTGGGCTAACAGAATTTAAGGAGGGGGACTAAATTGTAGTAATTTAGAGGATTTGGGAACTAAATTCTAAATATGAAGATTTGAGGGACTTAATTATAATTTATAAACATGTAAGGGAAAATCTATAAATATCCCAAAAATAAAATGTATTTTTAAATAAAAAATTTTAAACACTTTAAAACACCCAGTTTTCGATATTTTTCAAAACACTCCAACCCAGTCTAGATATTCTGAAATATTTTAAGAACACCACAGAATACTGGATCCAAAAACTCATAAGCACGTATTCACACTTCATACAAGCCTTATTGGGTTGAGATGAGGCGGATCCTCTCAGGCTGAGCCCAGTCTCGATCGTAACCGAAACCCAGGATTGGACGGCCCTGTATGGGGCGATGCAAACACGGTAAAAGGAAGACCCCAGCCGAGGAAAACGCCCGCCCTTAAGTCGGAGGCGAAGGAAGGAGACTATGGAAGGCGCGAGAAGAGAAGAGGCGGTCGAACCCCAACCCGAATCTTCAACCGCCGACCCAGTCGATCTCAGTACGCTCAGTATTCCTCTCCGATTACTTCTCTTTTCTTTCTCCTGATTTTATTTTATTTAACTGAGTTTTTTTTAAATAAATTAAATTAAATTAAATTTTCCTGGCAATAGCATAAATTAAAGCAAGGGACAACAACTCTCAGCTCTAGGGTTTTTTGGGAACCCGACTATCCAAACATTGGATTTGATTTCAGCATAAATAACATCGTTCTTTATATGTTACCTCTAATAACCCAATTTCACCACAAAGAATTGGTTATTTGTCCGTTCACTGCGCAAGGTCTGAGCTTAGACACTGCACGATAAATCCTGTTGGTTGTAGAATATTAGAATATAGATTAGATAATGTTATATATTAGTTGTAATAGATTAAATCAAACTGACAACTAATCAAGCTAGAAAGATTGTTCAGTGAATCTAAAAAAAAGATTGAAATACTGTTTTACCTATATAGTTAGAATTTTCAGATATGGAATTCCAAACTGAATTAAATAAAATATAATTAGTTTATTACTTATTAAAAAAAATAGAATTATATATATATATATATATATATATATATTTATATTTATATTTATATTTATATTTATATAAATATAAATTATTACTTTACAGAAATAACCATAATGATATATGTATATATAAATGTAAACTAAGTTAGAATACTTTATTGTAAAAAGATGATCAAGGCTCGCTATCTTTTTAAGATCGATTCGAGCTCCACTTATATGCTTCTGGATCTCAGTGGGCGTCAGTCCCTAGGATACAACGATCTTTTGCAACATGATGGAAGCAGCAGTTCTGTTGCCTCTTGTGAATCAAGGTTAAAGAACACTCTCTGTTTTTTATGTATGAATGCAAGATAGAACTTTTAGAGACAGAACTTTTCTTGTGTGGAAACTTGTAAATGTAACGAAACTGGACAAGTCCTTTTATAGGCATTCAGACCAACGACTAGCAAACTCAATTTTAAACAGACATGACCGTTTAATAAAATTGTCGGATCTTTTCAGTTTGAAACCTAATGACTAACAGTCGTATCTATGCTGTTTGAATTTTAAGTGTCAAGTACACTAAAGCGCCCTAAATGCCCATTCGCCATCGCACATGCGCAGGTGCGTGCGCATGCGACTGTGTGTAGCACCATCCATGGTGCTCAAGGTTTCTCTTCTTATTACAAAAGTAATATCCTGGAATAAACAATTCTATATAAACCCACAATTTAACAACATGTGAGACTATATTTTGTTTATTATCTTGCCATGTATCATAGTTTGAAGTCTTTTTCCATTTACTTAATTCATTGTTTTGAACTAGTGAAAATTTGGCTCAAAATTTGCATTGTTCAAACATGAATTCAACAAATCCTTGGATATGATTATAACCCTTCGTTTTCTTTGGTCCAAGTCCAACCCTATAGTGATAATTTCTGTCAATTTATAGGTGTCTCCATTATGTATTTGATTAATCTAGATCCCAACACTGCTATTTTAGATGCCTGCTATATCGAAACATTGACACTGACCGTATGTGTGGTACAATTTAGGAGATTTCTCGTTCAATAAACATAAGTATGATGCATGTACAGCATGATGCAAGCATTTTCTGGGGTTAGAACTATAGCATATGAACCTTGCAGACTGGACGACAAGAAGTATTGGTGTCCATGTTGGTTAGGCCTATTTTTTCCCCAGTTGATATCTGCATATGTTAGTTTGTCATTGTACCAAGACTTAAATCCTAAATCAAGTGCGATAAATTCTAGATACATCTATGTGAGGCCAACATAGGTGATATATCTATGCACCATGGTTCAAGGTGCATTTTCGTAAATGATGTACAAGGTTTTAAAGTATCGGCCAATACCAATATAGACCACAAATATCTTTTTGCATTTTGAGGTACCTGATATGCGGTATGTCCTGTAATATTAATTCAATATTTTTAGCTCTGATACCACAGATAGTTGGTAGATTCCAATATTGGCTCCGATAATTTAAACCTTGGATATACTATATTCTTGCTAGATCATTCTTATCATGTCTCACGAGAAATGTATTACATAAGATTACACTTCGATGCTCGGATTAGTCACTGGTGTGTGGGATTGCTCATCACTTGTGAATTGTGCATAGAAATTTTATATGCATCTGTGGCCTATCCCTTGGATGGACTATGTAAAGGAATTTCACTTTTTTAGGCATGATAGATGATGATGGTTGCCATTTATTTTCATCAATAAACCCAGTTTTTATAAAAACTGAAATAGATAAGATTATTTATGATTTTTGTGTCATAATGTTGATAAGATGTGTAACCTTTCTTTTGTAAGAAAAAAATACTATGCATATCTTTGTTTGGCCTAAGCTTTGCTTTATCTTCGAAAACTCTATCTTTCTGCAGTGACATAGTCAAACTTTTGTTAGTAGGTATTTAACTCATGTGTTTAACCAAATTAGATTTGCATGTTATTGTGTATTACAATTATCTTGGATTATTTGTTTATTAGGACATCCCTACATCCTTCGTGTTATTCATTGCATTCTTTATGGAGCTGATAGTATTTATAGTCTCCCAATTTTTTTGAGAATTAATAATTACTCACTCGAATTAAAAAAGTAAAAATATGAAGACCCATACTTAGTGGTTAATAGAAACTATGAAGTTCACTCTAGAAGTTGTGATTAAGTTGATTTGAAACTTTATAAGTGGCTATATGGTAATGGAAGACATCTTAGAATATTCAAATAATATATTTAGATTATATATGAAATTTTTTATTTAAATACCAACTAGAGAAAAGTTCATGGCTTGATATATCTTTAAGATAATTATTGAGTTAAGAAGATAAAATTTTGAGACTCTGGACTTGTTTGTATATGACTAGTTTAAGTAAGGTTATAATTGTAAACTTACTAAGAAATATTTATTGGATTTTTGGGCCAGGATTCAATATAAATGGATCCAATAGGAGAAGGGTATAGTTACACAACTTTCTACAAGAAGTATACATGCAGATGATTTTATTTGTTCGTCCTAATAAAAAAGAGGGAGGTAGACAGAGGGCTTTGGCAGTTAGGAAAAAGAGAAGGAACAGGAAGATTTTGACAACAGGATGGGAGAAGAAAACAAAAGGAGGCAATGCTTTTCTTTGTATGTGTTTGTTCCTTATTTTTGGATCTGCTTCTTTGTAGCATATTTATTAGTCCTTCATAATCTTTGTTTTCTGATGTAATTCAACCAGTATTTACTCTCTTCTTCCTTTCTTTAACCAATTATTTGGATCAAGTGAGTAAAATTTTTTTAAGAAAAAGAGTTGAGCTGTGTTGTAACTATAGCAGGATAAAGAAGAGTAGGAAAATTTCCAAAACCCCTAGTTTGGCTGGTTTAGTTTTAAATGGATGTCAATATTGGCTGCAATATTGATATTGCGGCTGATATTACATTTATAAGTAGTTTCATAGCGTTTAGCATTTTTGAAAAAATAGCGGCGCAATATCGGCTTGGACCCGATATTGCGCCCGCTATATTGGATGCAAAATAACGGCCGCTATATCTTTTTATTTTGCTTTAGTTTTTTCTTTGTTTTATTATTTTATGGATAAAAAGTGAGATTTTTTTTTAATTTCAATTTAAAACTATGGTTATAAATTTATTGAAAATTTATTTTTCTTCCAAAGTGACACCAAAATCAGATGTGATGCCAAATTGTCGAGGTAAATAATCCTACACTTATATATATATATATATATATATATATATATATATATATATATGATGTTTATGCAGATTTTCATGATGTACGCATGAATTACCTTATTTATATTTGTTTTCTATGATACATGCATGCATATTTATATTATGATATTGACATATGATATTTAAAAAATATATCTAATATTTCTTCGAAAATGATATCCGCTATAAAATTTTTCAATCCGGTATATTCAAAATCTTTTGTTTTTCTTTCAATTATCTTAAAATTTTCAAAAATCTTTACAAAAAATATATTACTAACCTTAGTTTTGGTCACTAACTTTAGAATTAGGTATTAAATAATAGGTTTTAGTTGATTTCTTGATGTAGGAAGATCCTAGATACCAATTTCTTGTTAAATAAAGAGAAATGCAAACTTTACTTAAACGTTATGTTTCAATTATTTGAACTATTATATTATAGAGTTTATACAGATCTCATCCTCGGCCGAAAGGTCCATGGTTGCGGAATCACTTCCTGCAGCGAAGGCAGGACTATTCTCGATCCTTCTTTCTTTGAAGCAACTATTTTGGAATGTTTCCAAATGCTAATTTAACACACCATTCCTGTAATTGATAAAAACATTAGTTGTAGCTAAAAATGGATGTGTGAGGATGACTGGAATTTGAAGATGAGTGTTTTTGTTTTTCATTTTCAGATTTTCTTTCAATCTCCATGTGTGGTTTTCAGCAAAATTGGAGTTTTTCTCTGAGAAGGTTTTTTTGGTGTTTCATCAACTGAGAGTTGTATTCAGATTGTGAATCTCGCTGTAGTGTGGATTTCGTCAAATCTTGGAGTTTGTGGTGAGATTGTATTTTTCTTAGAGAGTTAATATAGTTAATTTCCAATTTACTTGAACTCAAATTTTGGGCATAAACTTGAGTGTTGTAGACTATGTTATTATAGTAGATTTATCTTAGAGTTACCCCGTGGTTTTTTCCTTTCACATTGAAGGATTTTCCGCTAAATTTGGTGTGTTCTCTTGTTAGCTCTCTCGATACTTATTTATTTTCCCATTTGGCTTATAGTTTTGTTTGGAGTTATTATTTAATTTGCACATAGATGGTAGTTTAGCCCAACAAAGTGGTATCGAGCTTTCGAGTGTTATTTCGGATGGTTGGGCCTCCTGAGCTGCAGATTCTCCTCGATCTTGATATTGTTCTCCGTGACCAACCGGCAAGGTATCTTCTTTCGCTTGTTCTTGCTGTTTTTGTTGCTAGAATTGGAGAAAATTTTAGAGATTTATAGAGTTTTGAGATTTAGTTTTTATACTTTTTCATAGTTATTAATAAAAGATTTTTTTTTACTATTCAATAGGTATGAAAAGTATGAGTGATTAAATTTCTTTATTGGCTTCTTTGTTAGGTCAAACTGCCATCTATGTGCAAATTAAATAATAACTCCAAACAAAACTGTAAACTAAGTGAAAAAATAAATCAAACACTAAGAGAATAAACAAGAGAATACACTAAATTTACGTAGAAAATCCTTCAAAATAGAAGGAAAAAATAACGGGACAACTTCGAGATAAATCCATAATAATAAAATATACTTTACAACACTCAAGTTTATGTCAAAAACTTGAGTTCAAGCAAATTGGAAGTCAACAATATTAACTCTCTGAGAAAAATACAATCTCACTGTAATTCTAGAATTTGACAAAATCCACACTGCAGCGAGATCCCTAATCTGAATATTATAACTCTCAGTTGATGAAGCACCAGAAAAGCTTCTCAGAGAAAAACCCAATTTGCTCCTATATGAAAACTGCACATGAAGATTGAAATCAAATCTGAAAAAGGAAAATCAATTTCCCTTTTTTTTTTTCCTTCTCTACCGCTTCTCTACTTCTTGGCTTGCCACAACCTTTTCATCTTTTTTTATTTATATACCAACTTACCCTAATTTGGTTTTCTTTTTAGAAACCCATAGAGTGGGCCCTAACCCATTTGGCTTCACGTGGGTTGGTGTCACGCCCCGTTCCCGATATACGATATACAAGTACGTGTAACAGATACCGTCAATATATTCGGTTTGAATATATTAAAATCTCAATAAATTTGCCACAATAATACTCAGTAATTACATTAAAAAATTTAACAAAAGTTTGACATTTTACTAATTGGAATGAAATTTAGATAAAGTTGAAATAAAATACAATAATACTAAACAAAAAGAAGCAGGGAATCTCTAATATGTTATTGAATTTCAACCTGATCTTCAAACTACACCAGATCCTACATCAGTTTTGGTGTATCCATCGGAAAGTTTGGACATGCACACTCAGGTCGTCAGATTGCGACCAAAACATTATATGTAAAAATAATTAAATGAATGTAAAAATATTATCTTAATTTGTAATAATAAAATTAACTAGTATAGGTTAAATCTAATGTCATATAGTTAAGCCAATTTTATAATAGGGATATTTTTGTCTAGAATGTCATATAATTGGAAAAGCTAACTGATGGGATATCACTGTTTCAATTTTATAGCAGTGATATTTTTGTCTAGAATGTCATATAATTAGAAAAACTAAGTTATAAGATACCACTATTTCAATTGTCTCATGTACAGACCCATGAAATAGTCACTTGGATTGTCCGATACTAAGTCGGACCTGCCATCAGGCAAACATGAATAATAGTAAGGTATGATCCAGCAAATCATCACACACCCATGGTGTGCAAATTATTTAGTTGTACAATTTAATATGTTACAACCGAAACATAATATATTTTTATCATCCAGTCTTTCCCTCCAATCGAGTGTCATTCAATATAGTTAATGTAGGTCTAAATTTTGATTTTCACAACTTGTATATGACTCATATAGGGACAATTTTTCAATTCAGGTATATTAGTTTGTTGACAACATGGTTCAAAGATGTTCAATTCATACTTTATTAAATAAATCACAATTGGCTATATCAAGAATTTACTAATTTGAGACATTATAGAGATATTAGCCAGGTAAGTGTATGGATATTGAGAGGTTTTCCGTACGATGTATGTTCCTTAATTAGAGAACCAGTATACAAGACAATTTTTCTAGACACCGATACAAAACAATATCACAAATAGTATTTTTCCACGATTATGTTTTTTTCATGATTTATTAAATATTAAAATATAACTATATTATGTAATTTAATAAGTATTCATTTAATTTCTAACAATATAAAGAAATAATAGGAATGTCAATGATTACACTTGTAATAATAAATTTAGTTTCTGCAAATTAATTTCTAACAACCTAAAGAAATAATACTTGTAATAATATATTTATTTTCGACAATTAGACGATATAATTGAAATAATATTTTTATAAAAAAATTAACATATTTAGTAAGTCCAAAAAGAACTCACTTGGATTTCGTTACCAATTATTAATCACATCGAAATAATGTCAATCGATAGGGATTCAAATGGAGGTAGGAGATTTCCCCGACAAGTTCCGGGAAAGGGTGATTGCTCTAGTGAGAGTGGTGGTTCCGACAGCGGACATGTTTCGGTGAGAGGTGGTGGTTCTGGTGGCAGCAACGACTCCGACGACGATTCCTTTTGGGTGCTCTAGTGAGACGAGAGGGAAAGAGAAGAATTTTAGATAATGCGTATAGGATTGAATTGAAAAGAAAGGTTGGATTTATATAGTGTTGGATTTAGGAGTTATAGAATACAAAGGGTTTAGGAAGTTATAGAATATTAAGGGATTAAGAGAATTAAAAAAGATAGTTGAGATTTATTTTAAGGAATTAAAAAGATAAATTTAATTTGGAGGTTTAAGTGGATAAATTCATAGAGCAGATGAAAGGTTGGGAGTTAGAGAACGTGAAAGGGTTTGGAGGTTAAGAAACATTAAAATTTTGAGAGTTAGAGAAGATAAAAAGTTTTGGAGGTTATAAAAAGTAAAGAATGATATTTATTATTTTGATTATTTATTTATTTATTGAATTATTTATGCTTATCAGAAATGAAGGGTCATTAGATTCTACCCCCTTAGAAAATTAATTTCGTCCTCGAAATTAAATAAAACAAAGTAAGGAAATATTTTTTTGCTCATTATTATTTGGACTACTTTTTATTATTCTTGTTGAGTTCAAGCTTGATTTACGGATTAGGCAAATTTTCTCAATAAAGAAGGGGAATTGGAATCAATGATAGATATAGAACTTATAATTTTAAAATAAGAATAAATATCAACAAATAAGTTTTTAAGTCTCATTTAGGATGGAAATCTTTATCCAGTAACGAATTTGGATATGGTTCAAAATTAATGGGTCAAAAGAATGGAATTTAAATATTTCAAAGAGTCAAAGGAATGAAATTCAAATATTTCAAAGAGTATTATTACATAAATATGGCAAAATTTTATATCAGGATCCAAATCAATTCAAGTTACATGAACTGATTTAAAAAACCTGGGCTCTGATACCGCTAAAATATCTGTCACGCCTTGCTCCCAATATACGATATACGAGCATATATAATAGGTACCGGCAACATATTCGGTTTGAATATGTTAAAATCTCAATAAATTTGCCACAATAATACTCAGTAATTACGTTAGAAAAATTCAATAAAAGTTTAACTTTTTACTAATTGGAACGAAATTTAGATACAGTTGAAACAAAATATAATAAAACTAAATAAAAAGAAGCAGAGAATCTCTAATACGTTATTAGGTTTCAATTTGATAATCAAAGTACATCAGACCTGCATCAGTTTTGGTATGTTCATCGGAAAGTCTGGGCATGCACACCCAGGTCGTCAAATTGCGAATATATAAAAATAATTGAATGAATGTAAAAATATTATCTTAATTTGTAATAATAAAATTAACTGTTATAGGTTAAATCTAATGTCATATAGTTAAGTTAATTTTATAATAGGGGTATTTTTGTTTAGAATATCATATAATTAGAAAATCTAAGTGATGGGATACTATTGGCTGTGCAGACCCATAAAATTATCACATAGATTGTCCGATACTGAGTCGTACCTGTCGTTGGACAAACATGAATAATAGTAAGGTATGATCTATCAAATCATCACACACCTGATGTGCGACTTATTTAGTTGTACAACTTAACATGTTACAACCGAAACATAGTATATTTCTATCATCCAGTCTTTCCCCCAACCGAGTGTCATTCAATATAGTTAATGTAGGTCTAAATTTTGGTTTTCACAACTTGTATATGAATTATATCATATACAATATTTCAATTCAGGTACATTAGTTTGTTGACAACATGATTCAAAGATTTTCGATTCATACTTTATTAAATAAATTATAATTGGTTATATCAAGAATTTACTGATTTGAGATATCATAGAGATATTAGCCAGGTAAGTGTATGGATACTGAGAGGTTTTCTGTACAATGCATGTTTCTTAATTAGAGAACCAGTATACAAGACAATTTTTCTAGACACCGATACAAAACAATATCACAAATAGTATTTTTCCACGATTATGGTTTTTTCGTGATTTATTAAATATTAAAATATAGCTATATTATGTAATTTAACAAGTATTCATTTAATTTTTAACAACATAAAAAAATAATAGGAATATTAATGATTGCACTTGTAATAACAAACTAGTATGTTCAGTAAGTCCAAAAAGAACTTACCTGGATTTCGTTATCAATTATTAATTACATCGAAACAATGTCAATCGACGGGGACTCAAGTGGAGGAAGGAGATTCTCCCGACAAGTTCCGGGAAGGGGTGATTGCTCCAGCGCAAGGGTGGTGGTTTCGGCAGCGGACATATTTCGGCGAGAGGTGGTGGTTCCGATGGCAGCAACGACTCCGGTGACGGCTCCTTTTAGGTGCTCCAGTTAGAGGTGGCAATCGGGCCGGGCCGGGCCCGTGCCTGGCCCGGCCGTGCCGGGCACGGCACGTCCCCCAAAGGGGCCGTGCCGCGCCGCCGGCACGGCACGGTTGCCCGGGGTTCGGCCCGGGCTCGGCCTGCCGGCACGGCACGGCAGGCCCGTGCCGTGCCAGGGCCGGGCCGGCCCGGTTTTTCAAAAAAAAAAGAAAAAAAGAAAAAAAAAAGAATCAAGAGATTTAAGAAAAAAAACAAATGTTATATTATATATAATCTCATTACATTTATGTAATTACTCTATAAATCTCTTTAGAAATTATAAAAAGCCCGAAAAGAGGGGAGAGGACCCTAACCGTCACCCTCAACTTGTTCTTAATATATTTTCTAAGAGATTTATAAGTTAAAAATTAAAAAAAAATTAAAAATACATGAATATCCTTACAAATTTAAATACTTTTAATCAAACTTCATTTTCTTCCGGTAAGCCTAAGATCCTTAGTACATCTTCTTCATTAGTCAAGCCTTATTCCCTATATTCTGCGTCGTACTAATCTTTCAAGCAGACACATATCTCCAATGTGTCCGACGCCATTGAGGTTCTCAAGTCCGTGAGCACTTTACCACCTGCGCTAAAAGTAGACTCCGATGCTACAGTAGATACTGGAGGAGTTAGTAGATCACGGGCCATATTGGAAAGCACGGGATATGTTTTTTCCTGTGATTTCCACCATGCCAAAATATCAAAGGATTCATACTTTTCAGGAGATGCGTTATCTTCATAGTTAGCTCTCTCTAAATAATAATGTAATTCATTAAAATATGTACTAGTTTGTCTTGGCTTTTTTCTGTTAAATAGAGATGATATTATTGGATTACGAATTTTCCTAGTAGATGGTTCTTTTGTAGTTTGTGTTGGCACACCATACATATCTTCATAAGTTTTATAAATAATATCTAAACATGTTTTAATATTATTAAGTAAATCCCTCATATTATTTTCATAAGACATATTTGTATAAAATAAATCTATTAATATTTCAAATCCATCTAACTTGCAATGGGGATTCATAACAGTTGCAAAATTTAATAAGTATGGAAAATCTTTAAAATATTTATTAAATTTAATTTCCATCGGTCGAACAATACTTTCAAGTATAGAGTGATTTCTACATTCATTAAAAACCGAAGTAATTTCGGTTAAATAATATAATGCAATGTGTGTAGTTGGGTAATAAGTTCCTGACAGTCCTCTAGATGCATCTTCAAATTTGCCTAAAAACTTAGAAATGCAATGCAACTGGTGCCATTCATTATTATATAAACTATACATTGGTGTCTCCATTTCATTAAAAGCATTTATTACATTTTTATACTGAATAGCTATGTTTAACATTTTATATGTAGAATTTCATCTTGTTCTAACATTTATAGGTACAATTCTAGGTGATATTTTTATATTTTTACATATTTGTTTAAATATTTGTCTTCTTGGCCCACTATCTTTAATAAAAAGTAATGTATACCTAAGATTCATTAGTGAATCATTTACTATTTTTAATCCATCTTGAACGCATAAGTTTAGTATGTGGCAAATACACCTAACGTGGAATAATTTTCCATCTAGAATTGGTTTTGTGTAATTTTTAAGAATTCTAATTGCGGCCGTATTTTCAGAAGCATTATCCAAAGAAATGGTAAATATTTTATTGTCTATTCCAAAAGCTGAAAATACATTTAGCATGGTTTGTGATAAATTTTGTGCATTGTGAGGAAAATCAAATACCCTAAACCCTATTATTCTTTTCTGTATGCACCATTCTTGATCTATATAGTGTGCCGTCATGCATAAATAATGAGTCATTTTTTTAGCTTCCCAACTATCTGCAGTTATAGCAACTCTAAAAATTAAAGAAGTAAAAATAGCTATTAAAGTGTCCCTCTGCTCTTTATATAGTTTGAACATATCAGATGTACATGTTGAACGTGAGACTTTTTTAAATTCGTCAGTAAATGCTGATTTACAAAATCTTTCAAATTTGCGATTTTCCGAAAAAGTAAATGATTGTTCGTCATGTATTAATCTTGCTAAATGTTCTCTTGTTTTAATTGGATCATATTTATATATACCTAATGATCCACCAAATGTACTTATTTGTGTTTGATGTGGTACATTTGGTGGGTGATTTTTTTCTACGTGTCTTTTAAGATGACCCGTTCCGCTACCTACAGGAAACGAATAAATTTTATGACAGTGTTTACACTTAGCTTTCCTAATATTGTTTTCTGTTATTTTTTCAAAATGTTTCCATATGTCCGATCTAACAGCCCTAGTAGATGTGGTAGTTTGTGTTTCGGGTAAGGTTGTATTAGTTGTTTCTTCCTGAGATACAGAAAATGATACTTGAGGAGGTTGTTCTAAGCGTTGATATAGATTTTGATATTCTTCATCAGTTAAAAATGGAATAAAAGAACCTGTGGCTTGAGAGCAAAAAGCGCCAGACAAGTGTGGATCTATTTTAATAAAATCCCAAAAATAACTAATTAAAATTCTCAAAAAAACTTTAAATTATAAATACCTACTTAGAGAGATGAAGCTGGAAACCGAAATAGCGAAAAAAACCTTGCTTCAATGAGAAAACTTGCTTGGATCTTGTTTGGGAGACTTGCTTGCTTGAGACTTCTTGATCACTTGAGAAAACTTGCTACTTATTTTGCTTGAGACTTCTTGAGAAATAAAAATTTTAGGAGATTTTTTAGAATGAATTTAGTGTATAAAAATGATGAATGGTAATAGAAAAGATATTGACGTATTTATAGATAAAGAAAAGGTTTAATTTGTAAAAAAAAATTACAAAACCCCCCCAACGGCTATTTTTTTAAAAAGAAAATTTCGACCGGCGTGCCGGAACGTGCCGCCGGCACGGCTCGGGCACGGCCCGGGCCGAGGTGCCGGGCCGTGCCCGGCACGTGCCGGGCCGGGCGTGCCCAACGGGCCGCCCGGCCCGATAGCCACCTCTAGCTCCAGTGAGACGAGAGGGAAAGAGAAGGATTTGAGAGAATGCGTGTAGAATTGAAATTAGAAGAGAGCTTGGGTTTATATCGTGTTGGATTTAGAAGTTATAGAATACGAAGGGTTTGAGGAGTTATAGAATATGAAAGGATTGAGGGAATTCAAGAAGATAGTCGAGATTTATTTTAAGGAATTAAAAAGATAAATTTAATTTCGAGATTTAAGTGGATGAATTCATAGAAGAGATGAAAGGTAGGAGTTAGAGAAGGTAAAAGGGTTTGGAGGTTAAGAAAGATTAAAATTTTGAGAGTTAGAGAAAGTGAAAAGTTTTGGAGGTTATAAAAAGTAAAGGGTCATATTTATTATTTTGATTATTTTTTTTATATTGAATTATTTATGTATATTAGAAATGTTGGGTCATTACAGCTAGACTCTCACAACAATCTCCCCTCCAGAGGAAGAAGACTAACCTTTAATATATTAGCTAGACTTCATGTTGGTTAGACCGGCACAAAGCTCAGGCTTCTCTCTGGTCATAATCTTTGTCGTCAAATCAGTTAGATTATTTTCAATATGAATCTTTTTCAACAGTATCAGCTGTTTTGCCACTGTTTGCCGTAACTAATAGTATTTTACATCAATGTGTTTCATCCACGAATGGTAAGTAGCGTTCTTGTTCAAGTCTATCACGTTCTAACTGTCACAATAAACTACAGACCATCTTGCTTTAAATCCAAATTTTGGAGAAACCATTTCATCCAAATCATTTCTTTTCCTACTTTAGCTACTGCAATACACTCATCTTCCGTTGTACGTAAGGTAACACATTTTTGTAATCTGGACTGCCATGATATAACTTCCCCTACAAAATTTAAAAGAGACTCAAAATAGGTTTTCTACCATCAGGTCACCTGCCATATCTACATCTACATAACCCTCCAAAATTGGTTCTGAACCTCCAAAAGTCAAATACATCTTGGAGCCATCTCTCAAGTATCTGAAGATCTATTTTGCTGCTTCCTAATGATCTTTACCATGATTAATAAGAAACCTTCTGACTACCCCAACTATATGAGCTATGTCTGGTCATGTACAAATCATAGTATACATCAAACTCCCGACCGTAGATGAGTAAGAAATAGCTGCCATGCTTTTTTTTCTTCATTTGTTGATGGACAAGTCTTCTTACAGAGTTTGAAGTAACTACCAAGTGGTGTTCAAACAAATTTAACATTCTTCATATTAAACTTTTTCAGTACTCAATCTATATACTTCTCCTATGATAGTCATAACTTTTTAGTTTTCCTATCATGACGAATATGCATCTCCAAAATCAGCTGTGCTGGATCAAGATCCTTCATATCAAAGAACTTGAATAAATCTGCCTTCAAACTGTGAATCAACTCAATATCTTGCCCCATTATCAACATGTCATCTACATATAGCAAAAGGATAATGAAATTACCACCATGGAATTCTCTAACATATACACAATGATCTGCTTTTGTCCGTATATAACCATGACCCACCATGAAAGAGTCAAATTTTTTTATACCATTGCCTTGAAGCCTACTTCAAACCATACAAACTTTTTTTTAACTTGCAAACTATGATCTCCTTACCTTTGACTTCAAATTTTTCATATCTAATTGCTCAAGCTCAAGATTCAAACTGGCTACCAAACCACTCAAATGGAAGTTATCATGACAACTAGAAAAAATATTTAATCTAAGTCAATGCCTTTCTTCTGACTAAAACCTTTCACAACCAATCGAGCCTTGTTCTTCCCTATCTTTTCACCATTTTTCTTCAGCTTGAATGGCCATTTGTTTTTTAACGCCTTTTTGCATTTAGGAAGCTCCATTAACTCATAAGTGCATTCCAATGTTCTAAAATGCATTTTCAGTATGCGTGCGGTCCAGGACCGCATAACGCATAATCAGATTACGCGCCGATTATGCGGAATATTAATATAATAATTATAAAAAATGGATATATTAATGCTATAAAACTGTTAAAAATTATAAATAATAACCGTAAGCATGTAAAATGAATATAAACTGGCTCTACATAAGAAATTAAAAAGATAGAAAAACTTATCTATTAACTCCCAATGTAAAAAAAAGAACGACACATGTATGTATGGATCAAAAACGTCGCTCACCTGCAAATCGAAAAGAAAAATTAAATGAGGATCAATATATATGATATATAAAAAAGTTTTAACACATAAAAATGAACAATGCATGTACAAATAAACATATGACAATAATCCACACATTGCTAATACATATTTGTGTCAACTACATAAGTAATTAGTTTTACATGTTCAAAAAATAATACAAGTTTTTGTCAAACACAGTTCATCCGACTCAACAAATTCTCTACTCATCCTCATTGTCATTTTCATATTGAACATTATTTTCCAACTCCTCGGAGCTATCATCATAATCGTCATTTGCAAGCATATATTGACATTTCAGCAGGCATATATTGTCATATAAGTTTTGAAATGGTCCAGCAGGCATATATCAAAAACCAGTATGTACTTCAGCTTGTCAGGGCCAGAAGTCTAGTAGTGTTACCTTTGAACATTTACATAGTATAATATATATACATGTTACTATCAACTACATTTCTCTAGCAAGCTGATTAAAGCTTATGCAAATAAAACTTGTATACATATTGAGTTCATTGATGAAAAGAGCACAGTTACATTTTTTTTAATCATCAATTTTGACCATCAGGAGACTATTGAAAGGAAAATTCAATTTAAAAATAAAAAAAGATTGAATTAAAAAAAATCTGTTCAAGGGGAAATGGACAGGGCAAAAATCAACCCCACACTAAATCCGGATTTGGTACTGGGAAAAAAATTAACGTACAAAATTAAAAAAAAAATAAAAAAGCTCACTGATGAGAAATTGAAAAAATAATTTAAAAAAAAAAAATCTCACTGATTGGAAATGAAAAAATAATTTAACATATAAAATTAAACATGAATAGAAGCAGCTAGAGAAGAAAGGAAAAAAAAAAAAAAATTACCGCCGGAGAGGAGAATTGTTCGCCGGAGGGGGAGGACCACGGGATTGATGATCGGATTTGGAGGACTCGAGGGATTGATGATCGGAGGGGGTTGAGCTCGAGGGATTGATGATCAAAGGACTTGATCGACCGATTCCTACAAAGATCACTCGATCAACCGATCGATTGATCAAATGGGTCGGTGAAGAAAAAACTTTAAGGGTCGACGAAGAATGAAACGGGTCGACCGACCGACTGACGGCGGGAAAGGACGAACAGAGAGAGAAAATTGGTGATCAGAGGGAAATTTAGGGATTTAGGATTTTTTTGGGCGAGAGATTTTTCTACGATGCGAAGAAAAGAGGATTCGACTCGATGTGAAGAAACGAGGAGAGAAGGGAATTAAAGGGTCGGGTGTGGGTCGGGTGCAGGTCGGGTTTTCAAAACGTTTTTGAAACCCGTTAACCCGCAAATAATCGGCCTGTCCGCATGCACAGGGCGATTTTCCCTATTTCTGTGCGTTTTCACCCTGCAAACGATTATGCGGGCGCATATGCGCCCACATAAAACGTTTTTTTGAACACTGGTGCATTCTTCTACAAAGAATTCATCTCATCTTGTATAGTTTTCACCCTGCTTTGCTTGTTCTTATGAAACTGCACTTTCTAAAAACTTTCTGGCTCATCAGTTAACAAAATATAATCTGATTTACGATACCTGATTGATGGACGATGCTCCTTAGTTGATCTTCTAAATTGAAGTATCGATGTAGTAGATTGCTTCCGTGCTCAACATCTTCTGTATTATCTTCCTCAACCACCGCTAACTCATCAACATATCTATCAATATGCGTCTCTCCCTCCTAAGTGGCACCGCCTGGAGACAAAGTAAGGTCAGGAACACCTTTAGTAGTACGTCTTGTACTCTTAGATTTTTCGAGATCTGTTATATTCTGATTTTGATAAAAAACCATATCTCTAATTTTGTTGATCTTCTTCTTTTTCGGATCTCATCACCTGTAGCCAAATTGTACATCACCATAGCCAACAAAAATACAAGGACTGGCTTTATAATCAACTTTCAACTGTTGTTCCTTAGGCACATGCAAATGTCTTACACCCAAACACTTTCAAGTGAGAATAGGAAATATCCTTCCATGTCCACACCTTTTTCGGAATCTCAAAATCCAAAAAAGCTGATAGAGATCAGTTGATTAGGTAGCACGCAGTACGAACAGATTCACCCTAGAATGACTTAGGCAGACTAGCCATCCTCAACATATTTCTAACCTTTTCAACAATGATGTAATTCATCTTCTCTGCCACACCGTTATGTTGTGAGTTACCAGAGCTGTTTTCTAATGTCGAATGCAATGTTTTGAATAGTAGTCTTCAAATGCATTAGACGTGTATTCCCCTCCCTTGTCAGTCTGGAAACACTTCAAAACCTTGCTGGTTTTCCTTTCCATTATGGCATGAAACTTCTTGAAGTGCTGAAAAATTTAGTCTTTTAATCCCAAACAAAGTACCCAGCTTTCTTGATGCATCATCAATAAAAGTAAGAAAATACTTATTGCCACATAAAATACTACACCCCAATGGGACTACATTCATTAGAATAAACCAAATCCAATACATTAGGCTTTCTGCTGGAGGACTTTAAAAAGAAATTCTGTTATTTACCAAACAAAAATCACAGAGATTAAGTGGCGTACCTTTGGCGAGAGGAAGGAGGGATTTTCTTACCAAACTCTACAATCCTTTCTCACTAATGTGAGCCAGCCACTTGTATCACAAGCCTGTTGAAGAATCAACTTTTGCTGCATTTACTGCTTCATTACACACATTTACATGTGTCTTGTAAAGTGTTTAACAAATTTTTCCTCTAAAAATGCCATTGACCCCTTCATTAGTTTCCATCCTCCGTTACCAAAATAACTTTCATACCCAGCTACATCAAAGGAATATGTAGATAGCAAATTCAGTTGGATGTCTAGCAAATGTCGCACATTCTTCAATGTCAAGATATATCCAACATCTGTCCATAGACAAATATCACCGATTCCTACAATGTCGGCATAACTATCATTACCCATTTCACTTTGCTAAAGTTAACCGCTTTGTACAAAGTAACGAGCTCTCTATTTGGAGTGATATGATAGGAAACCGCTGAGTCAACTATCCATTCAACAAATGTATCCGCAACACGACAACACTGCGCCTCTTTAGCAGAAAAAACTATCATTGCCACATCCTCATATGAAGTACTAACTGCGGTATTCTGATCAATTTTCTGATTCTTCTTCTCTTTCTGTTTTTCTTTTCCAAGCCTTGCAGTATTTCTTTATATGACCTTTCTTATCGCAAAAGTAACATTTTATCTGTTCTTTCCCTTTCGATTGATTTTTTAATCTCTTGTGCCCTTTAGAATCTCTGTTCTTACTTCTTCCTTTGTTCCCTGTAACAAGCTTGTGCATTATTTTTATCCATATCCTTTATTCTTGTCTCCTCATTGAATAAGCTATCTTTAACCATACTGAGCTATAACACACCATTAGGAGCAGAATTACTAAGTGACACTACTAAAGTCTCCCAACTATCTCACAAAAAACTCAGAAATAATAGTGCTTGCAACTCATCGTCTATCACTATCTTCATCGTAATCAACTGATTCACCAAGTCTTGAAATCATTTAAATGCTCTGCAACGGACCTTCCCTCTTTCAACATCAAATTCTCAAACTTTCTAATTGCAAAAGCTTTATTCTGAGTTGTTTTTCTCGCATAGAGATGGTCCAATTTCTTCCATAGACTTTGAGCATTTATCTTCTGAAATACATGATGGAACACACTGGGGTCAACCAATTGTCTAATATATCCAATAGTCTTGATTTTTCTTTTTCCATTCCTCGTTGGATTCAACCTTTGGCTTAGCACTATCACCATCAATGGGTTCATGCAAATCTTTACAAAAAAGCATGTCCTCCATCATCGGTTTTCAAATCGAATAATTAGACGTCGTGAGTTTAATCATAGTGTCTAAACCACTCTCCATTTAATTCACACAAGACAATCAACTCTACACAACCTGCGCTCTAATAATACTTTGTTGGGCCAAACTACCATCTATGTGCAAATTAAATAATAAGTTCAAGTAAAACCATAAACCAAATGGGAAAATAAATCAAGCTCTAAGAGAGCAAATAAGGAAATACACCAAATTTACGTGGAAAACTCTTCAATGTGAAAGGAAAAACCCCGGAACATTTTCGATATAAATCCTCTACAATAAAATAGAGTTTATAATACTCAAGTTTATGCCCAAAAACTTGAATTCAAGCAAATTGAAAATCAAGAATATTAACTCTCTGAGAGAAATACAATCTCACAACAAACTCTAAGATTTGACGAAATCTATGCTGTATCGAGATCTCCAATCTGAATACTACAACTCCCAGTTGATAAAGCACCCAGAAAATTTTCTCAGGGAAAATCTCAATTTACTCTTATGTGTGAAAAACACACATGAAGATTGAAAGAAAATCTGAAAAAGAAAAAAAAAAATCCCTTCTTTTCCCTTTTATCTTCCCTCCTGCCTCTTTGCTTCTTGGCTTGCCGTAGCCTTTTAATCTTTTTTTTATTTATATAGCAACTTGCCCAAGTTTGGGTTTTTTTAGCAAACCCATAGAGTGGGCCCTAGTCCATTTGGCCTCGTGTGGTCTGGACTCTCACAACACATGTATCTTGGTAGTCAAAATTGCAAAAGTGTATTGCCTTATTTACAATAGAGGCTAAGTATATTGTAGCAGCTAAAGCAAGAAAAGAAATTATTTGGATAAAATGATTTCTCCATGATTTGGGTTTGAAGCTAGAAGGGCTTGTAGTTCATTATGACAGTAAGAGCGCGATAGATTTGAGTAAGAACACTACTTACTATTCGCGGACAAAGCACATTGATGTGAGATACTATTAGCTACGGTAAACGGTGGCGAAACAATAGATATTGTTGAAAAAGATTCATAGTGAGAAGAATCCAACTGATATAATGATAAAAGTTGTGACAAGAGAGAAGCTTGAGTTTTGTGCTGGTCTGGCCAATATGAATTCTAACTAATATGTTAGATGTCAGTTTCCTTCCTCAATGGTCTGGAAGGGAAGATTGTTGTGAGAGTCCAACGACTCCAACCTACGCGAGGCCAAATGGGCTAGGGCCCACTCTAGGGGTTTTCTAAAAGGAAAACCAAACTAGGGCAAATTGCTATATAAATAAAAGAAAAGATGAAAAGGCTATGGTAAGTCAAGAAGTAGAGAGGTAGTAGGGAAGAAAAAAGGGAAAAGAAGAAATTTTTTTCTTTTTTTAGATTTTTTTTTTTTCAATTTTTAAGTGTGGTTTTCACACAGGAGCAAATTGGATTTTTTTTTTCTCTTAGAAGTTTATCTGGATGCTTTATCAACTGGGAGTTGTAGTATTTAGATTGAGGATTTTGTTGCAATGTGGATTTCGTCAAATTCTGCAGTTTGTAGTGAGATTGTATTTTTCTCAGAGAGTTAATATTGTTGATTTTTAATTTATTTGTATTTAAGTTTTTGGCATAAACTTGAGTATTATAAATTCTATTTTATTATAATAGATTTATCTCGGGTTGCCCCGTGGCATTTTTCGCTTTCACATTGAAGGGTTTTTCACGAAAGTTTGGTGTATTTTCTTGTTTACTTTCTGGGTGTTTGATTTATTTTCCCACTTGGTATATGGTTTTGCTTGAAGTTAATATTTAATTTGCACATAGACGGTAGTTTAACCCAACAAAGTGGTATCAGAATGTAGGTTATGTGGGCTTGATTGTCTTGCGTGAATTAAATAGAAGTGGTTCAGGCGCTATGATTAAACTCACGGCGTCCAATTATTCGATTTGGAAACTAATGATGGAGGACATCCTTTATTGTAAGGATTTGCATGACTCCATTGAGAGTGATAGTGCTAAATCAAAAGGTGAATCTAGCGAGGAATGGAAAAGGAAAAAATCAAAACGCTATTAGATATATGAGTCAATGGGTTGACATTAGTGTGTTCTATTATGTATCTCAAGAGACAAATGCTCAAAGTCTATAAAGAAATTGGAGCATCTCTATGAGTGGAAGACAGTTCAGAATAAAATTTTTACAATCAGAAAGCTTGTGAATTTGAAGCTGAAAGAGGAAAAGTTTGTTGTCGCGCATTTAAGTGATTTTCAAGACTTAGTGAATCAGTTGATTGCGATTAAGATAGTGATAGACGATGAGTTGCAAGCACTATTACTTCTGAATTCTTTGTGAGATAGTGGGAGAATTTAGTGGTGTTACTTAGTAATTCTATTTCGGATGATGGTTACAGCTCTGTATGATTACAAATAGCTTGTTTAATGGAGAGACAAGAAGAAAGAATATTGGTAGAGATACTGCACAGGTTCTTGTTACAGAAAACAATGGAAGAAGTAAGAGTAGAGATTCTAAAGAGTATGGGAGATTCAGAAGTTAGTCAAAAAGAAAAGAACAGATAAAGTGTTACTTTTGTTATAAGAAAAGTCATATAAAGAAATACTGCAAGGCCTGGAAAAAAACAGAAAGAGAAGAAGAATCAGAAAACTAATCAGAATACCACAGCTAGTACTTAGATGAGGACGTGGTAGTGATAGTTTTTTCTGCTAAAGAATTTGTCATGTTGCGGATTTATTTGTTGAGTGGATAGTTGATTCAGCGACTTCCTACTATATGACTTTAAAGAGAGAGCTCTTTACTTTGCACAAAGTGGTTAACTTTGTTAAAGTGAAATGGATAATGATAGTCATGTCGACATAGTAGGAATTAGTGATATTTGTCTATATTGGATGTATCTTGACATTGAAGAATGTGCGACATATGTCAGACATCCGCCTGAATTTGCTATCTACACATACCTTTGATGTAGCTAGTTATGAAAGCTATTTTGGCAACAGAGGATGGAAACTAACGAAGTGGTCAATGATATTTCTAGAGGAAAGATTTGTTACGCACTTTACAAGACACATGTAAATGTGTGTAATGAAGCAGTAAATGCAACAGAAGTTGATTCTTCACCAGACTTGTGGCACAAGTGGCTAGCTCACATGAGTGAAAAAGGATTGTAGAGTTTGGTAAGGAAATCCATCCTTCCTCTTGCCAAAGGTACATCACTCAATTTCTGTGATTTTTTTTACTTGGTAAACAGAGTTTCTTTTTAAAAGTCCTCCAGTAGAAAGCCTAATGTGTTAGATTTAGTTTATTCTGATATATATCGTCCCATTGGGGTGTAGTATTTTACATGGCAATAAGTATTTTCTTACTTTTATTGATGATAATTCAAGCAAACTATGGGTATTTTGTTTGGGATTAAAAGACCAGGTTTTTCAGCACTTCAAGAAGTTTCATGCCATGGTGGAATAGGAAACCGACAAGGTTTTGAAGTGTTTCCGGACTGACAATGGAGAGGAATACACATCTAATGCATTTGAAGACTACTGCTCAGAACATAATAAATCTCGAGAAATCTGAAAGTATAAGAAGTACTGCTGAAGGTATTCCTAATCTTACTCCTATCTTTTTGTCTCGAGGCGGTGCCACTCAGGAGGGAGAGACGCATGCTGATGAGCCAGCAGTGGTTGAGGAAAATAATACAAAGGATCTTGAGCAGAGGGAGCAACAAACTCCATCGGTATTTTTACTTCAAGTTAGAAGGTCTACCAGGAAGTATCGTCCATCAACTAGATATTCTGAATCAGATAATATTTTATGAACTGATATTGGGGGAGCCATAAAATTTTCAAGAAATGCAGTCTCATAAAGACAAGCAGAGCTAGGTGAAGGCTATGTAGGATGAGATGAATTCTTTGCAGAAGAATACACTTATGAGTTAGTGGATTTTCCTAAATGCAAAAAGGCGTTAGTAAACAAATAGGTGTTCAAGCTGAATAAAGAAGTTGAAAAGATAGTGAAGTACAAAGCTCAATTGGTTGTGAAAGGCTTTAGTCAGAAGAAATGCATTGACTTCGATTAAATATTTTTTCTAGTTGTTAAGCTAACTTCCATTCGAGTGGTTTTTAGGTTTAATAGCCAGTTTGAATCTTAAACTTGAGCAACTAGATGTGAAGACTGTCTTTCTCCATCGTGATTTCGAGGAAGAAATCTACATGGTTCAGCGAGAAGGATGTAAAGTCAAAGGAAAGGAGCACATGATTTGCAAGTTGAAAAAGAGTCTATATGGGTTGAAGCAGGCTCCGAGACAATGGAATAAAAAGTTTGACTTTCCATGGTAGGTCATGGTTGTACACGGATAGAGACAGATCATTGTATGTCAGAGAATTCCACGGTAGTAACTTCATTATCCTTCTGTTATATGTAGATGATATGTTAATAGTAGGACAAGATATTCAGTTGATTCGCAGTTTGAAGGTAGATTTGTCCAAGTTCTTTGACATGCAGGATATTGGTCCAGCATAACAAATTTTGGGGATGTATATTCAACATGATTGGAAAATTAAGAAATTATGACTATCATAGAAGAAGTACATAGACCAAGTGCTGAAGATATTTTATATGAAGAATGCTAAACCTGTTAGGACACCACTTGGTGGTCACTTCGAACTCAGTAAGAAGACTTGTCCGTCAACAAAGGAAGAAAAAAAAAGTATGGCAGCTATTCCTTATTTCTCTGCGGTCAGGAGTTTGATATATACTATGGTTTGTAATCGGTCAGACATAGCTCATGAAGTTGGAGTAGTTAGCAGGTTTGTTTTTAATCCTGGTAAAGATCACGTAGAAAATGGATCTTTAGATATTTAAGAGGTAGTTCCAAGATGTGTTTAAGTTTTAAAGGTTCAGAACCAATTTTGGAGGGTTATATAGATGCAGCTATGGCGGGTGACCTGTATGGTAGAAAATATACTCGGGTTCTTGTTTTACAGGGAAGTTGTATCTTGGCAGTCCAGATTGCAAAAATGTGTTACCTTATCTACAATGGAGGCTAAGTATATTTCAGCAGCTGAAGTAGGAAAAAAATGATTTGGATGAAATGGTTTATTCAATATTTGGATTTGAAACATGATGGGTTAGTAGTTCATTGTGATAGTCAGAGCGTGATGGACCTGAGATAGAACACTACTTACTATTCGTGGATGAAATACATTGATGTGGATATTATTGGCTACGACAAACAGTGGCAGAACAATTTATATTGTTGAAAAAGATTCATGCTGAGAAAAATCCAATTGATATGATGAGAAAGGTTGTAACTAGAGAGAAGCTTGAGATTTGTGCCGGTTTGGCAGACATAAATTCTAGCTAATATGTTAGATGTTGGTCTCTTTCCTCATTGGCCTAGAGGGGGAAATTATTGTGAGAGTCTAGCCCACGTGATGCCAAATGGGCTAGGATCACTCTATGGATTCTCTAAAAAGACAACCAAATTAGGGCAAGTTGCTATATAAATAAAAAAAAATGAAAAGGTTGCGGCAAGCCAAGAAACAGAGAGGCGGCAGGGAAGGGAAAAAAAGGAAAAAGAAGGGAATTTTTTTTTCTTCTTCATATTTTCTTTCAATTTTCAGGTGTGATTTTCACATAAGAGAAAATTAGGGTTTTTCTCTGATAAGATTCTCTTGTTTGATTTATTTTCCTACTTGGTTTATAGTTTTGCTTGGGGTTATTATTTAATTTACACATAGACGGTAGTTTGGCCCAATATCTGCTATAGTCGATATTTAAAACCTTGCATATAACTAATTTATTCATGCAATTCTATGAGTTGCAAAAACTAAATGCGGAATTTATTCTACGATTAATATTTGAGGAGATCCCTCTGAAGTTATCTATGAAGTACCCAATCTTCATATCACTCCACGTGCAATCTAGATAGGAATATTATATCTCATCAGTCAAAGATTTTTTTATATCAGTCATTATTAAGTCTGACACTCCGTAGTAGACCTTTTAGGCTTAATTTCCTTGATAATTTCTAGAAAATAAGGAAAACATAAAGATATTAGCTGTGTAGTATGAACAATTCCACCATGTATCCATTTTGCATCGGCCCATGTCAGACATGTGCAGCCTCCCATATGCTGTTTAAAAGTTAGGATGTATTAGGTTGATGTCTCTGTGTTAGCGTTGATCAAAATGGTTTTAATGAGAATAATAATTTAAAAGTAATTGTAATTAGTTCATATTATGTAATTGAACAGTGAATGTCCAAGGGCCCATAATTTCTGGTTTAATTCATAAATTTAGAGGAATTTTTTAGGCATATTCATGTCCCTCAACCTCAAACCCATACAATTTCTCGAAGAATAGAATAAGGGAACCTCAAATTAGGATTCTTCTAAAATTTCTCCGAAATGCCTTCTTTAATGTTTAAACCCGTTTAGTTATAGTACAACTCAATGTTTAAAATAGCGATAACGGTAACGTAACATTTTACCTTTGTTAGGTTATATCGCATATAACTTAACACATAACGTAGGTTGCTCAATTTCATGTTTATTTAATAAAAAAAAATATAAACTATATAAAATAATTTTATAAATTGAAATATAAAATTAAAATATCTAAAAAAAAAATATATAACCATTTTATAATCATAATCTATTCTAATTTTATATTAAATTTTACAATAATATTCATATTTATCTTCATAAATTATGTTAAGTCTGCAATCATAATTCCAGTTATCATTTAAATAAGAAAACAATATTCCAATTTTTTATTTCAATTGCAGTTATTATCATTGTTGTAATTTATATTTTGTAATATTTAATTTATCTTATTTGTAATTATTGATTTCAATTCAGTTGAAAATTCAATATAATCAACAAGTAAGATATTTTAGTAATAGAAGAGGAGTTACAAGCGAATAAGGAAACAATCGCAAATTAACGAATTAATAATTCCATAAGCAATCAAACAAGCCAACAACTAATCTAGTAATAAAATAACAACAATTCTTTAATAATTAAAATAATAATCAATAACAAAAATTACTAAAAAGATAATTATAAATAACGTAATTTAACGAAACATTACGTAATATAATATAAAATAACATAAAAAACGTACTGTTATGGTGCATTGAGTTATTTTTAGTTGTTACGTAGCGCTGGGGTTCCGTTAGGTTACGTAACGCAATATAACGGGTTTCATAACGCGTTATTTTCAACATTGGTACAACTCTTATTATAGTACAACATTTTCTTAAAAAAGAATCTTATATTTCCTAAAAGATAACTGTCATTATAGGTTAAGTAAAATAACTTTGTAATTAAATATCTTTTGTTGTTATTGACTTATTTAACATTGTTATTATTTGGTTATTTGCCTGTTAAGACCCTAATCCTTTGCCAGTAATTAGCATGCCCAGCCTTAGATCATAAACCTGTATATTTTCTAACTATTCCCATGTGTTCTTATGTTAGTCTCCAGTGATGATGAAATTGATTACTCCATCAAACCAGAGTTTTACGATTCAAATATTGACGACAAAGATGAGTTGTGGGTCCATAAACAAAGGAAAGGTCGTAGTACCGATGCCTTGCTTAGCTGCCCTGCTTGTTTCACCACACTTTGCTTGGACTGTCAAAGGTATGTGTCAATGATCTGTAAAATTGAAGTCGCACATATGTTTTTGTTTAACATCTGGTGGATCTTCTGATGATAATACATAGTACATTGCTTTTGTATTTACAGAGATCCCTTATAAGCAGGTTTGGTTCATTAGCTTTTAGTAATCACTGCATGACTAACCTTACGTTGTTTATCCTTTATAGTAATGTTCCAGTTACATGGTTCATTTATGAATAGAATGGGCATAACAATGAAATTAATGCTATATACTTGCAACACCAGAGCATTGTTATTTGTTATTTGATAGTATAACTGACACAGACAATGGGGCTTTATAGATAAAGGTTCAGACTTGATCATCCCTGATAAACTACGGAGTGTGAGCTATGATAAATAATTTACACTTAAAGCTATTCATAGGTAAAGTATAGAAATTATTGAACGGATAACTTTTGCTGACTTCTAAAGGGTGGCCCTCTTCATTCCTTGTTGGGCCGTACTAAAAATTCCTGAGACTGCCTTCTGTCTCTTTCTAAGGTCATTATTCATCTTTCACATTGTCAAATCTGCAAATTGTAAGTACTGACTTCGGTGGTTTAGCCCCATAACCATTAACCATTATAGTACAAGGTTAAATGCCTATTTTTCTGACCGACTCCTGTACCATGTGTTACACCTCGCCACTCTATGAAGGATTTCTCTTAGATAATGCTCTCCTTGGTTTACAATTCCATCATTCTTGGGGCTTCACTGTGATGAGGAGAGAATTGAGTTCCCTTTTTCTCAACTTAGTAACAGTAGTATTTTTTTTTTCCCCGGTGAGAAGAAGAGTGCTTAAGTGAGCAGGGATATTCTGCACCAAGAGTTATTCCACAGACTGTTCGTGCTGCCTTACCTTTGTATATCAAAGAACAATTAGGCTACTGTTTTCTCCTATGATGCATGGAGACGATAATACTGGAATGGATATGATAAGTAGGTACGAGACAAATCCCAAAAAATATATAGGATATGTGTGTCCGATATTGTGTCCGACAAAAACACAACTTCACGATAGAAACGTCCGTGCTTCATAGGTTTTCTCATTCAAGTTGCAAGGTCAAACACACAATGTTGTCACTGTGCCATAGGCCCATATTAAGGAGAAACAGTGACAATCATCTTGAAATCCTGCTTAATCAGTATAAGGTTATCGGAGTACTGTTTTGTTAGACAACTTTTGAAGTATCGCATGAAGCTCATGATTGTCGTCAGAACATATTCTTGGCGCATATGTTGACGAAATACACCTCTAATATCATATATTTGAGTAGAAGGCTGTTCTCACTAAGCTCTTTTTTGGACCTATAATACCATGAACACTATTGTTCTCACAATAGATGGCCTTATCCATGCTTCCACCATTTTCTTGAGCTACTCCATCTGTAACGCAATTCTGAGTAGCTCTTCCCTTATTTTATGCTTCAAAATGAATTTGATCCCCTCTTGAAGTCTTCAACTTCTGAGCTTCATCTACATTCCTTTGCTGTACGAAGGAATTTGCGGGGTTTGTCTTCAGTTTATGAGCTTAAGTTGTATGCCACCAGGTCAAGCTCATAAGATGCTACTGATCAACTTTTGGTGGTAGGGCCTCTACTATCTTAGGGTTGTTGGCCAGGAATTTGGCAGAATTCCAGTTGTAGGATCATAGGACTCAAGTAAATTTATTTTGCGGAGAATTCTCGAAACAAATCATGCTTCATAGTCAACTTCATTTTGATGGGAAATGGCTTAGACGATGGTGCTCAGGAAAAACAAAAATAGTGCTTGGGGCATTCTTGATCATTCATCTCTAATGTTGTTGTTACGAAACTCTATATATATTTTTAACTTCTGGCTTTTGGGTGGCAAAGGAGCCAGTTCCATTAAGCACTTATATATATCAACAAGGTAGTAAATATGTGATATTTTACTTGAAAAAATTCATGGTCAATTCGTCTGGATATAACACCATCTAACTGCTCAGGTAAAACTGCATGTGAGCTCAAGTTGATTACATGATAGTTTTCAAAACTTCTGATCCAAAACCAAGTTGAGTAGTTTTGCCTGATTATTAGTTGCTCGCTGGATCAACTCACGTTGCTAGAGGAAAAAAAGAAACATCAAAATCATTTTGAAAGGAAAATGTCTATTTCAATCGGTTTGTGGTGGAAAAACAACTGTTGGAAGCTAAGAGTTACTTGTCCTTCCATTCTATCACTTTTGTCGAAGCTGCCACGTTATCAATTTATTTGCTATTTGGCCCATTCATGCTGGGTCTGGTGAAAAAGCATATGTAGGGAAACCAGTCTGGAGAAATAGTTCAAGCATTGAAAAAGCTTAAATCAAACTCCGTGTATTCTTGTACATTACCATGCGAATTTGTTTCTATCTTCAGAAGTTTTTAGCATAACTACCATTGCTTGACGAAGTCTCCCAGCCAGCATATGATCTCTTTCAAATTCGACCTTTGTTATGACATAGCCCTTCCTCTGTTCTTTGTTTTTTTAACAGCCACCACTGCAAATCAATGTACCTCTTTTCTCAAAGCTCTTGCTATCACCTATCTTGCAAACCATATTTTTTGTTCTATTTTTAATTTCTTTTATGAGCTTAAGGTATATACATTTCTTTTATCAAAAAATATATCTTTTATGGCATAGTATTTTCTTTCTTATACTTCCTTTGGCTAGGAGAGAATGAACTCACAATAGGGTTATTGTCATACTAAAAGCTGATTGTAATATCTTGGTCATTTTAGTAAATTAGCGCTCTTATTATTGGTTTGTGCTCCATAATTGGGCAAAATTTTGATGACAAAGATATTATGAAATAATCAAAGCCAACTAATCTATTTTATTATGAGTCTATATATATATATATATATATATATATATATATATATATATATATATATATATATATTATAGGTGCTTCAACATCATACAAACAATCTAACAGGCGATATGAGACTAAACCTAAACTGAAACCAAATGTAAGATAGTTTTCTAATCTAACACTCCCGTTTAAGTTAGAGTATAAATATCAATTATATCCAACTTATTATACAGTTTAGAAAACAATGTCTTCCTCTTCAATAGTACAGATTAATTTGAAGTGGATAAGCAGCAACAACAGTAACTGTAGTAGATGAATCACTTGAATCGTCATAACACACCCGTCACTACTATGACAGGCCTTTATCCTACCATCGAAAGTTGATAGGTAACAGTAGCAGTGTAGTATCAGTAGTATTAGATAAACTTCTTTCTTAAAAGCAGTAGTAGGTAGCAAATAGACTTTTTTATTAGAAGCAGTAGTAGATAGCAGATAAATTTCTTTTTTAAAAGCAGTAAGAGGCAAAAGAAGGAGCAAAGGATTGCATCAATCCTGGATTATACCTTTGCAGTAGAGAAGGGACAATGTAGAGTTCATGTAGTTACGAAGTAGAGAAGAAACAGAAACTAAAGCAGATACAAAATTGAATTGGCGGCGTAATTGGGGAGTCAGAATCGAAATCGGAATTCGAGAATTGGTGACAGGAGTCGGGGTCAGAATCGGAGTCGGCCATTGATTAAGATGGTTGAGATTAACGACTTAAGATTTATTTCACAATGTTTATGAAATAATCAAAGCCGACCAATTTATTTTATTATGTCAAGGGATACATATAATTATAGGTGTCTCTAGGTGTCTCAACACTATACAAGTAATCTAAACTTAAACTAAATACAAGATTGTTTTCTAATCTATCAAAAGGTTTGTGAGTAAGCAAAATGAGCTGAAACTCGAAGTAAAACATTTGAAGAACTGTCAAAACAGTTGTTAAAATGTAAGCACTAGGAAAGGACTGGAATTACATTTTACATGCACTTCCTACAAGTTCCTAGGTCTGTGGACTTTGTTATGATTAACCGCATCTGCTCCGGCACCCTATATATCTAGAAGGCAGTTGTATTGGATAAATAACCTGAATGATTAGTTATTTGTTTTTATAAAAATTTTATCGCTTTGAGCTGCTATATTATATGACTTTGCGTGACTTTTTTGCAAGCTAAGTTTCCTTGTGTATCTCAGTTGAGAGGTTGACACTTTATGATACATTTCTACTTGAGTCTTCATAGGTTGAAGAGGTTTTTCTATAGCATTCGTCCACTTAGATTAGAGGTTGCATTACAAATATTGAAGAGGTAAGATAGATGAAATGGAATTCAGAATGCATGCTGTGATAGTGGTATATGAGAACAAAAAAATCAAAATGAGAGTAGATGCATAGTATATTCAACCTTTTTAAGTTATTGGAAGGTTATGGATGTCATCATTATATGGCTTCAAAATAAGCGCGACCTACCTATTTTTGCAGTTCCTGTCCAGGTTGATGGATGAATCCTTTTTTGGGCTATAGCATCATTCTGACTGGAGTAGCCTTCAGGATATAGGAGATCATGGGGGGCGCATTTATTTCAACAACAATGAACAATCGCCAAAGCTCTATCCATAATGAGTTCTCTCAACTAAAATAATGATATTGAATCAAGAATGACAGCCATCCCTAAAACAACTAACGAAATATTGAATGAAGACTGACCCTGACAAACCAGATTATAGTCAGGCTTGGCTCCAGTTTAACGAGTAAACTAATCTTATCAGCACTCTCCTTTTCATATCATTCCTCACAATTCCACAATGGCACAACTTATTTTCGCTTTCAGATTCTGTCCCAGGATTTAAAATTTATTTTTGTATTTTATAAATTGTTGCTTTTCATTTGACTGGTAGCGCAAATTTCGGACTTATTTTGGATCTACGGCTACTCTTGATAACTTTGCATCTTATGCTCGACTTGGGAGAGGTGCATTTGATTTCTCCACGTAAGTTTTTGCTATAACAATTAAAAAAAAAATTTGAATATATTTGCTGGAATTAACATTTTCTAATGACCATACATAACCAGCTAAAATATAAAATGAAGCTAATTGTACTGAAGTTTTATTGTCATTTTCATGATGAGGATATTCAGCAATTTTCATGGCATAGCCTTTAAAGTGCTAACCCCAGGCTGTTGCATGATTTGAACCTAGGACTTCTGACAACCCACTTGTTGATTGATGCCGTATCTTTTTCCAGCATTTCATTGAACATGTTCTCCTGTTCTCTACATCTTCAAACCACAATAACAAGTCATCCTAGTATGCTGCCATCTCCAACATAAGAAAGGGAAAGAGGTTGTTGGCGACCTTAGGTTTCAACTCCTCGTGACATCAAACACACGCTGATAGTAATCACACACACAAGAACACCGAGGAATAACATGGGTTGAACAGCCAACGACCTAAGTCCATGGGGCAATGATTTGAAAGGTCTATTACTTGAGAAATTACAAAGATACAATAGAGAGCCAACCATATCTCTGCTCTCTCCTCATCTTTATCACGCTTCTCCCTTCACCAGCACAAAGAGATGTAACCTCCTTTCCCATAGCCCATAGTGAGGATATTTACAGTGCTATAAACTAGGCTCCGGTAGGATAACACAATCTTTATTTGTTAATAGCCCAATCAAATAGATGATCTGGCCCATCTGGTCCAAGTCTAATGAGATTCTCATGATCTAACTGACCTCAACTTGACATAATAGTTGCTTGCCATAAAGTCACCTAAATGCTCAAGAGGATGCAAGAAACGAACCTAAGTTACCAAGGTTCTAAATATTGGTTATCGTGATCGTATTGAATGGATTCTTTTCATATCGGATAGTAGATATCAGAAAATATATCAGGAACATATCAGGAATACGAGCTTATATCGAGCGTTAACATCAATTATACGTAAATTTGATATCTTACAGGTAGTATAATTTTTTTGAATCTAACTAGTATGATATAACATCTATACACAGGCCTTGAAGAACATGTTCATATGTACAAATATAATACAATAAAATAAACCGAGAATAGGTTTATCTAAAGTTGAAAATGTAGATTATATAAATAATTGATAGATTCAGGCATAACATGAATAATAGTTGTAGTAGATTGCTGCAATAATAGCAACCGCGAGAAAAATAACTACACTGACAATAGAAGAGCAAGTCATATACGTAAATATAGAAGAAGTGAAAGAAGAAGAGAATATTAAAGTAGGTTTCAAGTCTTGGTTAGCACTGAACTAAGCTCCGCAATGTAGATCACAAGCATTTTAACTCTTGACATGCAGAGAGATTCTGTCTCTCGATTTTCCATGATACAAATTTAAAATTTTGGTTGATTTAAGCGTAGCTGAAAGAATTTGGATTTTCGCTCATACATAGAAATGATATTGAGTATGAATATTGAACCTATTGTTAAGTTAGAAACTAAATTAATAATGAACCATATCGAATGATATGTCAAGATACTATATCGGGCTTATATATCATTCGATATGCACATAAAATAAAATGACTTTTTTTAATGTATTGTCGCGACTGACCTCGAAAACGATATATTTGGGGATATAACGACTGTATCTGAGATATTTAGAATACTTAACCTAATAATATTTAACCTAATAATCTTCATCTTGGCTCATATTCCAGTGAACCACACAGTCTGAAAATAATTAGTGTCACTTAGTTTGATTGTGGTAGCAGAAAGACTCTTCGGGACAATAGACTCAAACAACAATGCAAAAACTTTCTTATCATCTTCAACAGAAGTCATAACTCTATAGCCAGAGAATACGGTCGGTAAGATAATTAAAAATCAGAGAGTAGCAATAGACAGATCTGAAATGGTAGTAAATGTCTCTTTTACTACTACAACAATTTATTGTTTTAATAGTGCTGCATTTTTTTACATAAGGGAGAAGGGAGAGTGAGTCAACTCGACAAGTTTGAGTGAATAACTAAGTTGACTCATCAAGTTGTGGGCAAATTGGTACTGGGTGCAACTCCCTTGCCCTCGGTATTATTGAATTTTATTTCAATTATTTTAATATGATGTATTGCCCAGACAAAACTTGTATATTCTAAATTCATGGCATGCTTCTATTTCTTGATGCTTATTCTCTTAAATATGTTATTCCTTGTCAATTTACATACATCGCATCACATGCTTTTATTTCTGGATATGGCAGTATTATTTGTATAATTTTAGGTATCTGAGACTTGGCGTATTCATTTTGAATATGTCGATGAACGTTACTTGTATTTCGGAATGCAGAGCATTAGAGCAGGATAAGTCAACTTAGATAGTTAAGCTGAGATGAACAGGTTCGTAACTGGAGGATCTGATGGTGGGTTCGTTGGTGTCTAGATATAAATACTAGGTTTGTTGGCGTCAACAGTGGCAGCGTGGAGTGAACAAGAAGATAGCGATGTAGTGAGAAGTAGATGGTGGCGTGAAGAGAAGAAGAGAACAATGACAATGGCAGTAAGGAGGAAGATGATGACGTCGGTAATGACTGGGAGGGAGGAAGATGACAGAGACGGTGGTGACAGGGAGTTGTAATGGGTAGGGCTAGGGTTAGGGTTTTTTTTTGTTTTTAAATATTTTAATCTGGGCCTCTCTACCTCTGTGTATAAAATAGTAGTAACATATATGGGTTATAACTAAGATCCGAATACTCAAATATACAAATACTAACCTTTTCTTTCTACTGGGTCAATGTAAAGCTATAGCAAGGTGTGAAGTTTTCACTGTTTCTATTGTTCTAATGCCAAAGAGGAGTGAAGTTCGTGGAAAATATGAATTTTCAACGCATCAAAATCTCCAATTAGCGCATATGAGAGAGGAAGGGGGGGTGGTGGGGGGGGGGGGGGGGGGGGGGGGGGGGGGGAGAGAGAGACCTCATCATAGTTTCTCAAGTTGATTTGACAACTTTCTTACAGTTATTTCTTGCTACATGTTGAGGGTATGGATGAGCACACAATGGATACAGTGAGTACAGTAGTCAATAAGGATTGGCAACTATAAAAGATCTAAACTAAAGGTTGTCTTACCTTCAGGATCATCATTCTTTCTACCAGGTCAATGTAAAACTATAGCATAGCATTCAGTGTTTCTATGAGGTTTAAAATATCAAAATCAGAATTGGTATCGGTCACTTGTCTATGATAACAAAATCTGCAATATTGGGCATATCATATCAGTTATATCAGAATTATCGGGAATATTGGACAGATACTGTAGTGTATATCGCATATCAGGTACCTCAAAACCTGAATTAATATTCGTAATATATTTCAGTATTTGCTGAAATTTAAAGCCTTTGTTTCTATTTCTTTAAAAAAAAAAAAAAAAGAGAATAGACAATAAAAATTTGAAGGCATCAAAATGCCAATTTGGCATATAAATGAGTGAGGGAGGAGGGTTTTCCTCTCATTTTATATTATGAAGTTGGTTTCACAACTTTCTTGTATTATTATTATTATTATTTATTTATTTATTTATTCCCCTCCATACATCTTTTAGGGTAGGAATGAACATATAATGAATATACTAAGGTAGTCAACAATGACATGACTATGGCAACTATAAGAGATTTAAATGAAAAGTTGTTGAGCTTCAGGATGATCATTCGTTCTACCAGGTCAATGTAAAACCATAGCAGCAAGGTGTAAACTATCTACTCTTTCTATTGCTTTAAAGCCAAAGATGAGAAGAGACTGTGGACTTAGAATTTTAAGGCATATAAGTCTTTCTTTACCAAGATGATGGGTTGGTCCAAAAACTGAAAATTTTAGCTTGAAAATGCCCATCCCAACTTCAACCACATTTCCTAATTACATATGTTTGTGTGTAGGCAAGTTTGTTCGTAAATCACATATTTGCATAGCATGCTGATATATATGTAATTGTTTGTTTGTTTGTTTGTTTGTTCATCTACTTGTGATTTTATTTTTATCTACGTGCTATATTACAAATTTTTGTTCATCTTTTGATTATTTTTCCCTTCACAGACATGAGAAATACGTAACTCAGTACCGGGCGATGTTTGTCACAAACTGTGATATCAAACGGGATCAGATACTGCGACAGCCAAAGCCAAAGCCAAAGCCAAAGCCAAAGCCAAAGCCAAGGAAGTCCAGGCGCCATGTAGAGTCCGGCAAACCCCAAGAAAATGCTGATAGGGATGAGGTTTTCTATCCAGTTTGCTGCTCAGGTTGCGCAACTGAGGTAGGGGTCTTGGACAGAGATGAGGTATATCACTTTTTTAACGTCATTCCTAGTAACCCTTGATCTACCTCCAAATAGATTGGGGATCGAATGTTTCTTTGGTTTTTTTATGTGTACCTTTGTAACTTAAAACGATCAATGTGCCGATGCATTTGGGAATTTAGGAGTTGGTATAGGCATTTTGCAAGGAGATCGACAAGATCAAAGCACGCTTCTTTAAAGTATTTTGCCTCCTTTTTCCTTTTCGATATGATGGTCATAGTTGCTATTTAGGGAAGAGAGTGGTTGTTATCCCCGTTTTAAATTTAGAAAACTTGACATTATGCCAGTGTTGTCCCCTTCATAGTTTTGCTCTCAGATATGCGCTGCTTTGTACATAGGTAAGTTTTAAGTTGGGAGTTATTAGAGTTAGGGATGATAATGGACGGATCAATGTTTTGAATTAGAAAAGAAATATTTTTAATTCAAAATTCTGTATACTAACATTCCTAATTAGATCTAGATATGAAGAATTATTGAGGAGATGATGTAGGTAACAAGTTATCTTCATTGAAATTGCATAAAAAATCTCTCCAGACTTTATAAGAAAGATGCTAAATCAGGGAAAGTTTGTGATTCTAGTGAAAACTCGAGTGGGAGTTTATTGAAAATTTTCCATATATAATAATAATAATAACAATAGTACAAGAAACCTTATTTGGTGGACCTGAGAATACATAACTTTTGCTAGTTTTGTTTACATGTTTCCTTAAATTGCTTATGAAAAGATCTAGAAGCTTCTGTGTATATTCTAGTTTAAAAAAAAAAAAAAAAAAAAAAACAAATGCAGAGTGATTGAACTGCGGCAAATTATTAAGAGCGCATGCATAATCAATCATAAGATGCCTAACTAAAAGATTAAGCACCGGAATTAAAATACAAGCCTAACTTGATCATATATTTTGTTCTCCACACCTCTCTCACGCTGTATGAATGCATTGAAAACAAACGGGGAGTGGTAAGTTTGACATTGACTCCTATGTTGGAGGAGAGAAATGTTAGGTATTTTAATCTTGAGATGATATTAAACAGATATGTTGTCGAGGACACTTGAACTTTGGGGAAATACAGAGAATAGAATAATAATAATAATAGTTAGCCCAATTGGGGAAAATAATCATATATAATGGAGGTTGATTAATTGATAATATGGGGCTGGCTATAAATATAGGGATTACTGTAGATGAACTGCCAGTTCAGGAAAAATTATGTGAGCTAGCAGCAAAAGTATAATGATCCAATGTTTTTTTTTTAATTTTTTTTTTTTTACAATTACTATCATTACCACTTTAATTTCTTTCGGATTGAATTTCATAAATTTTGGAATTTATTTACCATTTCATCAAGTACATACAAAATGTTTTATTTATTGAAAATCGTTAATTTTGTATTAACTTGATAGATGACCAAATCAAAACCAAAACCCAAGAAATTGGGTATGAGTGAACCCTAGGAGATCGAGATCATAATCCATAATAAAATTTTTAAAAAATATTATTGGAGATAGTGGAAATGAACTACAGCTCAGGTAACTTGCTAAGCTGTCAGCTCATTTTCGTTTTTCTTATATATATATATATATATATATATATATATATATATATATGAGGAACCTGGAAATACACCGGCGATGAAGGGAGTTTCTTCACCGCCGGTTAGGTAGCCCAATAAAATTATTACACGTAGCGTCATTCAAGATAATAAATAAATGAATTTCCTTAGCCGCCCTTTGAGTGGTGCCACATGTAATAATTTTATTGGGCCAACTAAGCGGCGGTGAAGGAACTCCCTTTACCACCGGTGTATTTTCCGTTTACTCTCTCTCTATATATATATATATATATATATAGAGAGAGAGAGATATTAATCGACGGGAAAGCGAGTTCTTTCACTGCCGCTTACATGACCTAATACAATTATTTCACATGATGTCACTTAAAGTAACAAATAAAAAAACTCTTTTAACCGCCATTTGAGTGGTACCACATGTAATAATTTTATTTGGTCACCTAAGCGGCGGTGAAGGAAGAAGAAAGTACCTTCACCGCCCATGAATTTCTTGTTTACTCATATATATATATATATATATATATATATATATATATATATATATATATATATATATATATATATATATATATATATATATAGACACACACACACGAGTAAACTCAATCATGTTGTCATTTAAAAAAATTATCTCAATAAAAATCTCATTGTGAGAATATATTGCTCTGCTATCTTATGTAAATTGCATTCTCATCACACGAGTAAACTCAATCATGTTGTCATTTAAAAAAATTATCTCAATAAAAATCTCATTGTGAGAATATATTGCTCTGCTATCTTATGTAAATTGCATTCTCGTTTTGAAAAATGGTTTTAATTTAAAAATAGTTGTGTCAAACAATCGGCACATGTCACTTAATTTTAAAAAAATAAAGTCAAAATTGACTTTCTATTTGGAAATCAGTGCTTTACGCACTAGTTTTAAAAATATATATATTTTTTCTAATCAGTTTTCAAACTATACACATGATAAATTTTCTTGCTCTCCAATTATGGTGATGTGTCTACCATCACCATGATAATGTCATCAAACTTGGAGGCCAAGTTTTGAAATCTGTGAGTAATCGGAGTTTTAGTGGGTGGGAAGAAGTTAGAAGAGAATTTTAAATAATGTTTAATTACACTTAGACCTCTGAATATGAGGGATGTATAACTTATCAACTCTAAAATTTAAAACTCTCGTTTAGATCTCTGAACCGCAGAAAGAATTGACAGAAAAACTCAAACGAAAATTTTGCGATTCAGAAAATCTAAGTAAGAGTTTAAAATTTTAGGAGATGATAAGTTATACATTCACATACTACATGGGGTCTGAGTGTAATTAATCCTTTAAATAATGATATCTGGGGCTCTTACCTTTTTCCTCTCTCTATTTTTGTGTATATAAAGAGAAAAATGATTGAGGAGGTCAACTAGCTACACTCCTGACCGTAAAAAGTCAGTTACCTAAAACGATCAAGGATGCCACTGGAGTGAGGGTTAAATTGCATAATAGACTATTTATATTATTGGGGAGTTTCCAAAGGGGCACACCAATTTTCTTAGTGAGCCCACTTTACAGTGTAATTTAGTTCGAAATTTTAATCCAAACAGTTATTAGATGGGCTTACGAGGAAAAAAGGTGTGCTCCTTTAGAAACCCCCATATTATTGTTCCGGAAAGCAATTTAGTCTTAGAATATCATCTTTCCATGCGGTTATTTTTCATATGACAGCTTTCTATCTTGCGATTGTTTTCTATCTTTTGAAATATACACTGCATAGGTGGCTCAGGGCACCCTTTTAACTGTCAGGGCCTATTGTTTTTATTTATTTATTTATTTATTAAGATCTTATTAGATTAAGTTTGAAATTTTTGAATTTTATTGTTGTTGGATAGTGACGCATTGGTTATTATGCAGAATTCTTATTTGTAATTGCTTATGCAAAGGTCCGGAGTTGATCAATAAAATTGGAAAGAGATGATTTGAAGAAAATTTACGTCACCCAAAGTGCCATTGGGTCTTTAGATTAGTCTAGTGAGAGTAGTTGATTAGGTTAGATTAATTTTTTTTTTTAATCTGCTCTCAAGATGCTATTTCATCTCAAATACATTGATTCCCCACCACCAAATATACCTAGACCATTTTTGTCTTGCATTAGAATTCCTAGTAGAGTATGATAAGTTTTGCTTTGAACTTAGCATTTGAGGGTGCACAGCTACTTTATAGAAGTTTCAAAAATTACACTTTAAACGACTCGGCGGTTTCGCTCGGCTTCGACCGAGTTGAGTCGGAAAAAATTTCTAATGACAGTCAAAGTCTTCCACCTCGAATTTGATTGGAGAACTTCGATTTCTGATCGATCAACCAATTAAACGTCCAAAAAAAAATTCTGCTGTCAATTCCGATAACTTCTTTCGACTCCGATCGAAATCGGTCGGAATTCAATCGGAAAAATTTTCCAACAACGATTGGAACCTTCTACCTCAGATCTAATCACAACAGCAGCCCATTTATACCAAGACGGATTTCGGTTGGGTAATTTGAGTAAATGGGTTTAAGAGTAATTCAGTTTTTTCGGTTGGTTTCAGCATCTAGCTACCGAAACCCGACTCGAAATATATTTTATAATTCGGTTTTTTAACTGATCCAACCCAAAAACCAAACAACCGACCTCATCAGTTCGATTCGGGTTGGTTTTGTGGGTCGAATTGGTTTTTTCAGATTTGTGATCAGCCCTATCCTTCCCCATTCAAATAGCGCCTAAGTTTCTCAGAAAGTCATTTCCCTTGTTTTATTTATTTTAAAATATTATTTTCGGACATTTTGCATCTTTGCTCCTTAGTTTGTTGGAGTCTGTCTATATTTAAAAAAATTCTGAATAATTAATTTTTGAGTGAATTCAACTTTTACATGCACGTGCAGATCAGAATCAAAGAATAGAGGAAACACATCTTTGCTTATATCCTAAAATGAAATATGTTGCATTGAAGTAGAAGCCAATATTGGTTTAGTTAAGACAGCATTGATTTATTGAAGTTTTTATTTGTTTTCACGCCCTGTCAAGTTTGGATAAATGCGGAGAGTTTTAATAGTCCAATTTAAAATATTATTATATATTATGATATGGGTTAAAAATTAAATTTTATTAAGAAATTCATCTATGTAATTTATTATTTTAATTTTTATATTACTTAAAATAAAAAGTTTAGTTATTGTTACAACAAAAGAGTATTAATTTGTCTAGCGCTAACCACATAATTTAATTATTATTATTTCTACGGTCTTTGTGCAACACATGATTGCCATCATTTGTTTATATTATGGGGGGGTTTCCGTTAGAATACAGCCAAAGGTGGCGTTATTTTAAAGTTCTTTTTCTTTCTTTCTTTGAGGAAAGAGTGAATTATGAAATTTGGGAAATTACACCACCTTGGACTTAGTGAGCGCCATTTTCCCCAATATTGTAAATCACTTTACCATAGGATGTGGTGCTCAATACGTGAATTGTGGTGGGCATTTAGAACTTCCTCTAAAATTTTTATAATTTTTAACATTGTGATGATAGAAAAAAATCCCGAGGTAACACTCGTGAATCGTGCCCCTTGTTTGTTGTTGCTGTGCGTGCTCAGACTGAAAGATCTTGAGTGTTACGAGATGTGACCCATGTTTTTCTTAGTCCACATAGGGGCGCATCTAGCAACTCTCAAGATCTATCTAGCGAGCTGTCCTCACTTTTTTCTTTTTTCTTTTTCTTTCTTTTCTTTTTCTACAGTGTCATCGTATTGATATCCAACCTCAAGCTTTTTCGTCAAAGCTGCTTCTGCCATCACGAAATCATGGCTGCAGCCTTAGGTTAGGTGGTAAGTTGTCACAAAAATAATTTATATTTTAGTAATGGTATTTAGTTTTTTTTACTGAATACTTAGTTTTAGTGACAATTATTCAACTTGTCACCGATAAAATTTATGTTTTAGTAACGAACTATATTTTTCTTCACTGAATATTCATTTTTAGTGATGCGTTTTTTCGTTGTCACAGAAGATATTTATATTTTAGTGACGATATATAGTTTCTGTTACTGAAATCAAAATTTTAGTGACAATTGTTTTAGTTGTCACAGAAAAAAATTATTTTTCAGTGACGAGTTGTAGCTGTCGTTACTGAAAATTATGTTTAGTGATAATTTGTCGTTGTTGTCACTGAAATATTTAAGTTTTAGCAACAAGTTTTAGTTAGCGTCATTGAAAACTATTTTTTAGTGACAAGGTTTAGTCGTCGTCACTAAAACATTTATATTTTAGTATCGAAATTTCACTCTCATCACTGAAAACTATGTTTTTGTAACAATCTTTTATCGGTTGTCACAATAAATTATGTTTTTGTGACAATTATTTATCTCCGGCACTAAAAACATAATATTTGTGACAACATTTAATTTTTATCACAAATACTCAATTTCAGTGACAATTTTAATACTTGTCACTAAGATGTCGTCACTAAAAACCCATTTTCTTGTAGTGCTTCATGCAGTTGAGTTGAGTTGGCTGGTCTATTTTTTTTTTTTTTTTTATTTCTTCTCTCTGAAATGAAATCGCATATGATTCCTTCGCAGGATAACGAAAGCAAGCTTTACAGCACACCTTCATCCATATAAGTTTGTTTTTGCTTCTGGGGAGGATGGTAATGAACGCGTACATCTATCAAATTTTGAATTAGAAATGAAATTTTTATTTTTCTAATTCAAAATTTTATATAGTAAAGATAAAAAATTAACTCATAGACACGTCCATTATCATTTTTGACCGTTTCTAGTCCTTTTTAGTTTTATCTAGATTGGAGATGGCGAAACTTTATGCATGCGAGTGGGGGTGAGTCTAACCAATGCGAGCACTGACATCGGACCGTTGCAGTTCCAATACCGTAGCAAGGCAAAGCACAGACCTATGTGTATATAACAGGCACGAAATTGTCATGTAAATTGCAGTGATGCCACCTTGGCTGGTTGGTGATGGCGTGTGGTTGCTGTCGCAGGGTCATAATATTCATTCACATCCTAACCTAACTTTCAAGTGCATAGCTCGAAAATTCACTTTGATTACAAGTTTACCATTAAATATTTATAATGCTCTACCCTCGTCTTCTTCCTCTCTCTCCTCTCTAATTCTCTCTCAAACCCTTAATAATTCTCCCTAACTTAAATAATAATCTCTCTAAATCTATCTTAAAATATAGATAATAAATAAATAAGCCTTTTCTGCAATCAAATGTATTACAAAAGTAGAAAAAAATTTGTTAAAAATTAATTTAACTTTTGCAAAAAATATAAAATTTGAACAATAAATAAAATAAAGGGTTAATCACAAACAAATCTCCTATAGTATGAGGGATCTGTAACTTAATACTCATGAAGTTCGAAGCTCTCAATAAACCTCCTGTACTGTTACCATGTTAGTCAACAGTTAGCTAATTTCACCCGCCAGGATAAACTGCACTCCTTTTATGTAATCCTCATTTTACCCCTATCCCTCTCCTTAAATCAGGTAACTGTTCACTCTCTCACTGTTTCTCTCCTTCCCGACCTTCTCTCTCTCTCTCTCTCTCTCTCTCTCTCTCTCTCTCTCTCTCTCTCTTACTCACACCCTCACTCCCCCTCTTCATCCCGTCCCCCCCCCCCTCTCTCTCTCTCTCTCTCTCAAACCCTCACTCCCCCTCTTCATCCCGTCCCCCCTCTTTCTGTCTCTCTCTCACTCACACACCCTCACTCCCTCTCTTCATCCTGTCCTCTCTCTCTCTCTTTCTCTCTCTCTCTCTCTCCCCCTCACTCACTCAGTCACACACTCACTCCACTCTCTCTCTCTCTCTCTCCCATTCTCTCTCCTTTTATCTTCATAATACTAAGTAAGAAATAAGGTTGTATTGTAGTGTTGCTCATGATATTTGTGCTTGATTTTCCATACTAATGCTGCTGTTTGAATGTACAACATTTTTTTACTTAGTTTCATGTCTGATCGAGGATGGCATCGAGTTTCTCTTCTTCTTTATCTTCAGAAAAAACACGACCTGTAAATTGAAAGGTTATAAAAGCAATGTTGGCTCGACCACTTGAAATGGAGATTCCAAAGTGTAAATGCAGTGTGAAGCTGAAGGTGAAGACCTCATGGACAACGAAGAATCCTTGCCGGCGTTTTGGCTCATGCCCGCTCCGAAAGTGTAATGATGGGTATGGCTCGACAAAGAAAGAGCACCCGAGTACGCGAAAAAGGTTTTGAATATACTCATAGATATGTATGGAGGAGGTTATTTCGAGTAGAGGCAAACGTTAGAGACTTCAAAAAAATGGTTCACGAGAGAAACTTATTGATTGGTGTATTGGTTGGGTTTTTATTGTCGTGTTGTCTTGTACTACTTGCCAAATGAAGGTCAATTTGTGCCAGTGTAAATAAAGTTACACTAATAGAACAAGTATTGTCCTTAAGTTCACAGTTTGTTGATGTGTGGTAAACTGTTAATTCTCCTTGTCTTCAATTTCCTTGAGTTCAAACTGCTTGATGTGAAGCAGCAGCAGCAAGCACAGCATCTGCAGCTGCTATTGCTTGCAACTGACCATTAAAATATTAGTACACAACATCACATACACACAACAAAACTAAATATGTTTTCAAATAACAACAAATTGAACCAAACACAAATATCATTTGCAACTCACCATTAAAATATCAGTACATATTACATATACATAACAACCAAATATGTTTCCAAACAATAACAAATTGAACCAAAGACAAATAAATATCATTTGCAAATCACCCTCAAAATATCAGTACATAACACAGCTGCGGCAAAAACTTAGTACATTACAAAAGTACGCAGTTGCCGCAGAAGTTCACTACATTACACCCAAATCAAGTACTGTCTGCCCATTCTTCACTTTGACAACACATGCCAACCACATTACATAATGCCCTTGCATACAGCGCATCTCATCTTTTCATACTTGCGCCGAATGGGTTGTGCCATTATCTTCTCCTCCTTTTCATCTTTGTTGGAGGTAAAAATTTCCAAATAAAAGATGGCAAATAGCTCGCAGAACACGAAACTATTCGTTAGCTTCACACGGGAGAAGCTTAGCTTTGTGTGAAGAGGTAAAACGCGAAGCTAAAACCTTAGTTCCGCGTTCAGAGTATTTAACTCCGCATAAGCAAATTCTTTAAATTCTAAATTAATTGTGATTGAGATTTGGGCTTATCCAATACCCAAATTGAGTCCAATCAGAATCCTAAATTGATTGAAATTGAGATTTGGGCTTATCTAATACCCGAATTGAGTCCAATTAGAATTCAAATTTAAGAGATTTAAATCAAAACTAAGATATTTGATTAGAATCCTTGATAAATACAAACACTTTCAAATTCTATTTTATTGTAAACTCTTATATTAACTCAAAACTATAAATACCCTCTTGAGATAGCCTTTGGGGATCTTTTTGGACCATTTTTGAAGTTCAAGTTACGCATAAAAACCGTGAATCTATCAAGACCAGAGAGAGAGATTTAGGGCCGACCATCACCTTCATCAAGAAGAAGATTTTCACATCGGATCGTCAAAAAGTACTACTAGATAGAACCCATCGCCACACTAGAACCTACGTTTTATTATAAACTAGAGCGATAAATTATAAATCCTCTTATTTATTTTTTTATTATTCTCTTTTATTGTAATTAAGTTATTCAATGGAAGGAAGAAAGAATTTTGCGATGAACAAACTGGCGACCACAGTGGAAAAAATCTCTTTTACTGAAAAAGAGATTGTGGAGCAATCCGATGTGAACAAAATTAGATCGGTCGTGGACGTGCTCGTCATTGAGATTGACTAGCAAAAGTATAAAGAATATCTCTCCTCTGGATCGGGTGATATGACCGAAACGCGACGCTATCGTCGCGTGATATCTAATACCCGTAAATCGGGTAAAAAGAAATCCAACGTTAATTGGGGATCTTTTGAATCCGCGGCCATAAAGCTGTTGTTTGGACAGGAAACCCTAAAGGGAGATGATGTTCTTGCTGCCGAGGAAGGCCAAGAAACTAGTTTTACCAGAATGCAAATCTGCAATCGAAATCGTCGAGAAAGACGAAGAGCTCACAAAGCCCGCGTAAAACACGAGGCTGAAGCAGAAGCAGAACGCGAGGGTAATTCTTTACCTCGCGAACTGGCTTGCGTTAATCACGAGTCCAGTAAAAATTGCGTTAAACGTGAAGCTAACTATAAATCAGCGTGTGATGGGGTTTCTCCACATGAGGCTACAAATTCTGGACATGAGACCGGAAAAATCAAAACTCGCAAAAAACGCGAGAATAATTCTCAAACTTGCGTTAATCGTAAGGATAAGCCAGCATGTGATAGAGATCCTCCATGCGAGGCTATCAAATTTGAGCAGAATACTAAACTTAGCGTAAATCGCTAATCTAATGAAACTTGCGTTAATTGCAAAAATCGTGTTAAACGCGAAGATAAAACTTGCGTAAATCGCAAGAATAAGTTAGCGTGCGAAAATTCCTCTCCACGCGAGGCTAAGATACCAGAGTTAAACTTTTCAAGAACGTCAAGCCAGCGTAAAATGCGAAGCTAGCGTAAAATGCGAAGCTGTGTTTCAGCCTCGCGTAAGTGCTCTAAAACACGGAGCTAATGTTCGGCTCCGTGTAAAATAGCCAATGTACAGAATTAAGGCTGATAATCGAAATATCGAGCACCATCTCAACTCCACTGGCTCTGGAGAGTTTCAACAGGTACCCGGATCTCTCCAACAGCCAAGTGGGCCCCATGTCCAGAACATTTTTGAAGATTCTTCAGTTCATGATCTTAGAGAATACTTAACGAATAAAAGAAAATGACTCAAACTCCATTGCACTCAACGTGTCATTGTGAACAAATAATATCAGTCATATTAAATAATTATTGTTGTGGCAAGAAGAGAGTGTTTTTATTTGACAGGATAACTGAGTCAAACCAAAATACTCTAAAAAGAAGAAAGAATGATTTCAGATACAAAATCAAAGAAAAAGAATAGAAAGCGGTGATCTCAAATATGATTGGCAATGGTAAAAAAATCATGAAAAAGGAGAATGAGTCAGATGCAAATGATGAATAACCCCATCAATTCACCCCGCTCAAATTAGGTGTCGTTCTCCCTCGAAATTACAAGAAACTTCTAAAAGGTTCTTATAATGATGATAGTGAAAATTCGGCTATAGCCTCACCTCGTTCCTGTGCATCTTCCAGACAACAAAAATCAGCATCGCATATGGTGGATAGGTCCGATGACATCTATCAGAGGTTAGATGCTAAAGAACAGATAATTAGAAAATAAACAAAAAACTATAGATGATCTCAAGATAATGCTCTTGAAAGTAGTTGAAAATACGCAAAAGATAGTTGAAGATAAGGTAAAGATCTCTTCCTCTAAAAAACCACCAAAGAAAAATGAGGAGATACCGTTTAAAACAAACAAAGAATTTAAAGAAGAAAAGGCTTATTCAGAGTATGAGGAGGATGACAAATATTTCTTCCATGATCCTCATGAAGAAAACATCAAAAAACTACAAATCCAACTGAATGCCCTGATGCACAAAGAGGAACTAAAAGAGTCAGGGGTTTCAAGACCATGCCCGCTTGAATGGGACTCCACTCCATATCCGGAAAAATATAAACGCCTCAAATTGGAGTCATATGATGGGAAGGGATCCTCGAGCCAGCATATATATTATTTCTTTTCTTAAGCAGGACATTTAATAGGAAACGATCCAGTAATGACTAAGGTGTTCGCAAGTACCCTGCGAGGGTCTGCTTTTATATGGTTTATACAGTTGCCCCCGGAAATAATTAATACCTAGTATGATATTGAGAAATACTTTTTAGCATGTTTCTTGGAGGATAATACCGAAATATCGGTTCATTCTCTCCTTGCATCAAAGCAAGAAGAATAAGAAACAGTGAAAGATTTTATAGAATGCTTCGGAGAGAAATCCGTGCCTTGTAGACACGGAATGACCCAGGAGACCCTAGTGGAGACATGTAGGCATAACTTTAGAACTAACGCGCTGCTAAACATGGGAGCCGTGGAGTCCAGGACCTGAAAAGATTTGCTTAAGTAAGGAGAGTAAGCGGAAGATCTGATCCGTCGAATTGAAGAATCTTGTGGTACGGGAAATTCTGGGAATAACAGGCCACACCCACAAAATTATAAGAACAAAGGGAAGGTCGCAATGACATCTAATGTCACTCCGAAACAAGCAAATTCTCCAAATACAAGACCTCAAAATCCGAGAGGCGCAAGTCAGAACAGGCCCCGTCAAGATAGAATTTATACATTTAAGACTAAGCAAAAATGTACTCTATTTCATCTCCTCCTAAGAAAGGACATGCTGAAACTTCCGGAGAATCAAAAACCAGAAGACGCTGGGAAAACCAATGATCCGAACTATTTCCTGTACCATTAGAATATTGGACATCCGACTAAACATTGATATCCTCTTAAGAGCTGAATTCAAGCATTGATAGAAGCCGGTGTCCTCCAGCTTAAAGAAGAACAAAATGTTTTTGCAAATATAGCAACTTTGGTGGTAGGAACCAATGAGTTATCTGCCAAAGCGACCCCTGTACCAGTAGAGAAGCCAACATCGACACCAAGCACGGGCAGTCCGCACTTGCAAGCTGGCCCCTTGGATACGTTCTGAATCACAGCTGCGACCAACTCGTTCTCATTGGCTAGCAGTCGGATTGGGCTGGCGGTGCTGAAGACATTGACGGTGATAAATATCATATTGCTTCTACTACTCTTGCTAGCCATTGGAATAGCTAATTGAGTGCTATAAATAAAAAAATTGTTGCCCAATGTTGTTAAAGCGGCGGGAAGAGGAGATCAAATTCTTCGCCAACCCTATCATACTGGGATTTCATATTATCTTCCTTTTTCCTTCTTAGTCTCCTTGGCCTTCTAGGTTGTCTGCGCAGTTTTGGAGACATGACATAGTCTTCTTCAGAATTTTTAGGCCACTGTGATGAATCGGGAATCGGTTACACCGTTACGCCATAAGCTACACTATATCTCTCCATCGAGAAATATGGAGAGACATAGTCCTCAATATTCCGCTTCTATTTGTAGATCGCAGCAGTTGCATGCACACATAGGATCCCACTCACATCCCAATGCCGACAACCATAGGTGTGCTTGTCCAGGTCAACTATCCACGTGCTTCCATTTAGATCAACTTCAAACTTGCCTAATAACGCAGAGAATAAAGAATATGAGACATGTGTAGAATGGTAATTTCGTACAATAGAAGGAAAAGATTAACCGCATAGACACTTACCATCATCCGCAAAGCTAACTTCACATGTTCTGCTCACCTCCTCCACTGACTTAACCTTCTTATATATCTTTGGACACAACACACCAGTTAGCTTGCTAACCTTTGCGTTCTTGTCTGTCATTCTGCGCATCACTATCTTCCTTATAGCTTCAAGCATTGAAATGATGGGTTTATACCGGGCACTCAATATAAACTTATTCCATGATTTGGAGGGATTGTTGGTGAGCATGTCGCAAGCAGGCCTTGGACTGAACCCACTTCGTGTCCAAGCATCAACAGGCTTTGCTGCTAGCCATTCGTAAGCCTCTTTGTTAGTGTGATCGATCTGTCCCATTGCTTGCCTGAAATCCCGTTCATTGTATATGTGGATGTCTCTAGCAGGTTGATGCATCCTAATACGCTCCACAACCCCACTATCACTGTCTAGGACTTTCTATCCATCATCTTGGCGTAGATACGGGACCTTATAATGCAATAAGAACCCGCCCCCATATTGTAATATTCTAACAATATCCTCTAGATCGAACCACCCAAAGAAATTTTGATCAATATTCTCAACAATAATTATTGTATCTCCTTGATATTCTAAGGCCCCACTATTTACAACTCTCCCGTCGTGGTGAATATGAAGGTAAAAAAATGATACTTACCATATCTCAACCGCATAAAACATAATAATCACACATCAAGATAAATAGACAAATAAAATACTAAGTAACAAATGTAAACTAGTTAATGAAGCTTAAGACTAAACTCCAACACAAACTTTTCTATACATGATTTTTGATAAACATGCTCCATGTATACAAAAAAATTTCTACATAGAAATCTTTCACTCTCTCCTTGCTAGTATGACTTTTCTAAACAAAAATTTCTGCTTTCCTGGTTTGATCAAACAAAACGCATAGATTTTACATGGGTATGAAAACAACAAGCCATGCTGTCTTATTAAAAAAACCCTAAAATTAGCATCAAGGGGCTTGTTGGGATCTTGTCCAGTTCGATTCAAAGGCCACATGTGCCCACCACTCTGCAAATCCAAAGAATCCCCGTCATCACAACACACAACACAGTTTATAGTCCCCCTCCACCATGCCCAACACATTCATGTCCAAAAAAAATCCTCAAAATACACGTCATCCCCACAAAAATTTGTTGGCAAAAAAATTATAAAAACTAGAACTTACGGTGTATATACATGCTTACCGGAGAACTCTGTTGCGAGAGAGAGAGAGAGAGAGAGAGAGAGAGAGAGTGGAGAGGGAGAGGTCCAAAACCCTAGAATCGCCCGCTTAACATTCGGCCACCCCTTCTGACCTAGAGACGCCCACCGTTCGTGCCCTAGAATCACCTGTGAGAGAGAGAGAGAGAGAGAGGAAGCTCTAATTTATGCCCTAAGTTTGCCCTTGATTCGCCTGAGAGAGATAGAGAGAGAGGTCTAATTTCTGTCCAAGTTCGCTCTCGAATCACCTCTAAGAAAGAAAAAGGAAGCTGTCTTAACGTCGCCCCCGAGAGCCCCTTTCTCCTCTCACTTCAATTGGGTTGGGAGCAATTTGGTCTTTTCACGTCACGTCCAATTACGTGACCCGCCCGCTTAGGCCAAATAACTCCGTCAGGTTATCCAGAGGGTTTATTGAGAGTTTTGAATTTTAGGAGTGTTAAGCTACAGACCGCCATACTACAAGGGGTTCGACTGTGATTAACCCTAAAATAAATTATTTATAATTATTTTTTTATATTACAATATTTTATTTTTTTTGAAGTGAATTAAAATTTTTAAAGGTATTTAGACTAGTAGATTAGAATTTCTTAGAAGAGAAAGAAATAGTTGGAAGAGACAAATAAGAAAAGGGTGATTTAAGAAAATAAGATGGTATATTTAGAAAAAAAAAAATCCGTACTTTTGAATTTTATTAGGGGTGTATTTAGGAGGAGGGACTTAGAAATTAAATTGGTGTGCATTTAGAATTTTCCTTTCTGAAATGCACTCTTGACTACTCTACGAGTATGAGTACGAGTACGAGGAGGCATTCTTATAAATTGAAGACTTGCTGTAATTTTCAATGTATGTTAAGTCTTTTAAGGCTCAGCTGGTCCTGCATGTTAGATACCATACGAAAATTACACAATAAATCTTTATGTCAAATTACCAAGAAATTATAAATAAAATATGCGGAAGTATACCTGAATCCATAACAAATAATCACGTTGTAGAGCCGTACGATTGGCCTTCCAGATCTACACGTTTTCCTAAAATAACTCTTTTAACTTTTCTCTCTAGTTTCTCTCTGTTGATGGGAAACAGAAAGAATCAAAGTCACGTGTGATCTGAGGACCATAACCGCCTTTTTATAGACAAATCTGTCTATTGGTATTTCTAATTTAGCCCATCATAAAATCAGAAATTACCCATTAGGTTTCTACACATAAATGGCCAACACCCTATTAGATATATTAAAACCCAACTTAATTAGATCATTTTTAATTGGGTCCAACCATATTAGACAGTTTACAATACATGATTATTTCACATATACATGGGCCAATATTGGATAATGATCCAACAATCTCCTACTTGGACCATATATGTAACCTTATAATTATGTTTTGCATAATTACCGAATGAGGTCAACTTTACTGTCATTTCCGAAATGTATCTGTAACCAATCCGGTCCATCAATCATACTAACATAGGATCAAAGCGACTTTTGTTACAGTAATCGTAACTCAACCCATCAATGGTCACGTATATCAATACAACTGAATGACATGGATCATGATATGGATGTGTAGCATGAAAATTTTATGTAATGTAATCTTAACATGCCTATTTCCAATTGGTCCTCCCTTAAACCTTATTGAGATCAAACAACATAATAATTCAGAGTATGAATAAAACAAAACCTTATTTCTGCAAAAAATAACCTTAATACTATAAACTGAAATATGTCTATATCATAAGAGCATCTGATAATACAAACTCCCACTAAAATTTAATATCATCAATAGACATGACACTCATACAAGCAGTATGCTCATGAAACACTTTGTGTGGCAGTCCCTTAGTAAGCGGATCCGCAATCATGGAGTTTGTTCTTATGTGCTCTATTGATAACTGTTCACTCTGAACTCTTTCTTTGACAATCAGGAACTTAATGTCTATATACTTCGACTTCGTTGAGCTCCTGTTGTTGTTAGAATGTAGAACTGCTGACTTATTGTCACAAAATAACTTGAGTAGTATATCAATAGAGTCCACTATGTGCAGCCCCGTGATAAAATTTCGCAGCCATATCCCGTGATTTGATGCCTCATAACATGTTATAAACTCAGCTGCCATAGTAGAAAAGGCTATAAGAGACTGTTTAGAACTCTTCCAAAAGACAGCTCCTCCAGCTAGAAGATAGATGTAACCCGATGTGGATTTCATACTATCTTGACATCCAGCAAAGTCAGAGTCAGTATACTCAATGATCTCAATCTGATCTAAGCTCCGATACGTGAGCATGTAATCCTTTGTTCTCTGTAAGTATTGCAAAATCTTTTTGGTTGCTTTCCAATAGTCTGCTCCTGGATTGCTTAAATACCTGCCCAACATTCATGTAACGTACGCAATATCTGGACGTATACAAATCTGAGTATACATCAGACTCCGCATTACTGAGGCATAGAGAATCTTCTGCATTTACTTTTCCTCAAAATCATTCTTAGAAAACTGATTGAGACTAAATCTGTCTCTCTTAGCCACAGGGGTATCACCTGATTTACAATTTTGCATGCCATATCTTTTAAGAACCTTTTCGATATAGCTCTTTTGTGATAATCAAAGAATGCATCGAGAGCGATCTCGGTGTATCTGAATTCCTAATACAAAAGAAGCATCACCAAAATCCTTCATCTCAAAATGCTTAGTTAGAAATCTCTTGGTTTCGTGCAATATGCCCATATCGTTGCTGGCAAGAAAGATGTCATCAACATATAATACTAAGAAAATATGTTTACTCCTACAGAACTTATGGTATACACAGTCATCGACCAAGTTCACCTCAAAACCGAATGAGGTGATCACTTGATGAAAGTTGAAATACCATTGTCGAGATGCTTGTTTGAGCCCATAGATAGATTTCTTAAGTTTGCAAACCATAGGTTTTGAGTCTCCCGACACAAAGTTTTCTGGCTGGACCATATATATCGTCTCGTCAATGTCACCATTAAGAAACATTGTTTTGACATTTATCTGATGTAACTCAAAATTGAAATGAGTCACCAATACTATTATAATCCTGAAAGAGTCCTTTGAAGAAACCGGAGAAAATGTCTCTTTATAGTCGATACCTTCATTCTGCGTAAAGCCCTTTGCGACAAGACGAGTTTTATACCTTTCCACATTGCCTTTCGAATCCCTTTTGGTCTTAAGTATCCATTTGCAACTAATAGGTTTCTCTCCTTCTGGCAATGGAATAAGATTCCACACGTCATTGTCCTTCAAGGACTTTATCTCCTCATTCATAACATCTATCCACTTTTAAGAGTTAGAACTTTCGATGGCTTGACAGAAATTGATCGGGTCGTCTTTCATCACTCCAACATCTACCTCATATTCTTGGAGAAATATAATGTAATCATCTGGCAATGCTTTTCTCCTCTCTCGAGTGGATCTTCTTAATGGCATAGGTTCTTAAGGTGCCAGAGTTTGTTCTTCTGGAACAATCTCTTGAACCGGAGATTGTTCGACATTGTCTTGATCTATTATGTCTTGAACAAGGTCAGGAATGGAATCCTGATCAATGCCAATAACACCTGTGGGAATATCAATACATTCCTCTTCAAAGACAAAGTCCCTGCCTGTATCTCCTCCCTCAAACTGGACATCCTCAAAGAACCGGCATTTTCCATCCCGAAAACCCTAGTCGTGGGATCATAAAATTTGTACCCCCTGGATCTTTCAGAGTATCTAACAAAGTAGCAACTAACAGTTTTTGAGTCCAGTTTCTTTTCATTTGGCCTATAAGGCCTTACCTCAGCTGGACATCCCCAAATGTGTAAGTTCTTAAGATTAGGCTTCTTGCCCGTCCATAACTGATAAGGGATTTTGGCAGTCGCTTTAGTTGGAACTCTGTTAAGGATATATACTGCAGTCTTAAGTGTTTCTCCCCAGAGTGATTTAGGTAAGGTAGAATGACTAATTATACTCCTCACTATGTTCTTGAGCGTTTTGTTTCGTCTTTCAGCAACACCATTCATAGTGGGCGAATCCGGCATAGTGTACTATGGGACGATACGGCATTCCTCTAGGAATTTAGCAAAAGATCCTGGATGTTGTTCACCTGAACCGTCATATCTGTCATAGTATTCACCACTACGGTCAGACCTGACCCTTTTGATTCTCTTACTGAGTTGGTTCTCAACTTCAGCCTTATAATTTTTTAACACTTCCAGCGATTGTACATTTTCATGAATGAGATATAGATAGCCATATCTAGAGAAATCGTCTATAAACGAGATAAAGTATTATTGACCATTCCACGCAACAGTAGGAAATGGCCCACAAATATCCGTATGAATAAGTTTTAAGACGTTCAGAGTCCTGTTGGTTTCAAATCTCTTTTTGTTAGTTTGTTTTCCCTTTACACAGTTAACACAAATATTAAAATCTGTGAAATCTAAGGGATCAAGAATTTCGTCTGACACAAGTCTCTCAATTCTCCGTCTGGAGATGTGACATAATCTCTTGTGCCATAACGCAGCCGAATTCTCATTGGTTAATTTTCTCTTTACACCTCGAGTACTTAAATGCAGAGATTCATTAAATGAAGCTATTGCGTTAATTGAATATAGATTATCGTAACTTGATAAAGAACCGGATCCAACCAAATTTGAATCATGAAACAAACTAAATTTTCCATTTCTAAATGAATAAGAAAAACCAAATTTGTCCAAAAGAGAAACAGAAATCAAATTTCGTCTAAAAGATGGTACAATAAATGTCTCATCAAGATCCATATAAAACCCAGTCTTTAATAATAATCTAAACTTTCCAATTGCCTCAACTTGAACCTTCTTGCCATCACCCACATAGATATATCTTTCAATATCATTTGGTTTTCGGCAACTCAGGCAACCCTGCATAGATACACTGATGTGAGTGGTTGTACCAGAATCTATCCACCAGTGTGTGTACAGATACCGAAATTAAATTAACCTCAGAACAAACCAGATTAAGAAGCATACCTTTCTTAGCACGTTAGCGTGATAGTTACTGCAATGCTTCTTTATATGCCCTTCAACTCCACAGAAAAAACATTCAGTATATTTTGATTGAATCAGTTTCTTTTGTTGTTTTTTCTGCGGTGCTGTATCTGCAGCTTCCTTATCATTTTTTCTCTTTTATTTTCTCTTGTCCTTAGAGAATGAGGCTAAGTGAGCACTCTCTGTCTTTTCCAGTTTCAGCCTATCCTCCTCGTGAACATAGTGTGAGATGAGCTCATTCAGAGACCAAGTTTCTTTTTGACAATTGTAACTCACCTTAAACTAGTTGAATTGAGTGGGGAGGGATATCAGAACCAGATGCATTAGCAAGTTCTCAGAGAGTTCAAGCTTAAGTGCTTTCAGTTTTGAAGCCAGATGAGACATCTCCATGATGTACTCCCTAATATTGCATTTGCCTTTATACCTCATTGAAATAAGATTTGTCAAGAGCGTACAAATTTCAGCCTTTTCGTTCTTAACAAACCTCTTTTCAATATCCGCAAGGAACTCCTTAGCCATAATAATCTTTTCAGATATTTGTGCCCCTGAATGCTTTTGGAATGGTGTTCTTCATGATCATTAGACACATGTAATTTGACTTCTCCCACCTCTCAATGTCTCTCTTTTGTTCAGAAGAACTTTCAGCAGTAAGAGGTGCAGGAGGAGGTGACCTTAATGCAAGATCGAGATCCATGACTCCGAGAACAATCAAAAGATTCTCTTGCCATGCTTGAAGTTAGAACCATTTAGTATAGGAATTGAATTGATGTTGGCACTAATATTGGCAGGATTTTGTAAAGCTGAATCCAGATAACAATAAACAAAAATAAAAAACTCGCATTAGATTATTAACCAAATAATAATAATAATTTCAAATAAATGTAAACTCCATCTCAAGATATTGGGATTCCATTAATATTTTATCATTGGACAACAATATTAACTTCTTAGTGATATCTTGATGTAGTAATCAAATACTGATGATAAATAACATATCAAATAACAAATCTTCCTTTGGGACGAGTCATTGTTCACATGTAAACCAAATAATCACCACGCATTTATTACAATAGGTGCACATGCAATTCTATTAAATATTAACCTTCTTTTGAGCCAATTAATATTCATATAAGTTACATGCACACAACTTTTTATATTTCAAGATAAAATCAATTTCAATAAGAGAGGTCACTTTAGCGACATGTTGTTTCAATCAATCTATCTCAAAATATATATCCAAAATATAAATATTTGAAATTAAAATTTTACCGAATCGATCTTTAAAAAATTGTCAAAAATTTGACCTTAAGAGAAAATTCTTAAAAAAAATATATGTGTATACATATTTTTTAAAACAAGCCCAAATCCAAAATAAAACCTTAATAGCCTTAAAAAAATTTATGAATAGTAATCCGATTTTTTTTTAACAGTAATCGGATGAACAGTAATCAGATGAACAGTAAACCCAAATCCAAAATAAAACCTTAATTTTTTTTATGAACAGTAATCCGATAAACAGTAATCCAATGAACAGTGATCCCAAATCCAAAATAAAACCTTAATTTTTTTTATGAACAGTAATCCGATTTTTTTTTGTGAAACAGTAATCGGATGAACAGTAATCGAATTTTTTTTTTGATGATTCAACATAAAGGAGCTCTGATACCAACTGTCAGATACCATACGAAAATTACACAATAGATCTTTATGTCAAATCACTAAGAAATTATAAATAAAATATGCGGAAGCATACCTGAATCCATAACAAATAATCACGTTGTAGAGTCGTGCGATTGGTTTTCCAGATCTACACGTTTTTCTAAGAGAACTCTTTTAACTTTTCTATCTAGTTTCTCTCTGTCGATGAGAAACAGAAAAGAATCAAAATCACGTGTGATTTGGGGATCATAACCGCCTTTTTATAGATAAATTTGTCTATTGGTATTTCTAATTTAGCCCATCATAAAATCAGAAATTACTCATTAGGTTTCTACACATAAAAGGCCCACACCCTATTAGATACATTAAAATCCAATTTAATTAGATCACTTTTAATTAGGTCCAACCATGTTAGACAGTTTACAATACATGATTATTTCTCATATATATGGACCAATGTTGGATAATGATCCAACACCGCGCACATAATCCTTTTTGAATGGTTTAATTAATATGAATGACACTCTCGATTCTCAGCCTCCAGGCTAGCAATACAGATAGCAGCATGCAAAATTGTCTTAGCCTCTCACTCCCTCCTAACACCATCACTATCTAATCTCCTTCCGTTTTTGCATGAAAGTAAAATGTAAGTTGTGAAAGTAAGAATACTTCCACTATTTTCAATATTTGTTTGATCAAATAGAAAATTGGAATCTATTTATTATATGGTAAGGTGGCGCATACGTGACAACTTACTTTCAAAACTTTCTTCCTCGTAATTTTGGGTTAAAAGAGTTATAGAAAGTAAAGAAATAAGAAAAAAATTATTATTTTTATTTGTATGTCATAATTATCAATGAAAAATTTATAATTTTATCCATAAAAAATAAATAAAATAATATATATAATATTTTATTTAATCAATTAAATAATACTTGATTCACTTTCTAATATAAGTCCATTATGAAAGTCACTTCATTTTTTTTTTTTTTTTGGTCTGGCTTCCAATACTTATATAGTGAACCAGCCACAGCCTAAATAAGACAGGACGAAACAAAGTTATCCTATCCTACAATGGCTTCGGTGTAAATTAAATGTTATTGGTAGTGGGTGCGATGCTGAGCGGTGCGATGCAGTGTATCAGGGCTGCTGCGCTGCTCTGCTCTGCTCTGCACTGCAGTCATATATAGCTTGGGCTGTGAAAACGACCCGAGATTCTTAGCCCTCACCCCCACTAGACTATTAGACTCTGCCTTCTGGGTCTCTATCCTATCATCCCCCAAAAGAAAAACTCGACCCAAGCCGACCCGACCCGACCCGAGCCGTCCCAATCCGTTACAATTATGACTCGGCCGTTTTAGTGGCCATTCTGCAGATACCCAACCAACCTGGTGTTAATTGTAACTCCAACGACCAGCAGTGATACTCTGCAAACAAAACCAAAAGAAAAGGAGAAAAATCGTGGAGGCATGCTATTGGCCAAAACAAGAACGTGGGACCCACTACTCTACCCCCATGTGCTCTTCCCTCTGTCTCCACCCTCTCCTGTCCTCTCAATCATTAGTCCCCTCCCTCCTCCCTCTTTTCTATTGCTATGCACACAGCTCATCCTCCCTCTCTCTCTCTCTCCTCACCTCTCTCTCTCTCTCTCTCTCTCTCTAAAACGCCAGCACAAGAACGATTCTATACTATTGGCTATTGGCTATTGACTATTGCTATTGCATACTGTTGGTTGGGGCCCATGACGATCCCTGAAGTTTTGGAGTCGGGTCAAGCCCCCAACCTACAGATGACGGCCGCCGTTAACGGCAACGGAAACACTAACGGTAAGGGGGGAGCTCAGAAGCCGCCATCGAGGGACCGGCACAGCAAGGTGGACGGCCGGGGGCGGCGCATCCGGATGCCGATCATCTGCGCCGCACGTGTTTTCCAGCTGACCCGGGAGCTCGGCCACAAGTCCGACGGCCAGACCATCGAGTGGCTCCTTCGACAGGCCGAGCCCTCCATCATCGCCGCCACTGGAACCGGCATCACCCCCGCCACCTTCTCCACCTCCACCACCGCTTCCGCCCGCGTCTCCGCCTCCACTTCTCTGCCCGCCGCCTCTCTGGCAGACATCAAGGGCGACGCGCTTGAGGACTTTGGGGCCCACAGCCAGAGGTTCGCTCCCTCGGCGTTTATCTTGGGGAAGCGGCTTCGTTCTGGCGACGAGCCGGACGGCGGCGGAGGGGCGGCGGTGGGAGGGTTGGGTGGGTTCTGGGCGGTGCCGGCGGCGAGGGCGGACTTGGGGCAGATGTGGAGCTTCGCTACGCAGGAAATGGTGATGGGGGGGCCGGTGAGTAGGTTAGGAGCGCAGCGGATGGGGGAGGCATCGGCGGCGAGAGTGGGGAACTACTTGCCAGTGGCGCCGCAGGGGCATCTGAACTTGCTAGCGAGCTTGTCGTCTGGCACGGCAGCGGCCGCGGGTAATGGAGGGAGATCGGAGGAAGATGGGGGCACTGATATATGCTGACAAATTAACATCTCTTGCTTCTTCTTCTTCTTGCTTCTTTCTGTTGAATACTGCAACAGCAACAATTGAAAGGAAAAGGAAAAGGAAAAGTTTGGGTTTTTATGGGTTGAGACAATATTAATTAATTTTGGTTTGTGGAGTAGTAGTAGTGTTGCTACCTACCTACCTTCTTCATCGACCTCAATCTGAATTATAAGTTTGCCCGTAGAGAAGAAAACATTAACTGGGTTATGCAATGCATGCATGCATGCATGGTTAATTTGCGGGTAATGTTTGTAATGATTGTTTAATTTTTTTTTTTTTTTTTTTTTTTTTTTTTGTGAGAGTCAGCACGGGTACTAAATAAAAGTGTTGATGAGTAGAGCTGCTATTTGATATTATTAATTTGGGATGATTTATGTTTTCATTTTGGGCGCTTTTGTCTTATTTTGAATTAAAAAAAAAAAAAAATTATTTCTCTCTTGCCAGCAACACTGCCAGTTTGCCACCAATCCCCATCTTACCATCTATTATATTTATTTACCTTTGTTTTTTTTTTGGCTAAGAACCATCTATTCTATGATCTATCCCCACATATATGAGCTGTTATTTTTTATTTTTTTTGTTGGCTCCTCTCATCAAAATGAGAATTAGAGAGCCATATGCATACGTACTTCTTTGTAATATTGATTCATTTTGGTAGGAAGAACCTTTGTTTGCCTGTAGATATATCTGCATTGTAATGTTCAATTAATCTTCATTATTAGTATAACTTAAAGCCGAAAGAATTTTATAAATTTAAGAAATACTAAGTGATTATCATTTGGTAGGTTTCTTCGGGTAGTAACAATCCTCTAGTATCAGAGTTCGATCGTTTCTTATTGTGCATGATGAATTTGCAGTCTGTATCAGCGTCAATAGTGTAATGTCTACTGTATGTTTTAAATTATAGTAAAGTAGATTGTACTTGGTTTGGTGTATTAGATAAGTTTTCTATTTATTTTATTTTGTGTGATTTTATTTCCAAAAATTTCATTAAAAATCATAAAAATTCCCAAAAAAATTCAGGAAAAATCCTCGAAAATTGAAAAAATTCATGTGGCATTAATGTAGTAAATTCGAAAAAAATATTAAAAATTTGGAAAAATTCAGAAAAGTCGCTAGAAAATTCGACAAAAAAAAAAAATCAGAAAAATTAGGAGAAACTTAGAAATGATTTGGTGAAACCCTTCTTAGCTCGTAAATGGTGTCAAATTGGCTGTAGAATTGACTTTTCCTCTCTTATAACCTGCATGGGGTTATCCTAGTTTCATTCTAAGTGTCCTTTACTAGATTTGAGTAATTTTAATACCCAGATTCCTGTATGTGCCCTTTGTTACTGCGGATAGGCGTTTGTAGGGTCCCTTAGGAGATGGTTTTAGACACCGTAGGCTACTCAGAGTTAGCTATCCGCCGACATTTTAGATGACTACTGATGTACCATGTATATTTGAGAACTCTAGAAGAGACTATAGTCATTTAGAATATTTTTCAGGAGTTATAGATAAGAATCTAACGAATATCACAAGCTTCCTTAACACTCTTGTTAATCTTATAGATTTTAGATTCGACAAATTAGATGCCTGAATAAAACAATATGTGGAACAAAATGACAATTTAATTACTATATTTTGTGGGTACGAAAAAACGAATGCCTCCATGGGGCAATTCGACAGAGACATAAGGGAGATAGTGGGGAGGTGAAATCGTATCGACGGTTTAGGAACTAGCTCAAAATAGAGGAAACCAAATCAACAGATTAATATAATGTAAATCGAAAGAACATACTCCATATAAGAGTATGACTTGATAATTGAACTGATTAATTGCTGAAAAGAGCTATATAAGGATCCAAATAGCACTATTCAAGAGAGACCATCTAGTAAATATAATACAAGAAACGTATGTCCAGAATGAAGATTTGTTACACAATTTTAAATTTGACCCCCAAATATGCAACTTAGAAAGTGATGATGAATATATAGAGAATGAGAGTATCACGAATTCAGAGAATGAAGACCGTGGGATGACTATATATGATGAATACGAGAGTGAATCTGAAGGAAATATTGAATCTGACAATGAGATGCATGTCGGTGAAGATAGCAAAATTTCATTAGACTTAAATAATTTACAAATGAGAAAAAATCTAAGGATTGATGATCTAATAAAAATGATTGTATCTCAAGGAGGAACTTATCTAGATCTGTATAACGTACATTTTAAGGATAAGCAAAAAACCATAAATGACTGGACACAGTGTCTAGCAATCATAATCACGAATCATGAAAAAATATGAGATAAAGAAAGATTTGTTAATTACATCACGGGAACTTTATAAGGAGATGTATTATAATGGATGAAATAATGAATAAATTCGGAAGAAAGGAAAAGTAAAGGAAGAGAGTGGGTTGAATACGACAAATTCACTGGGTTTGTGATAACCCTACTAATTTTATAAAAATCATAAAAGAAAATTTATATGGAGATGAAAAAGTCCAAGAGGAAGAAATCATTTACGCGCTGTCTAAAATTGAGTTATGCGAAATATGTGAGTTTGAATAATACTGCAAAATATTTTCAAAATACTTTTACAAATTAGAATACGATAAGGTACAAAATTAGTTTGATCCATTTTTTCACAAAATGTCAAGCCCATGAGATACTAAAATACGAAACAGATATCCAGATTATCTAAAACGAATCGAGAAAAAGGATAATTTAAGGCACCGTATCCATTACACACTTAAAATAATGTAGGATGATTGTTTTAATATAAAATTTTATAAAAAAAATGAAAAACTCAATCAGTAATTCCCCTAAAGGAAGAAAATATTATGAAAAAATAATTAGTTAAAGCTGGAAGATAGGAAATGAAACACAAGAAAAGAAACCAAAAGCAGTGTCTAGAAAATTTTTTTGATAGAGGCCATGGAAAAAGACTAGAGGATTTATCAAAAATAATAAATACATTAGGAAACGTGATGAGTCATCTACCCAAAAAAATAAGAAGGGGTGCATGTGCTTTGTGTGTGAGGAAGAAGAACATTTCACCGGATACTATCCAAGAAAGGAATAAATGCGTAGAAAATGATAAAATATATGGAAGAGTAAAATTTAGAAGTATGTCTTGGAGAAATGTCTTCCCTTCGGATGCAGTATTATACGAGTTTGATGTCAAGAGCGATTCATATTCGGAAATGATATTTATGATGAACGACGAGTCAAGTCCTATCATACCTCCAACATCAGAATTAGACAATATAACATTAGAAAATGTGATCGGGAGAGAAGCAGCCTTTTAGTCCAAAAGATATCAAAAAGATGAAGAAACATCAACAAATAAAAAAGACAGAGATATATAAGGTCTCACGATTCAATTTTTTTCTACAAGAATAATTGAAAATTTCAATGGAAACACAATTGCTAGTCTGTCAGCTGGAGAACGAGTAGATATCCCCATTTTCAGCCGAAAAAAGGTGCGAAGATGGAAAAAGAAGTACTAACAAATTCGATATATCCATATTGATTTAATCCAAATTAAAATTAATGCACTGTTTAAAGCTGGCATAGATATCCTTATAATAACACTCGTCATGGATAACCAATTCATGAACAGCCATCAAACCCTGATAGATGGTTTTCAATCCAATTTGGTAAATCAGACCATAAGGTTTAACATTCGATCAAACTACTTTATTTCTATAATTGACCCAAATATAATAGATACGGTACGACTAAAAATTAAAACTCAGAAGGAATCTCACCTATAAATAGGGACTCCCAAGAACGCGAAAGGGCATCAGCATAAAATCATCAACACCTCCTTTAGATGTGTCTAAATGGGATGGCTTGGGCATCCGGACCAGGGCCAAGTCTTTTGCGCATTCTGTGTGATATCAACAACATTCGATCCTTATTGTCACTTTTGTTCAATATCAACATCTCTTTTCGTTTCTCCCTCCTAAAAAGTAAAAAGTCTCCAACTAGCAGTGTGTGGTTCAGTTACTGATGGTCACGCCAGCCTGGCCTAGGCCCAGTCAATTTGATCGTTACAATCCAAGCCAGGCTTCAGCTAGGTGGCCCATGATGGGACTAGGTATGGTCAACCAGCCCAACAGGGCCAAGCACCAATCCTAGACATTTTAGATAGGTCTAAGTAAGTTGAGATTCTTGAAAAGTTTTTCTTTAAATTTTATCATTGTCCTCAGGTTGAATTTTGCATCATAACTTGGAAAAATGTTACAATTTTGCAGATCCATATGGAAACCATATCAATGAAATAGTCTAGGAATATCACCTAAAATTCAAATCCAAAAACTTAACAGATTTAGATCCATATTTTGTAATATTCAATTTTTCTTACAAACTCTATCGTTTTCTATTAAGGATTATTTTAGTATATTCTTTTAGGAATATTAGTTGTGTTTATGTGTGTCCAATAGTCCAATGATAAACATTTCATGAAGAATAGATAAATTAATCTCATATATTACTAAGCAAAACCTCTTTAGATTTTTTGAAAAACAATAAAAAAAAATCAAAAAAGGAAATGACCAAATACCTTAATGAGGCATTGCCTATCAATATAAAATAAAAGGGAAGAGAGATAGAGAGATAGAGAGTACTGTTGTATCTTATTACTAAGAAGGGAATGGGTAACTAGTTAGAGGAGAGAGAATATTTAGTTAATCTCCTACTTCCAAATTAAAAATTAAAAAATTAAAAACAAAACTTAGTAAGAATTTTTTATTTCTTAGTTAAAATAATTCCATGAAATAAAATGAACCCAATTTTAATGGAGTGGAATGAGACCAATAATCCTAGAGAGAGTAGTCATACAAGCAGTTAGAGAAAAACTGGATATTTAGATAGTTTGAGGTGTGAATAATTTTCAATAACAAAATCTAAAATTAAATCAAAAAATCTACAAAGACAATGCCTTCATTTCAAGGTTAAAAAATTCCAGAAATTTGATAATATCAAGCATCTCTACATCAAGTTAAACTTTCACAATTGGTCCATATTAATGGAATAGATAGATCTGCTATGTTTATTATTATCACTTATTTTCAATTATTATTCAAAACCTAATACATATATTTAGATAAATTCATGTTCATTAAAAATTATTTTCATTTTCCTCTTTCATCAATCAAATATTTTAGGTTTAGGATTTTTTTTTTTTTTTTTTCTTTCCCTTTTCATATCATTTAGCAAGCAAGGCCTTATTAGTTTAAAGCTTCAGAATATATTTCTTTCTTAATTATGAAATAATAAAAATATTTGCATTCATTTATTTCAAAACTTTCATATTTTTAAAATAATTTCAAGTGTTAATACTAATTTCTTCGGCATCTATAAAAAAAAAAATTCTTATATCTGTTTTTGTATATAAAAGTTGCTTTCTACGTTGAGGATGTTGAGATATTCGGATGATATTATATTACTAAGCAAAACTAGTTAAGTTGCTTTCTACGTTAAGGTACCAAATCTCTTATATTACTAAGCAAAACTACTTATAGAAAATAAAAAAATCATTGTCCCTTACTAATTTTCCTGAATATTTCAATTTTAAAATTTCATAATAAAAGACTGTGAGAAATGGATCTTATGGATATACGGCTAAGATGTAACTAGTTATTGGTTATACTCCTATTAATATGTTTTCCTAATTTAAAGGGATAACTAGATTGCCAACCACATATTCTAAATCATTAGCCCTATCTAAATCCAAACTCTATCTTATTTATTTAAATCATAATTCTATCTTATCTGTCTCCATTAATTCTCCCAGCTTTAAAGCTGAATGTGGAGATAAAAAATGTTAAATATTTTCGATTGAATTGATTAACGTTCTCGCACAAAAGCATCTCAATTGGACTATGGTGACAGTCGAGAAACTTTGCTTGAGTATAAAGTTTGAACCAAGTCAGTGGAGAGAGAACTGACTTTTGTAATAAATCCGCTAAAGTGAAAAGTGAATCTACCAAATCGCGCTTGGAACCAGGCTCGCATGTCCAACAAATCAAATATTGCTAGCAGTTTGTTACAACTGCTAATATTATATCATTCTGCAATATGTTATTCACGTTTTTTTTTCCTGAAGTCTGCATGATAGCTCTACTGATGGTAGTAGAAAATTAAAGAACATTGTATATCTGCTATTTCAAGAAATGATGACTGAAACCGTATATATTACCTTATTTCGGACTGGAAATTCTTGTACCCCTTCTATATATCTGCAAATTATTTGTATATGTTATTTGTAAACACAATTTGTCGACAATGTTTCTCATGAAACTTTTGTAGAAGAGGTGCCAGTAAGATTACACGTTTCACCTCCAGTACATAAAAATCAATTACATCCCCATTCATCTAAAAATTCGTAATTGGCTCTATTGAAAAATCTTTAGAAATATAAACTATTGAGTTTTCAACTTCTACTACTGGAAAGAAAATTCTATATAACACTGAAGGTGGCTCATTATAAACTTCTATATTTGGTTTAGATTACATGACATATTTACTATCAAAAATATGAATATCTACTTCGACTTTATGGGCGATATGATCATTGTCAGTCGTTTCACTTTTTTCATCCTTTCTCTCACTATAATTCTGAACATACTTTTATTTATTCTTTTCTTTGATTTGCGAGCACATAATTGCATTTTTAACACTAATCAATTATAATTTGATATTTTGCTTGTATTCTTGAAGAAGATTCATTTGTAATTGTCTTAGACTTAGGCTTAGCTTCCTTTGCAATTTTAGACTCAGGCAATAGAAACTAATAAGATGATGATAAAAAATTTTAAATGAAGTATTGAGCATACCGATTATGAAGAAGACATAGTAAGATACCCAATTTAGATATAATTTATATTGTATGCCCCAAGTATAAACTTTTCCACCCAATTTATATTAGACATAAAGATAGCTCTGCACTGATTTCAATATCGGAAGAAATCATGAAGATAATTCTCTTAATGTTTATAATTATATCGATCATCAAAATCGTAAACAAGAATATAATAGTATACATATCACGCTCGACTAGTGATAGATTAATATTAGTGTGATAAAATAATCATAAAATATGAATCTCACTTACAATCAACTCAAAATTTGAATTTTCAGATCAAAAAGTTCAGGAAAAACCCACGAAACTTGATGACTCAAAATTGACTCTGAATTGTACTCAAAATATCCTCTAAAAACTGAAATAACCCTTAGTGAGTTTGCTATTCATTTAGTGAAAGAGTTGTGGAAGCGGCAGATAAAGTAGAGAACCTTTTTTTTTCTTTTTCTTTTTAATTTCTCCAAACTAATTTTTTTTTTTTTGAATTTTTCTCTCTCCTTTTTAATTAGCACTTTTTTTCCCATTTTTTTCTTCTCTGATTCTTTTTCTATTTTAAAAAAAAAAAACTAAATTAAATTAAATAAAATTAGAAGATGGAGAAAGAGATTTATGATTTTGAAAGGAAAACAAGTAAAGAAAAGATGGGAAATTTAACTCTAATACCAATTTGACAAAGTAGAGAATCTAAATTATAGTTTAGGAATTTGGAAGTTATGAATTTTACGATTTGGAAAAGAACAAACGAGTTTGGGCTTCAATGTCGAGGCGAATCTATACTTACTCTTAACGAATTCATGAAGAAAAATATCACTCAAGCAATTTTTATGCAAGGATTAATATTTAATCAATTTTTCATTAATTTCAGCTCCTACATGCAGAGCTTATTTATAAAAAAAATTCTTAATAATAATGATATAATTGAAACTCTATCCAAAATCAAAATTTAAATCTCAAATAATAATGATAAAATCAAAACCTATCAAAATCATAATAAAAACTGAATGTAAATCTAAACACTATCTTATCTATCTAATTCCAAACTTTATCTTATTTATCTAAATCAAAACTCTATATTATCTATCTCTGTCAAAACTCTTACTGATTCTTCTTATAGAGGATGCCTTTTCTTTGATAAAGTAAATTAATCGTGAGTTCTTTTTAAAGAAAACAAATTGCAAATATCTTGATTTTAAAATTCTTGTGATGAGTTAGAAAAAAAACCTCAGCAGTGAAAAACTTAATTACGCAGCCTACAAAATTAAATAAGAATGAGGCAAAAGAAAGAACAACTGACAGATCAAAGTCTCAAAGGTAATAGAAAGTTTAAACATACGCAGATTTCTACTCTATCTCCTATATTCTTAAGTAAAATCATTTTACAAAATTAGAATTTAAAAATTAAGAAATATAAAAAACCAACTAAAAGGAATCAAGGGATCCTATGGAGGAATAGTAAAAGGAAAAAAAAAAAGTCTTTTTTCTTTATTCCCTAAAATAACCACTATGTTGAAAGGCTAAAAAATATAAAAAAGATGGGACAAGTTGTCGTAGACAGTAACCCCAAACCTTTCTAATCAATTTGATTCACATTCATTTAATAAATTTAAAATATATCATTTTTAAATCTAACGCTAATGTTCATGTTTATTTTCATAAAATTTTAGCAATACGCAGGTGATTTGACATGGGTTTTACTTGATTTTTATAAGGAACTACTTATCTGGAAAGGAAATTATGTTGTAAGAGTACAAGACATATTTCTCTCATCATATTTACTTCTTGAGTGAATTACTAGATAAATGATAAGAATTATGGTATTTAGTTGATTATTACCGACAAAGACACACAACTATATAGTTTCCTTATTTTAAAAATTATGAGATATCAAAGTAATTGATTATCTTAATTATAACTCTCTTTAACATGACATTTACTTTATTTGTGCATATATTTTTGTATACCATAGTGACTCAAATTTTGACATAGAAAGAAACACACAAAGAAAAAGATCCATCCCATGTCCAGTTTATCCAGATTTATGTTTCATTTTCTTCATAAGAGAAATATAGTAATTCGTCAAAAAACATTAGTGCTCCAAAAAATTTAAAAAGCATTTAGTACCATCATAGATTGTGTTCGAGATTTTCTTAGGATATACAAAAATTTTAGACTTTTCTATAAAAGTAGTGATTGGTTGTACATTAAAAAAAAAAAAAAAAAAAAAAAAAAAAACTTGTAGGGATTAGATTCCCATGATGAAAAGGTAACACAAATACTTCCACCCTATCTATAGTTTTAAATTTAATCATGTAAATTTTCAGGTGCTTAATCAATTTTACTTTTATATATATTTACTTCTTTTATTTAGCCGACTATTTTATACTATTATGAAGTATTATATCCGTGGCATACATTATGAAAATAATTTATTATTGGGCTGAAGTGTAGTAGATAAATTAAGTCAAAACTACTTCATAAAATTATAAAAGAATTTTTAAAATATTGTTTGGAAAAATGCTTTTACAAAGTAATAAATAAGTTTATGATCAAACAATAGTATATACAATACATCATTCCAAAACCTATTATTATTGTGATCATATAATTCCACATAATTAGATATAACTTTTATATTTGTCGATGTAGTTCTTAAGTTATAGTTTATTATATCATATGTCATAACCAGTTTATAGAAAATATTTTAAATTCCTAACTTAAATTTCTCTATTTTAATTGGCTGTTAATACGAAATTGATTTTTCTAAAAGAAATTTTTTTTCTCCGGAGATTAAGCAAAGTCATCATTTTTTATTTTGGAAAGAACTAGTCCTAAAGCTGGGACCTACAGTATCTTACTATAGTTATTTGACTAGTGATCAAGATTGGATTAAAAGTTCAATGTTGCTTTTATGAAAAGCTATAAATGATCCAAAAATAACTATCAATATAAATTCAGAATATTTTTATTTCAAAAAAAAATTATTTTAATTTAAAATAAGACTTCATTAATTTTTCCACTATTTTGTATGTACAGTATTAATAAGTTTAATGGGAAAAAATAACTATTAAATATAAGAATAACATGTGATAACACAAAGATTCATTCTAATATAAAGCTAGGAAGCAAAAACTTAGTCAAAACGGTCCATCAAAAGAGTTAAGGATACAGTAGGCAAACCACACATGTTGAAAAGGACTAAAGTTAGTGCGAAGGCTTAGAAGGATAGAAATTTGAAGATAATGATTGTCCTTCCTCTCAAATATTATTCAAAATGGGGCAGATTCTCTCACAGACATACTTATAAAAAAAAATTAAAAAGACTCAAATCTTTGAATCTAGGTCGCTTTCTCCAGAAATTGTACGGATTTTACATAGTGCCAGATCGAGCTCCACATCAACCATTTTCCAAGGATGAAATGTTTGTAAGAGACAGTGAGTTTATAATGATGAAATGCTTGAAACAGAAACCCGTGATTTTATTATTTTGCCTCCTTTTACACTAAACAATGCAAAATCCACTTTCCATGTACAAAATCCATTCCCATTTCCATAGAACAAACAAGAGGATTATGAGCACATGTGAACTTTGTGACTTTGAGGCTTTGTTTAAATAAAGAAAAGCACATACAAAGATAATGTAGAAATAAGAATACATCCAAAAATATAAAAAATGAAATGTATCGAACAAAAGAAAGGATGTTGAGAATTAAGATACCATATTAATTAACATCTCAATTTATCTTAATATATCCCTAGTACTCAACCACAATGAGAAAAAGACATTAGCATACTAGTTCACATCAGAGCAGTTCAGTCTTAGTCTTAATTTTAATAAAAGTAACAAAATCAATGAGAAAATGATAGTAACATACTAGTTCATATCTGAGTAGTTCAGCCATAATTTTAATAAATGTAATAAAATCACAGAAAAACTGCCCTGTTTATTGTAATAGACTATAGTTTTGATGAACTTTCTTAAATGAATAACGACCACCATGTTTTGTAAAATCATCCATAGTTATATTAAAGTTGCATAATTCCAAAGAAAAAAAAAACTATTAAAAATGAGTACAATATGTTGCGAATCCTCTAGTTATTTTTGTTATATGGAAGGATGATTGTCTAAGTAAGAATATAGATAATGCGACAGAGAGATGCCTATGAATTTATTCTACACCCAATAATGAATTTCATATTTGGATATTAATTTCTAATAAATTATTATTAGAATATTAGTTCCCAACAATATGATAGTCACGCTATAATAGTCATTCTGTTAAATATTTTATCTGATTACGAATTAACCATAAAAGTAAATTTATGTAACTATCTCCTACTTAAACTTAACTAATCAAATCAAGTCTAGTCCCTCCACTGTCTTTTGCTCTTTATTTATTCTCTCTTCGATCATCCTTGTTGTAGAGCCACGAAAAGAAAAACTTTCATTTAGATTATCATGAATTTCTATCACTGATTATAACTAACAAAAATATTTCGAATGACCGTGAAAATGATGTGGTGATCTATCAACAACAAAACATGCAAAATAAACAAAAAGATTCCAAAGATCCATAGAAACTATTAGTTTTGATCGATCAAAGGATAAATTCGTTTGGTCCTTTATAGATAATCTTATAGTTTTAATTTTTAGTTGTGAATAAATATGTGAATATCATATAGCAAATAAATTTGAGGGATTGTTACAAAATTATTATAACATACTAATATTCAAATAATTATTGCTAATGGAGCCACATTACCGCAGCGGGTTTCGGTCTGTCGAAATTGGTCCAAAACCGGCCCAAACACATTATGATATATAATCTATAAAAAGGGGGTTTGCGGCTAGGGTTTGTTTAAAAAGGCCAAGGGCTCTCTTCTTTTCGTTGCCGCCACCCTTGAATTTGTAGCCGCTGCCAAAGGGAGAAATAATCAAAGAAGTGAAAAAAAAAAAAAAATTGCGGCTACTGTTGCTGCAATTTTATGTGAGGCCGCAGGAAAATTATTATGTGGCTGATTGAAGGGTTATTCGGCCGAAAGCAAAGAATACAGCTTTGGTGAAAGCAAGGAAAAATAGTGGGTTGCTATTTGTATTCGAGGTTTGGCCGAAGAGAAAATTAAAGGAAGGTGATGGTTTCCTTTTGGAATTTTCGGTGGCCGAAACAAAAAAGAAAATTACTGTAACAAAATATTAGAGTTTGATCTCAAATTCTTATATGATTTTATCGTAATTTCTCTTGTAGTTGAGAACTAGAGAGTTGTAATCATTTTTTGATATAGTGGAAGTTTTCGATCGTGTCCCCATAGATATAGGCACATTGTCAAACCACGTTAAATTTGCATGTTCTCTATCTCTATTATTTTTCTCTTTGATTAACTATTTGATTCCACTAGTTGTTGCATTAGTATTATTCTGCTATTTTTAATAGCAATTGGTATTAGAGTTCTGATTCGGGTCAGATTTCACTCAGATCGGTATTAATTTTGAATGGGAGTTATGCCGGAAGATAGGAAGAAAAAAATTAAAAAATTTGATGGGACAAATTTCCAATGGTGGAAATTATAGATAGAAGATTATTTATATCAAAAGAATTTACATCAACCACTATTTGGAGAAAATCCAGAAAATATGACTGATGAGGAGTGAGAATTGCTGAACAGGATGACTTTGGCGCAGATTCGATTGTGCCTGACAAAACAGATTGTGTTCAACGTCTTCAAGGAGAAGACCACTTCAGGTTTGATATCAGCGTTGGCTAAATTTTATGAGAAGCCATCTGTTTCTAATGAAAAAATTGTTCAACTTGAGGATGCCTTCTGATAGTTCAGTTGTTAATCATTTGAACGAATTTAACACATTATGGGCACAATTTGAATCCTTAGATTTTGTCTTTGCTGATGATATTAAAACTTTGATGTTTATGTGTTCGTTACCGGATAATTGGAGTAATGTTGTTATGGCCATCAGTAATACTTCTAATACTGCTCTTAAATTTAATGATGTTATGAGTACAATCATGAATGATGAATTGATGAAAAAGAGTATGGGTGAGAACATAGTTTCTATAAGTACTGCTCTGTTTGTTGATAATGACAGAAAGAAGGAAAGAGATAGAAGTTTAAGTAGGGAGTCGAAATAAAGAGGAAAATCAAAATCTAAGGAAAAATTCAAGAAAAAATTAGTGTGTTGGAAATGTAAGACAGAGAATCATATGGAGCAGGATTGTCCAAATACAGATAAGAAAGGAGCGAATGTGGTGAATCCAAGTAAGAAGTATGATGACTTGTGCTTGTCTGCTCATACAGAATCGATGTCAGATCTGTGGTTTGTAGATTCAGGGGCTTCGTTCCATTACATTGCTCCCAGAGAATTGTTTGAAAATTATGTCCAATGTGATTTTGGGTATGTGACTGTTGGTAATGGACAGAAATGCAAGATTGTCGGTAAGCAAACAATTCAGTTGAAGTTGCACAATGGTGGAAAGTTGTTTTTACAAGAGGTCAGGCACATACCAGATTTGAAGAAGAATTTGATATCTATTAGCAAACTGGATGGTGAAGGTTATCAAATCTCATTTGAGAGGAAACAGTGGAAGATCAGCAAAGGAGTAATGGTAGTGGTCAAGGGTGAGAGAGTGGGAACTCTATATTTACTCTCAAGCTCGGTAGATCACGTTGTTTGTTTGACCACCATGAAAAATGAGAAGGCTACCTTATGGCATCAGAGGCTCGATCACTTGAGCGAGAGCGGCATGAGGGTGTTGCAATCTAGAGGTATGTTAATAGATATGAAAATGCTAAATTTGATTTTTGTAAGAACTGTGTGTTTGGAAAGCAGAAAAGAGTTAGTTTTATGAAGAATGGCAAGAAGAAGAGAACCGAGAGATTGGAGTTGGTGGATACAGATGTATGGGGGCCTTCTTCGGCGAAGTCTTTTTGAGATAATTCTTATTTTGTCACTTTCATTGATGATGCAAATAGGAAAACATGGGTGTTTGCAGTTAAGTAAAAATCTGATGTCTTCAAGATCTTCAAGGTATGAAAATCTCTTATTGAGAATGAAACAGATTTGAAAGGAAAATGTCTGTTGTCAGACAATGGTGAGAAATTTTGCAATAGAGAGTTTGATAATTATTGCTCTACCCACGGGATCAGGAGAGTAAAGACTGTACCGAGGACACCGTAACAGAATGGCGTAGCTGAGAGGATGAATAGAACCATTTTGAAGCGAGCTCGGAGTATGAGACTATATGCATGTTTGCCTTTGCAAATTTGAAGAGCCGCTATAAATACGACAGTCTATCTGATCAACAGGAGTCCAGCTAGTGATTTAGATGGAGGAATTCCAAAGAAGGTGTGGTTTGGTAAGACTGTGAATTATCCATTCTTAAAAGTATTTGGTTGTATAGTATATGCACATGTGGATCATGAGATGAGAAAGAAGCTTGATAATCTCATAAGTGTGCATTCATTGGATACGGTGGCGACGAATATGATTATCGCTTATGGGATTATGAGCATAATAAGGTGATTCATAGTAAAGATGTAGTATTCAATGAGGATTGTATGTATAAAAACCGAATGGAGAATAAGAGTAAGAAAACAGTTGAGAAAGAGTACTTGGAGCTGAATGAGCTACAGGATGGGATGGATCCCATGGATAAAATAAAGAAAAAATACCTACATCTAAAGGGGAAGAAATGGGTACATCTGAGAATACACAAGTTTCAGATGAGACCGAACAAGAGATAGAGCCACTGACTGAAGTATATGGTTCCAGTACTTCATCAGAGAGTGTAGGAGGAGCACGAGGATAAGGAAGCCAACCCAAAAATTTTGTATTTTTTTATATTATATTTTGTATACTGATGCAGGTGAACCAGAGAGTTACCAAGAGGCTATACATGATAAATTTCGTCTTAAGTGAGAGCAAGCCATGCGTGATGAGATGTATTCTTTGGAGGAGAATCACATATAAAAATTGGTGAAACGACCGAAAAAGATAAAAATATTGCATAACAAGTGGGTACGTAGGGAAAAACATGAGATAGGAGGGACACAAAAGTTCAAGATTAGACTTGTGATGAAGGGATACGGTCAGAGAAAAAGTATTGACTTCAATAAAATATTTGCACCTACTGTCAAGATGACTTCTATCAGAGCAATACTGAGTATTGTGGCTGTGAAATGATTGTATTAGAGCAACTCGATGTGAAGACTATTTTCCTTCATGGTGATTTGGAGGAGGAAATATATATGGAACAGTCAGAGGGATATGAAGTTAAAAGAAAGGAGAATTAGGTATGTCGACTGAAAAAGAGCTTGTATGGGTTAAAATAAGTGCCGAGATAATGGTACTTAAAGTTCGACAAGTTTATATTGGATTCGGATTTTGCCAGATGCAATTCAGATTATTGTGTATATCTACAAAAATTTAAGGATTGTAACTTTATTATACTTACTTTGTATGTAGATGATATGCTTGTGGTAGGTACATGCATAAAGAAAATCAATGATCTGAAAAAGAAGTTGGCAAGGAGATTCTCTATGAAGGACATGGGTGAGGCTAAACAATTTCTTGGAATGCAAATTACCGAAATAAGAAAAGCAAGAAATTGTGATTATCTCAGAAGGGGTACATCAAGAAGGTGTTGGAGAGATTCAACATGGAGAATACAAAACCGGTAACTACAGTTTTTGGTGGTCAGTTCAAACTGTCAAAAGAGTAAGGTGCTAAGACAGATGAGGAGACGAAACACATGAAGAATGTACCTTATTCATTGGCCGTTGGGAGTCTCATGTATACAATGGTGATTACAAGACCAAATATTGCACATGCAGTAGAAGTAGTGAGTAGATTCATGAAGAACCTGAGAAGGAACATTGGCAACAGTGAAGTGGATTTTCAGGTATTTGAAAGGTACTTCAAAGTATTATTTATATTTTGGGGGTGATAACATTGATGTGCACGGTTTTGTGGATTCGGACCATGCGGGTGATAGAGACAATGGCAGGAGTACCATAGGTTATGTCTTTACTATAGGAGGGACAACGGTTAGCTAGATTTCAAGATTATAATCAATTGTTACTTTATCTTCGACAGAAGCTGAGATGTGGCAACTGTAGAAGCAAATAAGGAGTTTATTTGGTTGCAGTGATTGATGAGTGAGTTGGGTTTTGATAGAGTAGATTGCAGGTTGTTCAGTGATAGTCAGAGTATAATTCATCTTTATAAGAACTCAGCATATCATTCACGGACTATCACTTGAGGTATCATTTCATTAGATTCTTATTAGAGGATGGCCAATTGAAATTGGAGAAGAATGAAGGCAGTAAGAATCCTGCAAATATATTGACAAAACCGGTTAATGGGAAAAAGTTGAGTTATTACTCAACTTTGGTGCATTTATATTGAATGCTAAAATCGAGACTTTAAACGATCGAGGTAAAAGTTTTGGACACTAGAATTATCATGTATAGAGATTATAATTTTTGCAATAGGTCTCCAAGTAGGAGATTGTTGCTAACGGAGCCTATTACCGCAGCAAATTTTGGTCTGTCGAAACGAGTTCAAAACCGGCCAAAATTCGTTATGATATAATCTATAAAAAGGGGGTTTGCGGCTAGGGTTTGTTTAAAAGGCCAAGGGTTCTCTTCTTTTCGTTGCTGCCGCTCTTGAATTTGTAGCCGCTGCCAAAGGGAGAAAAAAAATCAAAGAAGTGAAAAAAAAAAAATTTGCGGCTACAGTTGCTGCAATTTTATGTGAGGCCGCAGGAAAATTATTGTGTGGCTGGTTGAGGGGTTATTCAGTCGAAAGCAAAGAATACAAGGAGCTGCGGCTGCTAGTGCTATTTAGCTTTGGTGAAAGCAAGGAAAAATAGTGGGCTGCTATTTGTATTCGGGGTTTGGCCGAAGAGAAAATTAAAGGAAGGTGACAGTTTCCTTTTGGAATTTTCGGTGGCCGAAGCAAAGAAGAAAATCACTGTAACAAAATATTAGAGTTTGATCTCAAATTCTTGTGCGATTTTATCGTAATTTCTATTGTGGTTGAGAACTAGAAAGTTGTAATCATTTTTTGATATAGTGGAAGTTTTCAATCGTGTCCCCGTGGACGTAGACATATTGTCGAACTACGTTAAATCTGTGTGTTCTCTGTCTCTACTATTTTTCTTTTTGGTTAACTATTTGATTCCGCTGGTTGTTACATTAGTATTATTCCGCTATTTTTGCTAACAATAATGATTTGGCAGAGACTAAAATCCAAATATAAATTTATTAGAGAGCTATATCTTAAAAACCCTTTAATCTATCTTTAATATACAATTTCAGGAAGATGCAAAAAAATAATTCACAACAAAGTAGTATCATGAAAAGATGGGTGTGAGCTTCTGTTATATATTGATAACATAATTTAGAAATATCTTTGGAAAAAAAACAATAATTTACAAATAACATTTTATAAATGGTATATTTTGATAAATGTATTGTGTTATCTAATGTTTATTTATTGGTGCAAGCTATTTGAATATCTTTTGTTTTGCTAGTGAGATAAAAGAAAAGAAAAATACAATAAAATCAAAGCAAAGATAAATTAGAAAGTAAATTAATTACCATCATCATTAGAACCAAATTCATTTATTCAGGAATTACAATACTATTCATAATTGTGGAAAGACCATAATATTGAATATCTTCATTGTTTACATTCAACGGAAATATGTTAAACAAATAACTGTTTTGGTAAAACTAGAGTTGATATGCTGATAGCAAGTTTTCTTGAAGCCAATTAGCCTCTAGTGGCATCATATTTCTCAATTTCTAATTTGTGAAAGGTTCCGAATTCGACAACCGGAGAGAAATCAATTTTGGTAATGTTGTAAAAGTATATACATGTGAGTTTGACTAGAAATAAAGCAAGTTCTCTGTAAAACTATAGAAAATTCTTTTCATTAAAGTAGGTGTTTGTACCGAAATCTTTCTGATTATGTTAGCAATAACAAACTAAGCACAAAATGAGTAGTTGAGTGAGAAAGCCAGGGACAATTCGTCATACAAAGCAAATGAACAAACCAATAGTCAAGATTTAACGAGATTCAATCAAGATGGATTCTAATTCTATGCTCTTAGAGGAAAATTGCCATATAGCAGGTTCCTTATTGAAAAAAAGAAGCACAATCTCTCGATAACTTTCTCAGTCAAAATTATAAGCTTTTGATTCTATTAAATATCTCTCTCAAAGTTAAAGATTTTGATTCTCTTGAATTGAGAAATGGATTATCAACTTTTTTTTTTTCTTGAAGAAAAGAATATTTACAATTGAGGATTTATGGAAAAATAGAGTCATGAACTCATCCGTTTCATTATCTCTTAGATTCAATTTTCTTCGAGAGATTTGATTTCATTATCCTTAATGATGAAGAATATTTTTACTTGATCAAGGATCTTTTGTATGTTGACTGAGATAGTAAGTGTGGATCTTGATTCGACTTTCCATAGGATGAGCTCTATAATTCTGATAGCTATCTGGCTGGCCTTTTTTCAAACCGACTATCATCTTACTAGACTTTTCAATTTGGACATGTGCTATATAAATTATGTAGCAAGAATAAGTTTTGTGGATTAATAGATAATTTCTACATATTGTATACAATTTCTTAAAGGGGTATTTACAGATTTGTCCCTTACATCTTTATAAATTATAATTTAGTCCCCCAAATCTTCATATTTAGGTTTAGCCCCCCAAATCCTCTAAGTTACTACAATTTAGTCCCCCTCCCTATCTTCCGTTAGTCCAGTTTATTTTTTGACCTGGTTTTCCTATTTTACCCTTCCTTAATTCCTCCTTCTCTCTTCCTCCTCTCTTCTCCTTCCCCCTTCCTCCTCTCTTCTCCTTCTCTCTTTCTTCATTCTTCCTCCTCTCTTCTCCTTCCCTCTTTCTTCTCTCTTCTCATTCTCTCTTCCTCCTCTCTTCTCTTTTTCTTTATTGGGTTCATTGGCTTCCCTCCTTCTTCTTTTTCTTCTCTTCTATCTTTCTATTCTTCCCCCTTTTTCTTCGTAGGGATATTTAAGTCATTTTATTATTTAAAAAAAGTAAAAATTAAATTTTACCGTTTATTTGGACGGAAAAACTGACGGAGGGACTAAATTGTAGTAATTTAGAGGATTTGGGGGACTAAATCCTAAGTATAAAGATTTGGGGGACTAAATCATAATTTATAAAGATAAGGGACAAATCTGTAAAATAAGGATTTCTTAAAATTATATCAACATTTCAGGATATTATACAGAGAATTCTTTTAATCAACTCTACGATGACATAATCAAACAACGATATTTGAAAGATGTTATAGATAATAAAATATAGCAAAGTGGTGAAAGTGAAGGAAATCGAGCTTAAGCTTGATACATCGAGAGGGAAAAAGGAATAACTAATTCTAAAGAAGAAAAATCTTTATTTAAGACAGAAAGAACCTTCTATTTCTTTTCCATACCCCTTACGCACCTCTTCTTAAGATTAGCAGGAGCTCTTTTTGGTATAATGGCTTGATCATACATACCTATTTAAAGCCGGAATATATATATATATATATATATATATATATATATATATATATATATATATATATATATATATATATATATATATATATGGGATTACTGTAGGTGAGCCATCAGCTCAGGAAAAATTACGTGAGCTAGCGGCAAAACTATAATGATTCAATAATTTTTTTTAAATTTTTTTTTTAACAATTACTGTCTCTACCCCTTAACTTCTTTCGAATTAAATTTCATAAATTTTGGAGTTCGTTTACCTTTTCATCAAATGCATATAAAATGTTTTATTTATTGAAAACCGATAATTTTAGGTTAACTTGATGGAGAATCAAATCAAAACTAAAACCCAAGAAATTGGGTATGAGTGAACCCTACGGGATCGAGATCATAATCCAAAAAAAAATTAAAAAAAAAAATTATTGGAGATAGCAGAAATGAATTGCAGCTCAGGTAACTTGCGTGAGCTGTCAGCTCATTTCCATCTCTCTCTATAAATAAATAAATAAATAAATATATATATATATATATATATATATATATATATATATATATATATATATATATATATATGAGAAAAATGGAAATGAGCTGACAGCTCACGCAAGTTACCTGAGCTGCAGTTCATTTCCACTATCTCTAATAATATTTTTAAAAAAAAAAAAAATTAGATTATGATCTAGACCCCTAGGGTTCACTCATACCCAATTTCTTGGGTTTTAATTTTGATTTGGTCCTCCATCAGATTAATACAAAATTAACTGTTTTCAATGAATAGAGCATTTTGTATGCACTTGATGAAAGGTTAAATGAACTCCAAAATTTATGAAATTTAATCCGAAAGATATTAAGGAGATAGAGATAGTAATTGTTAAAAAAAAAAGAAAAATTATTGAGTCATTATAGTTTTGCCGCTATCTCACATAACTTATCCTAAACTGGCGGCTCACCTACAATAATCATATATATAATTTTCTTAATTGCCGTTTGAGTGGTGCCACATGTAATAATTTTATTGGACCACCTAAGCGGCGGTGAAGGGACTCTCTTCAACGTCGGTGTATTTCCCGTTTCCTCATATATATATATATATATATATATATATATATATATATATATATATATATATATATATATATATATATATATATATATATATATATATATACACTTTTATTGCTGCCCAACTATCGTCCCTGGCTCTTCTCTTCACCATTCGTAATCGATCTCGCAGCAAAATCACATCTGTAAGTTTCAATTTTTCTCTATGTTTTTTTCCTCTTTTTCGATAGCTTCCTCTCTAATATTCCAAGTATTCATTCACCACTCCGAGAAAACGGGAAGAAATTTCTCCCACATGGCTTGCTTAGATTCTTCTCCTCTTTACTATTATCTTCACTCTTGGGAATTATTTTGCTGCTAGGGTTTAATTGCTTGCAAAACTATATTTATTGGGAGTTGGGGATACAATAAAACCTAATTAATCATCTGTGGCCAAAATTATGATGTTTCTTTTATGTTAGATTTCTGAGTTTTGAGTACATCAGTGGTCAAAGCTGTTAATTTGTGCTTTTATTCTATGATTTTGTTGGCGGATGTTGATCTAGGGTTTGAAAAGTGAGATTAAAGATGGGCTCACGAGGAGGCAGTGTGTTAATATCTAGAGCCAACAGAATGAGGCAGAAGCTGCAAGCTGCACTGGATGCTAGTGTTCTGGAAATCCAAGATGTCTCCTACCAGCATGCTGGTCATGCCGCTGTCAAGGGAAATCCAGACGAGACCCATTTTAATCTCAAGATCGTTTCGCCCAAGTTTGAAGGGCAGAGCCTTGTTAAACGTCACCGCATGGTGTATGAGCTTCTAGACGATGAGCTGAAATCTGGGCTCCATGCGGTCTCCATTGTCGCAAAAACTCCCAAGGAATCGGCCGGTTCAGCTTAATATCGGACTTTATTTTGGCTCCTTATCAGTAATAACCCTGAAAGTAAGTTGAGAATTATGAAATTTACATCAATGCACATTTTGCATTCGGAACATCTTACGTATTGAAATTCATTTGAAAGTGCTTTTAGGACTTCTTTTGGTATTCTAGTGTGTCCAGGACAGTTGGGTTTCTCTATGTGATGTTTGTTTTTGCTTTTAAGCACTCTCTGAATTTTATGGTTATAGAGCAATTGCGTGTCACTGTATACTAGTTTGTTAGAAACATGTTGAGGGGAGAACAATGTCAGAGCTTGTGCTTTTTAAGGAGTACCCAATATAGAGACTGTTGCCGGTTGGTGAATATTCCATTAGATTGAATACTTCCTGATGAGATTGAATCAAATATGATTTTATTTGATTCTGAAATCGGATAGGATATTGTTTTTACATAGAGTTTTAGTTTGATTCAGATTTGATAGAATTTTATTTGATAGGATTTTAGATTCTATTAGGATTTTGTTTGTTGGATTTAATAGGATTTTGGATTCTATTAGGATTTTGTTTGTTGGAGTTTTCCTATAAATTAGTATTGTATGAAGTATTTTAGAGATTGATGAATAATATATGACAATTCCGAGAAATTTCTTACGTGGATTTCGCTTGAACCAAATCTTTCCTCGAGGAGAGTAGGCGTGAATTCGTCTGGATGGATTCCCAAATCTTGTAAGTTCTTCCCTATTCATCCCCACTTCCTTCAAAATCTAAAATTTCAGAACTCTTATCCTAATTCCGCTTCCGTCCTGCATCAGTTCCTTTTATTTTCAATGTTTTGCTATAGTTCAATATGCTTATTGAAGTGAGTTCAACCTTTTCATTTGAGAATTCCATTCATGGACATAAGTTTAATCATCTCAATAATGAATTGCTGCGATTAATAGAGAGAATTTAGGAACATAATTAGTCATAGTTTTGCGCTAGGAAATTGTTGGTTGAGAAGGCACTTCGTGGACCTTGATGACTTGAACTCTTCAGGGATCTTGTAGGATTGAAATGGTTAGTTCCAAATTTAGCCATGTCGATTGATGATGAAAGCTCATGCAATTCGTTGGATACTAGTAGTCTGCTTTAGTCTACCCATCTTAAACCATTGATTCTATTAAGTGACTATCTATATTAAGAAAAGATTATGACCTTATGAAAGATCAATGATATACCTCACATAATACAAGTCTGTGTAGGCTCTCATTTGTTTGCCACATGTTTAGGTTGGTTAGAATAGTATTGTTTTAATGTCTTTCATGTTAGGTTAAAAAAAAATTTAACACTGTACATGACTTAAGAAAATATCTTTGCTTTATAGAATTTATAGCTTAGACAATTAAGATTGTTAGTCGATCTGAATGAGAAAGGTTATTTGTAAAATGATATATCAGACTAATGTGTTTCCTTGATGGTTCAGTTCATCAAGGATTCGAGCGAAATATGAGCTCAAGGTAGTACTGATGTGTTATGTACCAGGCATTCTCTAATTTAGGAATAGGCTGGCCCGTGCCCTCATTGTCAAAGTAGTCATAGAGATATGTCTATGGGAGGTGATCAAGTAAAATTCAGTTGAACTTGGGAGTGGACTCATAAACAAACATCCCCTGTCCGTCACTGGACCATCTGGTTGTTCTGTTGAAAGCTGCCCACGATAGAATCAGCTGGAGATTCTTGTGAACAGTGCTGTAGGCATTATCAATCTCATTGGTTTCTCTTCTTTCGACTTGATGGCTGTATTTTCATCTTACAAGGTGCTGATGATAATTTTTCAAGAGAATGGAGTGCTATTCTCAAGAAGAAATTTAACAAGAAGGAAGCTACTGCTTCAACTTAGGCTACTGCCTCCAAAGATACTACTGTATCTGCTTCAAGAGGTACCACTGGACCTGTCTTAGCTGTTGTCACTACAACGAATTAAATTGCAGCTGTTAGTAAAGATATAATTTCATATGCAAGTGAAACAACTGTTCCAAAATGCTAGAAAATCCTACAGAAAGTAGCAACTCCAATTAGCTATCATTACAAGGATTGTTGTGATGATGAACTAAAGCAAGAAGATCCAAAAATTTGAAGCTCTTTGGCAATCTTTGGAACAGCTTATGAGAAGAAGATAAGCTGGGTTCTTTTCATTTATTCTAGCTTGAAAAACTACTACTGACTCAAAAAGAAGTTTCAGTATCTTCAAAATGGATACCGAAAAAATGCATAAAAATTAGCAGAGATGATGGTAAAATATTGTATGACCACTTCATCAAGAGTTGTTACTAGTAAAAAGGAGAACTTGGTGAAGGGAGATAGTCCTCAAGAGAAGGAGCTGAGATGCATGATATCTGAGATAGAGCTACTTGATTTATTTAGCGTAAGAACATCTGGTTTTATTCATTTGGCTAATTGTTTTAAATCTCAAGATGAAAGATTTTTAAAATCATTAATGAGCTTATATTTTCGAAATGTCTTGAGCTCTATGCCCATAAACTATTGAGAATAGATGATTTCATAGACCATCTTAGGAGAATGATAATGGATGACAATTTAGAATTCTTTTCTTCATTCATAAACATCCCAAAACATGAAAGAGCTGTTGCAAGAGTATTGTTATGTGTGGTTTAATGTGGTTGTAACTCTGTTTAACTAGGATCGTGTATGGCTATGTGTGGTTTTGGTTTGCTATATATATATTAGATATAAATATATTACATATATGTATGTGTGTGTGCATGTGTATTATGTTAGTAGTGCCTATTTCGTCGATATAAGCATGCTGCCATCCCTCTCCTGTAGGTTGCCTATGATTTCCAGTTTTGACCGTCATGTAAAAGTCGGAACGACGTGTAAGAGGGTATGTCCATAAGTTCGGCCTCCTTCCTTTGTCTCACGCCTTTTCGTTGAGTCTGACAGCACTGTAAGCCCGTTGGTGAGTTCCTATTTTGTAAGAGTGGTAGGGAGTGCTTCCTGGCAAGAAGCACGATGGAGGTGCTTTCGATGTTACCATGAAGATATCGTTCATCGTGGCTACCCCAAAGTATGGAATGAAAATATTGCTTTGGTTTATCGCTGACGTTTCATTGGATGGCATTTTCCTGGCATTTTCCTGATGGAATAAGTGAAAGTTCGTAACTAGTGGCTCACTTTGTTAAATTTTATACAAGGGTGTGTGTGTGTGAGAAAATGGGAAGGTGAAGGGAGTTCCTTCACTAGCGCTTAGGTAGCTCAATAAAATAATTACATGTGGTGTCACTCAAAGTAACAAATAAAAGATGAAAGTAGTTATGAGGGGAGAGAAAATATTTGATTTAGATTTGATAGCTTGAGTGATGCCACGTGTAATTATTTTATTGGGCCATCTAAGCGTTAGTGAAGGAACTTCTTTCACCGCTAGTGAATTTTCCGTTCTCTCTCTCTCTCTCTCTCTATATATATATATATATATATAGGAGGAGGGTGGGAGTGGGGGAGAGAGAGAATGTTATACCTAAAGTGTTTTTATTAGAAGTTGCTTATGAAGGTATCCTTATATCTCAAACATAAAAACTGTATGTAGACGATCCAGATTGTTATGATCTTCCTGCTTTAAATATGTGGTATATAAAAAAATATTTGGTTAGACACTTCTTCATCATTGATCACAAGGTCATATTTGTTAAAAAACTATGTACCTATCTAACATACGACTTTTATATACCAACTATTTAGAGCATGGAGTTCGGATCATCTACATATACTCTCTGTGTTGAGATTTAAGAACGTCTCCATAGGTAACTCTCTATGAAGACACACTTTGTCCATATATATGTCCACATACACCCTCTATGTATAGCAGTTATTTGCACACTGGCTACTACATTTAAAGCGCTTGGCTTTTTTTTTACTAGATTATTAGTCTTGTTTATCTGGTTGCGAAAGTATTTTTCTTTTCCCTTTTCTTTCAAGGAAGATAAGGATTTTACCCTTTTCTTTTTGTTATAGTTTTGCTTTTAAGCGTCATATTTAGCTTATTATAAGGAATTTGGTGGCAAAATTCACCCCTGAGCTTTATATAATTGCATAAAGCCAATCATTTATGGATACAAGCATTTACTAATGCTCCATATGTATAAGAGTAACAAGGAATAGATCCTCCGCTAGTATCTTGCCAATGAGTTCTAACTCTTTCTTTAAAGAGCTGTGGAAGACCAGTATTACATTTAGACATACAAGGGATTATCATCTTTAAATTGCATCTCTACTGTAAAGGTCTTTTTACCATCTAAAATGAGTTAATGAAGGACATCTCAAATTTTGTAAAACTGTCCTTAATCTCTCCCCTTGATTTGTTATACTTCTCGTGAAATGACCAACTATAAATTAAACCGGGATATAAATATCTACCTTGGGCTGGTTATTTCTAATCTTAAGGTATTTAATATCTTATTTTCTTGTTCTGTTACAAGATGGTTACTATCCTTTTAGAATGTCATTTTTACATTTTTATAGGTATTATCTGTGAAGCATGGATACAAGACACATATACGACACGGACACGAGAACATGACAAACTCTAAAAATGTAGGACAAGGGACATGCGGACACTACATAAATATGTCCCTATTTATGCATATGATATGTATATTGTTCATCAATTCTCATAATCATTAATATATGTCTTTTGAAATAGAAAAAGGAAAAAAAAATTAATAGTTTAAAATCTTTATTTAAATCAAGTAACTTTATTAATGAAAGTAATCAAAATTCAATCCAATGGATCGGTACCTTGAATAAAATATTTAAGGGTTCTATGTTTGCGAGATATTTGGGCCTATTAGTTTAGTATCTTTTTATGTGAAAAGATTTTTTTTATTTTTGTAGGTAGCATATGATTCCATAGTGCTCAATGTATGATCTTTATGAGTTTTTGAAAGCAGACACGACTGCAAAACATGCTCAGTGCGACTTTTTGAAAGCAAACAACTCCAACATGGAATTCTTGGATTCTTAAAATCTAAAATGGTTTTGATGTGTCCAATATTTATAGGAAAGTGTCATGTAATTGTCTGTCTGATATGTATCCAACACGGACATAATCCTCACTTTGAAGTATCGTGCTTCATAGAATATTAACGTTATTTTTACACAGTAGAGTAAATAAACATTCGATGTACCATCATATAGATTTGCTGATCAGTAGATCCATCGATATTTAATTGATATATGTTTCTTCCACTGTAATCTCAGTGAAGGAACATTTCATTTTCTTCAAATAATACATTAATAGGAGGTCTTTTATATAAAATCTTTCAAGTCGCCTAAAAATGATTTTCAATTTTATTAATCTCTTGAAACTGTTGTTTAGTTTCCATAATCTGATTAGTATCAACAGATTTATTATTTGAATCATTTTTTGAAGGCATATTGTCTTCTTGGGATTGTATTTCTGAACGGTTAATAAAGGTCATCTTTGCAAAGTTTGTAATACGGTATTGTTAAGCTGTTTGCTTAAAGTATCTAAAACATCAAAAGTAATATATTTAAGTATGAATTCAGGTATTTTTGGATTTGGTGTTATAGGCACTTTATTTGTCTGCTTAACAGCAGATTTATCTTTAGTAATATGAAATCAGTATAATCTCCTCTAGTTTATTTACAAGTTAAAAGAGATTTCAGCTCATGTTAGTTGTTGCCTAACTACTTGCAAGTAAGCATTAGAGCAATTATTCTGCTTGAAGAGCTTATTTTAAGCTCCTAGAATGTTTCATTAGCTAGTCATGATGGCTCAATAAAAGCCGTCACTTCTAGATTAAGAGGTAAAAATACCAAGGATCAGTAGGTGAATATAATGACTTTGCTGAGTTTCCTGTGTTAGTTTTCACTGCATATAATGTTCTTTCAGCATATTAATTCTTTGGAAGTTCATTAATATAACAGTCCAAGAACTAAGGAATAAAGAACATAAAGCTAGCTTTCTGATTTAACAGTATGATAATATGTTGTCTTATGATTGTTGTTGCGCTTTCGAGAAATTTGCATAAAACCATTTATGAAATGGTTTATTGTAATTACACTGAAAGGAATTTTCGTATGTTACTTCCAGGACTTAAATCCATAACAGTAATTTTTACATATGAAAGCTTATTTCAGCTTATTTCAGAGCTTGTAGGGAACATATTATCCCTTTGTTCACACTAGTATGTGAGGAATATTAAAATCAATTATCCTTATATCTTGAACTTCGACTTTTCTAATAGATGTTGTTTTATATATAGATCTCCTTCAATAAGTTGCAAAATTAGTCAACCTTACTGTTCTTGAAGGGTTGAAGGAGACTTCTACTTCTCCATCTGTCGTTCATCAATCTCCTAATTAATGATTGTATGGGGTTGGAAAACTTTAGGTATTAGCCAACTTTTAGAAAAATTTAGTTCATTCCATCTCATCTGCCTATGTACGGCTAACATGACATGATAACTAGTTGGTTTCACTAGAATAATTTTAGTAGGCTTGTATGGTACTTAGCATTAGGAGCTAAGGTGTTAATAGCCTTATAATGGATCCGTTAGATTATTACTATCATTTCTGCTCCGGATAAAAATTCATATCAATATCCTAATATTAAGACTAACTGCTTCAAGCAGGTTTGGCTCTGTCATGAGCTTTGACATCATACCATCTTACCTTTAAGATATCCAGTAATTTTATAATGGGGAGAAGATAATACATCAGGTCAATTCAATAGACATTAGATGACATCTCTTAAAAAGATCACTTTAAAAAAATGATTTTGACAGACAGAAGGAATCCCATTTGTTAAAAAGTAGCTTTTGTAAAGATACTCCTCTCTATAGACAGATGGCAGATAGTTGGAATAAACTTTTGCAAACTGATTTTTCTCTCTTCTATGTACATGTGTGATCTCATAGAAGAGAGGAGTGTGAAAAAAAAATCTCTCAGACAAAACCCCTTTGTAACTCTTGTCTTCCTTCACTGTAATATTATTTGAATAAAAGTGGATATTTTGTATGAAAAGGCTGGGCTAAAACTTTGAGTATTACTCTACGACTTGCTCTTGTTGTATATTTGTCTTAATATTGCATTCAATTATGATAATTTAAATCCTTTTGAGAAGTCCATGTCCTCTTTAGCAGCATTATACTAAGGCTTGCACTGTACCAACAGTGTAGCAAAATCTGTATAATCTTTTTTTTTTATTTTATATTTCTTATTTTTTTTAGTATTTCCCATATGTTTTTAATGTATTTATTTATTTATTATATATGTATATATGTCTATATATATGTATGTAATATATGCATATGTATGTGTTTGATATATGTATATGTATGTATGCGCGCACATATACATGGTCATTATATATTACTGTCCAGGTTTTATAGAAAGCTGTACAGGTTTCATAGTCCTATTTACAGTTGTTATATACTTATATAGCCGGTTTGTGAATTGAACTGGATGTGTTAAATGATTAATTAAATAGATAGTGTATAATCATGGACTAGGGGAATGGGGTGTTACATGAGGTCACTTTGGTCCAGCCCATCGTTCCAGGTCTTACCTAATTGTTTCCTATATGATGACTACTTTTACCTACTAGTCTTTCATATTGGGTGAATTTGAATTTGCAGGGCCTTGGAAACAATGGTCCAAGTTTTTTAGTTTCTCTCCATTTCTACACTTTTGGATGCGCTAGCTATGTGCAGGTAAATGGGTATATCTGAAAATGTTGATATCAACACAAGCAGCAAGGATGCCAGTAATGTGTGGACAGAAGGGAATACCCGCAAGGTTATATATGTAAAAAGGTCATTTATCTTGAAGTTAAGTGGTGGGGACAATGAATGGATAGAATTAATTAGGGATTATTATTAGTTTATTTAGTTTTAATCTTTTATTTTAATTAAAACTTTGTATTAGAGTTTTATTAGGATTCCTATTTTATTAGGGTTTAGTTTGTTTGTACATAGTTGATCTTCCATATATAGTTTATAAACTTGTTTCTTAAAGGTGGTATTATATGATATTGAAACTTTAAGAAAACTCTAGCATGCTAATTTGTTAAACTTCCTCAAATATTTCTTCATGGATTTGTTGAGGACTTGCGATTCGCCTTGGTTTTGAGGTCTGAACCCTTTTGTTCTTTCCCAATTTTCCACCATCAAATCCTAATTCTACTTTCGTTTTGCGTCGCTATGACTTCTTAAGGTGAAGTGACCTCTTTGAAGGATATTTGTATGCGTGTGTGCATGCGTGCGTGTGTGTGAGAGGGCAAATATCAGCATGGAGTATGCATTATCGATAGTAGTATTTTGTATTGTTTAAATTGTCAGCTAATATTCTAGTATATTGGCTGATATCTCGGTGTTATACCCCTAACTAATACGATAAATGTATTTTATCCCAGTTCTCATTTTAAATCGAAATGGGCCAATATATCATCCCAAAGGCGAGACATCATACAATATTTCAGCCTCGAAATATCTCGCAGTAAGCAACAAAACCTATCCCGACTCGTTAGCTCATAAAACATGACCTCCTATATGGATGAGGAAGTGAGAGAATAAGGGTATTAGTAGTCTTGTGCCCTTTTATTGACCACTCCTTCATTGTGAGTGATTGGAAGATGCAACAAAGGCGAGTGATACGAGCAGCAGTGGCCAATCACGACACTACTTTTATCGAATTCATTTTTGTGTTGTGAAGTTTGAACATTCTTTTGATATGTCTTGCCGTATTTGAGAAGATTTTACAAATGACAAGTTATTTATAAACTTAATGCAACTTATTAAGGTAAGTATCATTTAAGGCCCAATCTTGTTTTAAATAAATTTATATGATTTATGTAAGTATGACATGAGAAGACATCCAATGTAATATGTGGTATTTAATAAATATCACAATGTATCACCTGATATATGATATCCAGTATAAACTTTTGCTGATTTGATATATCACTATCCCATATTTAAAACACTGGTATTTTGGCAATAAAATAAGCCCACTACAAGTTTTATAGAGAATCAGAGATGAATATGCAACAAGTATATTTAAATAACATATATACATAATGTTGTAATATGGGAACGAGCCGCTGATGTTGTATTAGTATCTCAAAAATATAATTGTAGTGCTTGTTAGCCGATACTGATATATTACATATATTGTGCTGGGATTATGAGGTATTAGAGAGGCGGTATATCTTACAATATCGGTCCGATATCCCGGATATTCTTGCTACAAAACGCCCCAAAATGCCCAATATAATTGATTTTGACACCATAAATTATCAGCCAATACAAAACCTATTCTGATATTTTAAACTTTTAATTATCAATTGGTAAGTTATTTCTGAAATATTTAATGAAAATTTAAACATGCCAAGTGCCCAAGGTACTTGTGACTGCCAGTTACGCTTAAAGCTATTTCATTCTTGATTCAGTGTATCTGATTGGTTTAAATATGCGACATTTATCTTTACGATTGATGTGTTACTCGTCTGGTCCTTTTTAGTTGTCTTGGCTTAAATATGCAACATTTATCTTTACCGTTGATGTGTCACTTGTCTGGTCCATTTTAGTTGTCTGATGCATGACAAATGCCCTATTCAAATGAGTAATCATCTAATTTTATATTTAGTTCTGACTCATACCAACATATTTTGGAGTTTGTTTCTACGTATGCCCTTTATGTGCCTAGAGCTTCATCTAGGATTTTTGCTATTTGTCAGTGTAGAAGCGATGAGCCAACAATTTGATTAGAATTTATGTCCTAGTTCAATGCAGGAAGAAGCGAACCGTGAATGGCTTTACGAAAGTGGTGGATCTCCACATCTCAGAATGTGTTCGCACTTGTCCTGCCATAAACTTAAAACTGGTTATTTATAGAAGTACTCTTGCTTGTATTGCTCCATGTTCATGTTTCTTTGCTGAAATCCAAGGAGACAGGTTCTCCCTTTGATTGAAGTGACAGTCTCGTCAATGTTAATTCCAGCGTCCAAGTCAGTGTTCAGTCTAATGTGTAAACTTGTACGCTCTGATCAAATTGTATCTCATGTCTTCAGATCTTCCGCCTTAGATGCATCAATGGGTATGTTCATATCAGGAGGTGAAGGATAAAGAACCAGAGACGGGTTGGAATGATTGTCCGTTCCCTGCCTCAAGCCAATCTGTTTAGTAAACCCTCCCTTTTGCTCTCGTCTCTTGCTCTTGTCTTCGAGATAGCACGCAATATGATTTTCAATATGATTCCTGTTTTTTTTTTCTTCCTTTACACTGCTCGGTGAACTAACAAGATGAATACGAAAGCATATCTGTTACATGTTATATCAGGGCAAGAAGATCCATGCTGTATAGGTTACAGTTTGACCAGTCGTATAAGAGAACATGAGACGATGTACGTGCCAGTACACGGTTAGTACTTTTATGTGATTAAGTAAGCAGAACCGAAATACATTTTATTCATATGGTAAATTAATATTTAATTCTTTCAATAAATTAAATAAATAGAAAACTTAGGATCTTGTTCGTAGATTACCGTGAAGTCCAAAGTGAGAAGACACCACAAGGATGATGGTGCTGCGAAATTGGAATGACACAACATTAGAAAGGACATTAGCGTCGATGTTTGGGCAAAGTGCAAGGAGAGACTCGGAGGAGATCCTTGTTATATTTGCGTTGGTGGTGTTACTCATGTTGCATTGATGAACACAAAATGAATGCTTAATCAATGTTTTAACCTTCAGGGGTTTGTTTTCACGCTTGTAAAATTAAGTTGACAACTGCCTTTCCATTTAGGGGTCTGATTTTGGAGTTTGTGAAACCAAGCACATTTAGAAAGAAAAAAAAAATTATTGGGAAAACTGCGGAAGAAAGTATATTAAGAATTTTGGAAAAATGAGTAGAAAGAGAAGGTTAAAAAAAAATTCTAGGAAAAACGGAGGAGGTAAAAAAGGTGAGAAACAATTTTGAATAAAAGTGCCCCCACGCAGGATCGAACTACGGACCTTCAGTTTACAAGACTGACGCTCTACCACTGAGCTATAGGGGCCGATATTACAAAGGCTTTTGATGCCTTTTTTTAATCTTTTGACAGGTTCTCAAAGTCACACCATTTTTCCTAGTAAGCCCATTTTTAAATGAGCACGGCCTATCTTTTGAAAAGAGAATGATTTCCTAATGAGCACACCACTCATTCTCAAAAAATCATTTTCTCTAACTTCTCTCACCCACAACTCACCTTCTTTTAGATCAGGATTGCCTCTCATTGTGCTCTGCATCTGACCACCGCACTCCCTGGTCCAGCCAAAGCTCCACCGTGTGCGACTTTCCCTGCCCTAGCGAGCTTGTGCACTTGCATCTCAAGAAACCCTAGAAATTATAGGTTGAAGAGAAGATCCAAAAATAAACATATTAATATTTAATAATTACACTAAAACAAAATTTAAAAAAAAAACCAAAAAATAATTAAAAGTTACAATTATAAAGAGAAAACTCACTGTCCGAAGTTTATTCCTCGACAGTAAGATTACTGTCCGGGGTATAATCACGAATAAAATTTTGACTGATCAGGATTTATTCCCAACCAGGGACTTTTAAATTTAAATTTGATCTTCTCTCCTGGTCCTGTCATCCGGACAGTCATCATTTCGTTCATGAAATAAACATGGATGGCTGTTATCATCTATGAATACTCCAAACCCCATTTCCTCTTTCTCTTTCAATATCATTTCTATACTTCCTAATTCTAAATCCTAACTTAAATAACTTAAAATTTTCAATCCCATTTCTATTCTTCCTAATCCTAAACCCTAACTTAAATAACTTAAAATTTAAATGATGATATGAATTCAAACCTCTAAAATTTTTGGACTGTCGATATGAGTTTAAAGATTTATTTATTTATTTTGTTAAACTTAAAAGCTTTGCTAGTGAGAAAGAAAGAGAGAAGGGAGGTGGAAGGCAATAAAAAAAATAATGAAAAACTTGTAATATTAACCAACTTTGCAAGTGGGCTCGTGCTGGAAAAATGGTGTGCTCCTTTACAATTGCCCATTGATAACTGAGGGCAGGGATGACATCAAAGACCCTTCCCCCCCTCTGCATCTTCTACAGCGGACTAGAAACACCTTTCTTTGCTGCGCAGCGCTCCGCTCCGCTCCGCCCCGCCCCGCCGGCAGTCTCCTGGTGTGGTGTTGGATAAAGAAGAAGAAGGAAATGGCAGGAGCAGCAGTGGTGAGGGCATCCGATCTGGAGAAGCTGAGCGTTGATCAGCTGAAAGCCCTAAAGGAGCAGTCCGATCTGGAGGTCAATCTCCTCCAGGACAGCCTCAATAAGATCAGGACCGCCGCCACCCGCCTCGAGATCGCCTCCTCCGCCCTCAACGACCTCGCCCTCCAACCCCAAGGCAACTCTACTCTTTTCGAACCCCTTTCTCTTTCTCTTCTTCTTCTTCTTCTTCTTCTTCTTCTTCTTCTTCCTTTTCTTCATCCTCACTCGCTCGTAACCAAACTATTTCTTAGGGAAGAAGATGCTCGTCCCTCTCACTGCCTCCCTCTATGTCCCCGGCACTCTTGATGACGCCGATAAGGTCCTCGTCGATGTCGGAACTGGCTACTTCATCGAGGTATATTCATATTCTATTTCTGTTTTAATTTCGCTAACTAAATATTATATTAGTAGATGATTGATTCTAGTTTAATAGTAGTTGGTGAAGATCATATAATATATTTGTCATCAAAGTGATGTCCACAACTTGAACCCTAAGATCTTTAGTTTCATTGCTGATGAAGTAGCCGTAGACTATTGTTTCTGTTCAAGAGTTTTGAGGCCTATACTGTTGATCTCACTGTTCCTTATCACTCAACCACTCGTGTTCAACAATGCCCTGATCGTGGATCACAACGGGGCTTGTGTTTTTTTGGTAACCACTACTTGCTCAAGAATGCAACAATTAGAAACTCTATGACAGGGATACATCAATAAAACAACAACAAAGTCTTATTTCAAGCTTTTGGGCTTGGGTGGATGGGGCAAAAAAAAAACTGATTAGCTAAAAAGTTGGCTCCTAGGTCATGACGGCAAACCTTGATACACAACATAATGACAAACCTTGATACACAACATAATGACAAAATTATTTTAGGAATTAGGAAAATAGATTTTGTTAACCGATGTTTTTTTAATGCTCCAACACTATCATAATTGCCTCTATGCCTTAGCATTATTTCTATGAATTGGAAATTGTATTATACTTAAAGATCCAACCACAATGTATAAACCTACTTAGGTATAAATCTAAAATGCAATGAATTGTTTTTTTTTTTTTTTTTTTAGCGGGGGGGGGGGAAGGGCACAAAGATATTTTTTCTCAAATATTTATATGAAACATCATTCCTCTTGTTTTTCTTTTTTTATTCTATATACCTACATATCTTCTAAAACAAGAACTAATAATTCACCTTGTAATGGTTGCATATTTTTTTTATTTTTCCTTCGTTGAAAATATAAATTTAAGATGGAAAACTATCATTTTTGCATTTATGTCAAAGCCAGGCATGGCAATGGGCAAGGGCCAGAAAAATTTGGACTCTGACTTAAGGCTCTAATCCTAATCCTCGGGCGTTAGCACTAGCCTTATCCCTTACTCTTTTGGGTCTTGAGTGTATCTTGTCTTGCGAGTATAGAGAGAGAGAGAGGATGGGAGATGCAGGGGGGTGGGGGTGGGGGTGGGGATGGGGAGGGCGGAGATCTAGAGGGAAAGGAGGGGAAATGTAGGGGGATGGGGATGGGGATGGGGAGAGAGAGATCTGAAGAGAGGTAGGGAGAGCGGGGGGAGAGAGGTGGAGTGGGAGGGAGAAGGAGGGGGAGAGGACCATAGCGGGAGAGGGGAGGAGGCCCATTGGAATCCGACCGCCTCCGATAGTGTTACGATCGCCTCCGACAGCTAATTTTTTTACCCATGTGGGTCTGATCGTTCTTTTCTTCGATTTTCGATTAAACTCTGATAAATTCCGGTCAGAGTCGGTTGAAGTGGTCGGAAACGGAGCTTGTATTCAATCCTAATAAAATTAGAACAAATGAAAAAAGTGTTACCTAAGAAATGAAAAATTTTCTTGGAAAAAAATAAGTGTCTTGAAAAAACTTGATATAGATGAAAAAATGAATAAAATGATATTACAATGAAAAGAAATAATAGTAATGAAATATGGAGCATGTGTAAATGATTAGTTGGTGTACATAGAGCATTTATTAGTGTAGTTAAGAAAAATTAGTTAAGAATTAAATTTAGAGATAGAGTATTAGGATTTTATCATAAGACATAAAATTGCTTTGAAAGGGCTGTTTGGGATTGGGGCCAGGGACAAACCTATGCATGGCCTATACCTGGCTCTGAAACTAATTCTTAGTTTTTGGCCCCATCTCTACCTTATTTTTGATAGGGACAGTGCCGGAGTCGAGTTGGAGGCTCCTTGGGTTGGCCTAATCCTTTACCATCCCTAGCCATAAAATAGGTCTATATAATAATGCACTCAATGCTTAGCTTGAAGCGTAATATAACTAAAAAAATTGAGTTAGTTATTCGATGACCCAAATATGGCCCAAACATATAGGGTCCACCACATTTACACCTATAGTGGAGGGTTAACCATTAATTTTAGTTTAATGAGGGGATCAAATTCAGTTGTTATAACCCTCGAACAGTGCATTTGTTATGCAAAATGTAATATTTTCATATGTCATGAACAATTCTTTAAATATCGAATATCGATAATATATTGGTCGATAAAATTTTATACCTGTATATCACAATATATAGACTAATATCATTTCACCTAATATCTCGTTTTCAAGCCAATACATCGGTCCATTTCGATTCGAAAAGAGAAACAATACAAAAACACACACATCATATTATTAAGAATAGAATACCGAGATATCCGTTGATACACTGATATGAATATCGGTTGGTTTTAAAACACTGAGGAATCTGATTCATGGCAATTGGATTTATGGCAATGTTGTATTATCGTGTTTGGTATAATCCAAGCATTTCTTGTTTAAAAAATGCAATGTATTGAGGTTCGGTCACAATAGAGAGTGGGTTGAGAAAATTATAACGGAGAAGAAAGAGATAGGGGAGTATGTCACCAAGGAGACTTGTGTTGAATACGCTTGACGGTGTTGCTATAGTTGTTGGACTTGGGTTTAATATACAAGTCTTCCAATTGTATATTGAACTAGTTGAAGATATGAGAAAAAAATGAGAATATAAATAAAAATCATTGTGTAAATTTGGATATTCAACTCTATGGGGGCTAGTCATTCTGTTTATGTGAAAAGAAAATTATATATTGAACCCAAGGCCTACAAATTTAAATAGATCCAAAGAGAGAGAGACTTCCAAATAAGGTGACGGTCATTACTTGACTGCCCATGGCTGTATTGAGGCGAGGGAGTTGCCCTTGTTTCCACCTTGATGAACTTTGTTTAAAAGTAGAAGTACTTAGCTTGAAGTAGTCAAGATACATAGGGTCTGTGCCAAACCCAGTAAGAATATGTCCGTATGAATATATTTACTAAGTATTCATTCTCAACTCTAGCCTCAAGTTCGGAGGAAAATAGAGGAGGGGGCCTCACCATTATTCTTAAGTGGGGATGTAAATTATATCTTAAAACTCAGATCTGGATCCTGACATCTTTATTTCAGGTAAAGTACGAAGGGTATTACTTTGGATCAATTTTCAGATTTATTTATTGCAGATTTATAAGTAAGTATGGATCTTATTATGCCTGCTCAAGGTTTTAAATATTGGCTTAGCGGATATTGGTCGGAAAATTTCATGGAGGATATTGTTATCAAGGAGATATCAGGGATATTTTAGAAAAGAAAGATCAGATGTAAATAGTGGACTATAATTATATATTTCCTCCTATCCTGAAACAAATATGAATAAGGCAATACATGAATACATTATATAAATGTATATTAAACATCATATATGTATGTTTAGGCTATACTAACCCCAACAACTTGTATTAAATCGGCGAATCCGTAATCACTAAGATACTAGCCAATAAGTTTTATTATGCCTGAAATTTTATTATATTTAATGATTTTTTTTTATTTTGCTACAATTTTACAGTAATTTTAATTTAACAGTAAATTATTAACTAATAACCAGTAAATAAATCTTTAAAATGATTGAAAAAGAAATCACTTAATTTAAGTTAGACTGAGTCCTTCCGGCAGGGTACAAAGTGAATTGTTCCCATATAAATTCGATGACATGAGATTCTACCCTTTCAAGTTTATCTACATAGTTTAGTGTGACATATTGAAAATCAAGTGTTTTTTTCAATTTTTTTGCATACACATATAGTTGACACAAAATAGGCAGTTTAAATAATGATTTACTTAGTTCGACATTGTACAATGCTTATGACCTAATAGAAAGTGGTAAGTACTTTAAGTGGTTAGATACGATCAAATGGTTATATTGAGAATTCATGTGTGCATAATTGTTGATCTAAGCAAAATGCAACAATCAGTAGTCCATTTTGTGCCTAGTTGTTGGATGAGCAAAATATATTTAAGTAAAGGATTATAAGGATCAGTCCCTTTTATTTAGTCTAAACAATATATTCCTTTTCTTTAATAAAAACAAAATATAGTCCCTCTAAATGTCAATAAACACTTATTTGTCCAAATAGAGATTGAAATAAAATATAAGTCAAATAGGGTGACTTATCATTCTTAATCCTCATATCTAAGTATGTTCATGATCAATTATATTTTGTACTACTTCACTAGTTTCCACTTTTTTCTCCAGCAAGTAACTATGCTGATAGATAAAAGGATAAAGGGTATCCCAGTGCTCTCGCATTGCAGGGTTCAAATCTGTGACTCCAAATTGCAATGGAACAACCTTGATGTTACTCGAAAGCCACCCTTGGAACAATCTTACTGTTGTACATAGATAAAACGATAATGTATGAAAATGAACATATAGATAGTTATGAAAATTACAAGATGAAGAGATTTTTTTTTGACAAAATATGAAAACTAGCAAACAAAAAAAATTAATGATTATTTTCATAAGAATGAGAGTATAATTATCGTTATGTAAAACTTTTATAAGCTGAAGTATGTTAAAACAAGATAATGGTACAATTTTGTCATTATGAAATTTAAAAAAAAAAAATTAAAGGACCTATGTGTGTTTTTAGTAAAACAGAGGACATTTTGGAGTTTTCCATTGAAAAGGCATAGTCTCTTTAAATAACTCGACTATTTGGATTTTAGGCACTTTAAATAACTTAGTCAAATTGAATGAGTGATTTTTCCATATGAACGGCCCAAAGTTGAATTTGGGTTCGGTAAGTAGACAAGTCAATCTCCTCATATATATGTAGTAAATCTAATCATTAATTAGATTAAGATCAAACATTCCAAGTTTTTTGAGCTGTCTCATATAGCATGCCCAATGATCCTTCCCAATATATGATCTATCTACATCTCCTTGAGCCCTCACTTTCTCTCCAATTTAATGTTGTTCTAATGCTTTATTTTTTGGGTGGCTAACCTTTAGTTTTGTTATTAAAAATACTTGGCTAGCTGAAAAAGTTTTGAATATTTATGAGGTATATATTTATACATCTTTTCTTGGTGAAAATTGTATGATTTACCCAATTTATTTTTCCTTTCCAAGTGATTCATATCTATACAAGAGGTTTTTTGTCCCAAAAGCCTATGTTAAGATTATAGTTTGCTTGTTGTACATTGTTAGCAACAATCGCAACTTAGGCTTTTGGGTTAAGTGTTATTTGACATAAGTAAATTTGAAGCAAAGCATAAACGGATATTTATTTTTCCTAGTGGCTAGAATTTGCTCTCTGAAACCTTCCCACCCTATATGTAGTGCTCCTATACCTCTAATCGTTATAGTAAATTCTCAAGTAATTGAGGAATATCTCTATATATTCCGGTTCCAAACACTTTCATATCATCTTATGAGGTTTATGCTTTGTTGTAACACCCTCGAGATGTGTGATTACCCCCACGGATATGCAAACAAAATTTTTCTGCCGTGTAAACTCAAGAATTAATCTTAGCTAGCATTTTTTGGGGATGGACAACGGCGTAATAGAATAGTGTGGAAGCTTACACCATTCTAAGTGCAAATGCCTAGGTGCCACATCACACTTGACTATGGTGAGGATGACCCTAGATCATGTGGGTCTACTTTTAGATCCTAAAGCCCTGTGATTTATGTTGTTTGGAATCCTTAAGCAAGGAGAGTATGTAGCATACCAAAGATGTGAGTAGTCCCTCATGAGATATGGACAAAAACCTTCTCTGGTATATAATAATATGAGTGCACTCAAGAATTAATCACATCGTACATTTATTGAGGAAGGAACCGAAAAATATGTCTATTTTCTATGAACAATATAAATATCCTTAGATTTTCTATAAAAAGTACTTTTATTAAGACAAAATATCATATTTCCCTAGGTTGGCATAATATTTGTCAAGAAAGATGAACATATGCCAACCTAGGGAACATATTATTAGGTTGGCATATGTAAAAGGTTGTTGATATGCTGTAAAGCATGGATACGTATATAGGACAATCATGACATGGATATAGTGACACAACAAATCCTAAAAATTGTAGGATACGGGAACATCGGGAGATAAATCTGCGTATATCTATAGATAATACACATCCGAACACAAACATTAGAACATGTTTTATTAAAAGTAGAAAGATGAGAAAATATAAAATCTTAATAATTTAAGTTATAATATTCTAATTGAGTAATTATATCAAAGAACAAAATATGAAAATTCAATCGAATACCTTACAGACAAGTATGTGAAGCCGTTCACATGTTTTACGCGCATTGAGTCTATTATCCCTCTTATGTCACACTTTCCATATTTGTTGGATGTACAAACTTTAGGGCTTTTTAAAAGCACACACAATTCCAACATACAAGCTTTTGAGGGTTTCTAAATCTTATACAGTTTCGAATTGTTTGGTTTATGTCAAGCAATGCCATGCAAGTGCAGATGTTGGGCAAATGCCGTGTAAGTTTCGGAGTCCTTCATAACTGGCATTGATATCGTTGACAAAATTTTATACTAGATACACATATCGAGTGATACATCGCAATATTTACTGACATCAGATGTCATATCAAACATCTTCTTAGATGATAAATATGCATGTCATCGCTATATAAATCATGTAAACTTATTTAAACTAAGTTAAGATCTAAAGAGATACTTAACAATTTGCACTAATGTTAAAATAATTTGCTATTTGTTGAATCTTTTCAAATGCGTTAATGCATATACCAATTGAATATCTAACATTCAAAATACAAAAATAAAATTAATTCATTTAGTATCACTACTAACTACTGCCGCCAGTACTACTCACCTATGTCATATCTTGCAGCCATTGGTCGCGATGAATGGTAGACGAAAGGCTACAAGACTACTAATCAGAATTCTATCTCTTCCTTGTGTATAGATAGTCGGATTTATGAACCAACGGGTCAATTTAGCTTATGAGCAATATTTCAAGGCCGAAATATCACTCAATATCTCACCTTCAACCCGATATATGAGCCAATTTCAGTGCAAATAATATTGGATATTTAAAAGCGAGAAATAATATAAAAAAACACATCTTATCAGCAAGTGTTTAACACCTAGTTATCTACTGATGTATCCATGTATTAATCGATATTTAAAATACTGGATATTTGATAGCCTGATAAGTGGGAGGGTGAGACATTTAAGACCATAAGAGTGTGTTTGCTTTTGTTCTTAGATAAGTCCTTTTAAGTAAGGTATTATCTAAAAGTAACTCTTAGAGAATAGTTTATATGTTGTTAAAAGTGAATAGTAATTTTGAATTTTAAGTGTGTATAAAAATGATAAAATTTGAAAAATATATATGAAAAAGTTTGGATAACAATAAATTTGTAGAAGAGGAAACTTAGATAAGATTAATGAGAGAAAAATAGAGAAGAGATTTAGTTAGTAAATAATTCTTATGGCCCTATTTGGGAGAGTGTTAAGTAAGGGGTTAAGGAGTTTAACTTGCTAAACACAAGAAATGCATACATAATAGTAGGATTTAATCCTTATTAATGTGTCAAATAACAAAAATGAGAGAAATATTAAGACAATTCACCTACATGGGTTAAGAGGAGTTAACTCCCAAAATGAGGGATTTACTAATCTAGTTTTTTAGAGGATTAAGAAATAACCCCTCTATTTATGCTGAGATCATCAATAACACTACTCAGACATGAAAAAGAACATAATTATGAAACATGAGACTTATGGACAAGTCAAGAAGCAACGGAAACAATCTGATGTAATTTTGTAGTTGGATCTAGTTTGATCTATTTAAATTTTAAATTATTTAATTTTTATTTTAGATTTGAATTAGTTGTTTTCTAAGGATTTGGGTTTGTAGAATTTGTTAGACTTTTTTGTCTGTTAGTTACAATTTGTTAGTTAGCTATCTTATTTTGTTTGTTAGGTTGTAAATTAAAATTGGAGAAACTTGGGTCATATATATTTGCTATTATCCATGTTAGCGCTAGTTAATGGAGTTGTATTTTGTTTTCATAAATGAAAGATGGATTTAATTGTTTTTGTTAAGTGTTGGAATCTAGTTATCTTTGCCTTTCCATTTCTTCGTGATTTCCTTTTTTTATCTTATTTATGCTTCTAGTTTGCACTGTTTGCTGATGACAAGAGTGAGAAAAGGAGCTCTTTCTAGCTTTTCCAAATGTTTAGGTAGTAGCTAATATGATTTGTAACTTTTCCAAGTTTTTCTTACAATCTGAGTAAGTAGAAAGAGTTTATCTGACGTTACCTCTTTATACTTGGATAACTGAAACATGATCCAAATGTGGACTTCAATTTAATATTAATTCCTATCTGATCATCCCAAACTGTGTTAGTCAATCATACTAGAAGTTTGCAAATGTGCTGCCATATTTGGTTTTTAATGTTATTCATAGTATAGGATTTGGCATTGGTAATCAATGTTCTTCAAAAACCAAACTAGTCCACCAAATGCAAAGAATAGTTTCAAGCCAGAAAATTTCTTACTGTTGTATTATTCAAATTCTAATATCTTTAAATTGTGTGCATATGTGACATGTATGTTTTCTCATTCTATTGTATTGAAAAACCTGCAGCATCCTTTGACACTAATGTTTTGTTTGGTACAGAAAACAATGTCTGAAGGCAAAGATTATTGTGATCGAAAAATTAATCTGCTGAAATCTAATTATGAAGAGCTTATCGAGGTATGTAATTGCAAAAGCTTGATGCTTGTACTCTCTAGTTTTGGTCTTGTTTCGATTCACTGGCACCCAACGGTTTCAGGATCGTAGATTGTATTCCTTTTTGAACCATTGAATCCTCATTATAAACCTGCATATAAAAACTATTGCTAGAGTTTGCAATCTCTTACCAGCCATAATTTTTGTTGGGTGGTTTATTATCATTAACTATTGATTATGTGATGAACTCAACATTAAGAATTTACTGGAAATTTACTATATTTTATGTTTCTTCTTTAAGTAATTAAGACTAGATTCTGCACAGCCATCTTTTTTCACATAGTAGTGCAAACTTTCACGTAGATTTTCTGGATATATCCTTGGAATTTTACCTGAAGTTTTCTATTGATAAGATATTTCCCAATTTAAAATATGTTCATTTTAGCTCCTTCATTTGTCCTGTTTTTGAGATAACCCTCTTTAACTATTAAAAATTTTCATTTGTTGTCAAAAGAACAAACCAAAAAGGTCTTTCTGAGCACAAAATACACACGAACGATGTATTCTTTCTTAATCTCTTTTAGAATGGATAAGAAACCCAAAACGGGCTAAAACTAACTAACATTTGTAATGTTTACTTGTTCAGCTAAAGTTGAAAGGTGTTATCTTAATTCTCAAGAACATCTAAAAAATGGAGTTTTTTTTTTTTTTTTTTTTTCCTTTTTATACTTTATGTAAAACAGAAAATTTCAAATATGGCATGATTTAGGTTGAGAAGTGTAGGTCTAATTCTTGTTCCTGAGCTTAAGATATTCCTCTTCACATTTCATTAAATAAAAGAGATATTAAAAAAAAAACCATACCTTTAGTTTTTAAATTCTTTTGATAGTACAAAAAGCGAAGACATGATAGGTATTGGGAGTTTGAAGCATTGAACAAAATCAACTCTGCATAATTAACAACTTTTACACTATTAGATGAGCATTACAAGATATCATTGGCAAGTGTTTTTAGTCCTTACAGCTTTTTACCTGGTTGCTAAGCCCTTGTAGTATCAGTAAATTCTAAGATCTATTTAAACAGAAGATTAGTGGTACAACCAACATTTTTTTTTGGAAGAAACATGAAATATGCAGTTGAGAATTTCGTTCTTCTTGCAATTTTGTGTTGTGATTATTTTCTAGCCTTAAAACGCAAATAAAAGGATTTGGACAATGATGTTTTATCTTTTCTACACAATGATGAAAATGGGACGATTGTCTGTATTTTTGGACCTATTTCACTCGTCAGTGTTCCTTTATTGGATAAGTGGCTAATTTTCTAGCATTGATTTGTTTCAGCACTTGGTAATGAATCATCATCCTCTGGTCTTTCCTACAGAAAATAGTACATTCTTGTTGGTTTCTTTGCTGTTATTCCGAGTAATTGAGTTAATGCATCCTGAACATTTATAATTACTGACCTATTTCTTGTTATGTGGTGAATAATCAAGTTTTTAAGGTATCCATTGACTCAAGGTGGCTATTTTTGTCAGTCTAGGATAGGAAGTAGAGCTGCGGTCACCGAGGTTTGTACAATGCATCCTGTACAATATAGTTGCCTATTATTTGTTATGATTTATGTGGAGAATAAGGAGAATAATTAAGTATCCAAGGTGGCTATTTCGGTCTGTCTAGGATGGGAGGTTGAGCTGATGTCACCAAAGTTTGTACAATGTCTTGTTCAAATAAGCATGCTTCCACTTATTTTGGGGATTTCCTCTAAATCTAGAATGACAAATGTTTGTCGCCTTGCTGGCCATTCTTCATTATGGCTTGTGAAGGTCTTAGTTTTCCAATAGTTGGCATTTTCTTTCTTGCTGGAGGCTTACTATCAACATCTAAATTCAAATTGTTTTTGCTGGAAATTGAAAGCAAAACCTATATCAAGTATTACATGTTTAGATTTTCTGGGGTATTGATTAAAATGCTGGTGTGGGCTAGAACCAAATTACTAGCAATTGTTCATAGAAAGTACAACTCAATGCTAAAAAATACATCAATACACAAGTTATATCTTGTGAACCCATTAAACACTAATTTTTCTTCCCTTAATCCACTGTAATAATTATTGAAGCAATGGTCTTGCAAAGGTTCACCAGTAAATTGTCTGAACCTCTGAGAGTATTTTTCATACTGAATCAGAGAATCACATCAAGAAAAGTTGATGAGATAATCCCAAGGAAATTAAGCAAGTGTTCTTTGAGACATCGTGAAGTACCTTCAATCTCTTTCAGAATTTTCTGCCCTTGTCATTTCTCTTCTTACGCCTGCTCCATCAATTTAGCTTTTCATGCTAGTTCCTCGCATCTCCATTTTTCATATTGTTAGCCGATATTACATGAAGTAAATATCAAATCCTTTTCCAAGGCGAAGTATCAACGGAGAGAAAAGTTAGAACTTTTCGGTTTGCGGGGATGGGCTAGTTATTTCTAATTGGTTCTGCCCAGTCAAGGCTTCAAAAATCCTAGCGGACAAAACCCTCTCCTTGTTGGGGATCCCTGATGGCACAAGAACCCTAGAGAATGAAGACTCTATTTTGTCCGGTAATACTATTATAATAGTTCAAAGAAGATTTGAGATGGAGAATAGGAAGAGAGGAGAGTTGATCCCTCTGTATTTTTTCTCTGGGGTTCACCCATTATACAAAGAGAAAAGAGCACATTCCATATTCTCAAAAAGAAATTTTACTGTTTGGATTAAACATACGAGTAAAATAACACATATACACTATATATCTGTAATTGAATGGCTTTGAGAGTCGTTCCTCTCTTTCCTCTAACCAAAAAAGGACCCCAATAAATAAATCTCATTCTTTTTAATAAGAAACTTAGATTTAGTAAGCAAAGGTAAAAAGCTGAAAGCTACATTTAATGAAATTGCCTAATTAATGCATGTATGAATTTTATTTATTTTTTGTTTGATTTTTCTCAACAAGTAGTTCTTTGGAATTTTTTTTTTTTTTGGTGGGAGAAGAGGCTGTTGGACCTTTTTTTTTTTTTTTTTTTGCAAAATTTGAATTTTAATGAATGGGTTTTATTAATGTGGACTTACTTTTTCAGTTAGAGGAAAGGGAGGAATGACTCTTCAAGATGTTCAATAATAACAATGAATTTACTATTATGTTTTTCCTAAAGGGCAAAAACTTCTTTCGGAATGCCATTTAGGATTGTGTCCTTTTATCTTTAAATGGGAATAGCCCTTCAAAAAAAGATACACAACAATCAACTCGCCTCCTCTCTTCCTCCTCTCTTCATCTAATATACTCCAAACTTCTGTATTATAATAATTGTGCAGTGGTGTCGATCTGGTTGTCACTCTCCAGGGCTAACGCACCATGGGATCTCTAGCAAGGCTTTTTGGACCGCAAGGTGTTTTGATGCATTGGCTGCCTTCACAAGAGGCAGAGTCAATTCTCTGGCAGTAGTGGCCACTCATCTAACCCAACAGACCCAAAAATTTTATCTTCTCTTTTGATGGTTTGCCTTGAAAAAGGGTTTATTTATCTTTATGATATTTACTGCAAACATTTCTGCTAATAATTTGTGCATCCTCCTTTGAAAGTTTTATGTTAATCATATTCTTTTGGACCAAGTATTCAAGGGAGGCTTCTTTTATATGGCCGATATAGTCCTTTGACTTGATATTTTATTACCTTTTGATTTTTTGCTTACGGACCAGAAGAACAAGTACAAACTTTGCCTTTCATCCCTCAATTAGTTTTTGGCTTATTTTATTGACTCCATTGCTGCAAAATATTTAGTAAAGATCTGCATTTGATTTATAGGATAGTAGTACTCATGTAATGAATTTGGAATGCATCAGATACTTCCACCTTCCTACCTCCTTCCTGAAGTGTATCACATACTTTGATGTAAATAGTCCAACTATATTACAAAATAGGGTAACCAATTGTTTTGTTTTTTGTTTTTTGTTTTTTCTATACAAACTAATTATATGTTTAGGCAGTTTTTAAAATATCAATCATAACAGATTTAGGGACTGACCCGCTACGATATGATACTTTCCATAGTATTTAGCCTTTTAAGTTTTAGGCCCGTTATTGATGCTTAGCCCTGGCAAGTGGGTTGTGCTCAGCTCGGGCACGGCCTGTGCCCGGTACGGGCGTGCCGTGCCGGGCATGACACGTCCTAGGGCACGGCACGTCCGCCCGGGCATTGGCCCGGGCTCGGCCCGGCGTCATGGCCTGCCGGGCACGTGCTCGGGCCGAGACGTGCCGACACGTTTTTTTTAATTTCTTTCAAAAACTATTAAATTGATTATTAAGTTAGTTTAATATAATAGTTAGCTTGATTTAATTAGTTTTAATAAGAAAAAACGATAGTAAAAATGAAATTTTATTATATTAAATCTCATTACACTGATAAAATTACTCTATAAATCTCCTTGGAAATCATACAAAGCCTAAAGAGAGGGGAGAGAACGTTAGCCGTCACCCTCAACTTATTCTTAGTATTTTTTTAAAGAGATTTATGAGTTCAAAAAAAATTATATGAAAAAAAACTACAAATGTAAAACTAGAATTCGAAAAGAAAATACAAAAGTCTTCAATTTTCATTCATTCTTTGGTGAGTTCTCTACTTCTATTTCGTTAGACAATTCTTGTTCCTTTTCTTCTGCGTCGAGCCAGTTCTTTAAGCAAAAACACATCTCCAATGTGTTTGCTGCCATTGAGCTCCTCCACTCCGTGAGCACTCTGCCATCAGCACTAAAAGTAGACTCCGATACGACTGTAGACACCGGAGAAGTTAGTAGATCACGGACCATATTAGAAAGCACAAAATATATTTTTTCCTGTGATTTCCACTAGGCCAATATATCAAAGGCTTCATAATTTCAAGGGACGCGTTATCTTCATAGTTAGTCTTTTCTAAATAATAATAAAGTTCATTAATAAGTACTATATGGCCTAGGTTTTTTTCGATGAAATAGGGGTGATATTTTTGGGTTTCAGGTTTCTCTAGTAGTTGATTCCTTTGTACATTGTGTTTTATCACCATACATATTTCATATGTATGGTACATAATATCTAAACAAATTTTAATATCATTAATTAAATCTCTAATATTATTTTCATTACACATATTTTTATAAAATAAATCTATTAAATTTTCAAGTCCATCTAATTTACAACGTGGATGTACAACAGTTGCAAAATATAGTATGAGAAATTTCTACAATATTTATTAAATTTAGTTTATATGGGTTGAACAATATCTTCAAGTATTGGGTTATTCCTACTTTCATTAAAAACTGAACTAATTTCGGTTATATAATATAATGCAATGTATGTAGTTGGGTAATAATTGTCTGGCAATGCTCTAGTTGTATTTTCAAATTTACATAAAAATTTACAAATGTAATGCAAATGGTGCTATTCATTAAGATCTAAATTACAAGATGGTAATTTCATTTCATTAAACATATTTATTACATCTTTGTATTTAATTGCCGTATTTAATATTTTATATGTAGAATTACATCTTGTTTTTATATCTAGAGGTAAAATTTTAGGTGAGATTTTAAAATTCCTACATATTTGTTTAAATGATTGTTTTCTTGGCCCACTATTTTTAATAAATACTATTGTGTTTATAAGTTTAGTTATTGAATCATTTACTATTCTTAATCCATCTTGTACACATAAATTTAGTATGACAAATACATCTAATGTGAAATAATTTGCCATCTAAAATTGGTTTAGTAATATTTTTTAGAATTGCTATTGCGGCCGTATTTTCGGAAGCATTATCGAAAGAAATAGAATTTTTTTTCTTTCTATTCCAAATGCTGCAAAAATATTAAGTAGGGATTGTGATAGATTATGTGCATTATGAGGAAATTCAAATCTCCTAAAGCCAATTATTTCTTTTTTGTATATACTAATTTTGATCTATGTAGTGGGCCGTTACATATAAATAATGACAACTATTTAAAGTCTCCCAACAATTTGCAGTTATTGCTACTCTATAAATTAAAGATTTTAAAATGACAATTAAAATTTCTCTTATATCTTTATATATTTTAACAATGTCGGATTTATATGTAGAACGTGAGACTTTTTAATATTCGAGAGCAAAAGTTTTTTTTATAAATTTTTCTAATTTTCGGTCTTTCACCATAGAAAAAGGTTGTTCTACATGTATTATATATGTTGCTAATTCTTCTCTTGTGGTTATAGGATTATATTTTAAAGTTTCTAAAGTTTCTCCGTAGGTGTTTAGCTGTGTTTGTTGTGATTCATTTGGTGGGTGTGTCTTATCTAGATATCTTTTTAAGGTGGTATGTTCCACTACCCAAAGAGAAAGAGTAGATTTTTTGACAATGCTTACACCTAGGTTTTCTAATACCATTTTCTATGATTTTTTTTCAAAATGTTTCCATATGTCCAATCTAAAAGTCCTACCGGGAGTGGTTGTTTGAGTTTCGTGTATGGTTGTTTCGATTGGCTCTTCTTCGGACATATTAGTTGATTCTATATTTTTATATGATTGTGTTGAAAATGGTACTTGAGGAGGGTGTTCTAATGGTTGGCAAAGGTTTTGATATTTTTCATTTATTAAAAAATGAGAAAAAGTACTTGCGGTTTTAGAGCAAGAAGCACTGGACGAGTATAGATCTATTTCAAAAAATTACGAAAAAACCGAATAAAAAAATTCAAATTATAAATATCTCTTGAGAGGTGAACCACTTGAGAGATAGAGTAGAGAGATGAGTGATTGAGGAAGTCGAAAGAACTAAGAAGAGTTTGCTTGAGAGTTGAGCCTTATTTGATGTTAAGGCTTAGCTTGATGTTTGATGCTTGCTTGCTTGAGGTTTTTTGATCACTTGATACTTAGTTGAAATTTGATCGAATATAGAAGAATTTATTTGGAAAAATTTTATTTTTAGAAATTTTTGAGAGAGTTAAAAATTGAGAAGAGTTTTGAGAGAGTGGTGATTTGTAAGAAGAATGAAAATAGAAGAGATGAATGGTTATTTACAGGGGAAGAAAAGTTTTTTTCGTAAAAAAATTGCAAAAAACCCCCCCAACAGCCATTTTGACCATCAAAACTTGCAAATTTTATAGCCGTTGGGGGGGTTCTGTGTAAAAAAAATTGCAAAAAAAAACCCCAAACGACTATAATGGCTATTTTTTTTAAAAAAAAAATTAATGCAGACGTGTCGGGTCGAGCCGGGCCAACGACTCGGGTAACCCCGGCTCGTGCACGGTCCGAGCCGGGCCGGAGCCGTGCCGGGCATGTGTCCGGCACATGCCGGGCTGGACGTGCCCAACGGGCCACTCGGTCCATTTGCCAGCTCTAGTTGTATTGGACTGAAGCCAATATAGTGCCCGATAGATTGGCCTCTAAAAATCGAATATAACGGTTATTTATTCATTTTAGATGACTTGAGTATTTGGGATTTGGGCAAGGGTTGGGTTCTTGTCGAGTCCAATAACCAAACATTCTAAATGATGTTTTATGTACTTTTACATGATATAATGTATTGCCTTATTTAGTTTTCATTTTGGATAAGTCGTTATGTATATGTATAGTCCAATTTTGATATCCGATTGTTAAATATTCCTGATATCTCTCCGCTAGCCTATATCCGATATGAAATTTTTTCGACCGACAAATCCTATCCGATATTTAAAACACTGTGTTTAGGATAATTAAAAATAGTTATTTATTCTTATTATCAAATTGGAGTGACATATCGAGATTATGTAATTTATACAACTGTCACTCCAACACTAATTTTAAAGTAATAAGTTCCTTGAGTCATTTATGTAAATAACAGATTAGGAAATTCTATATTTCTTATATACTAACCTAACTTATGTGTGATGGGGGAAATAATTGAAGAGGGCATGTATGGTGTGCTGGATTTAAATGAGAGATAAGTGGTATTTTAACTGAGATAATGTGATAGATAAATCATAAATGGTATTTGAAACGAAAAGTGGAAATGATTGATGGCATTTTATTAAAAGATGCCTATAAAGGGAAAGTGATTGGTGGCATTTTATTAAAGGATGCATATAAAGGGTGTGGTAACGAAGACAGCATAACACATTCAAGAAAGAAGAGTTGGAAAAGGGAACAAAAAACATATAAAATATAAATTAAGAATAACCAGTTCTGCTGCTTAGCCAATTCTAGGTTGAAGCACATTTTGGTAACTAAAAGGCAGTGTCAAGTAACTCTGTCTATGAAAACTTAGGTTGGCTTGTCAACAATCTTATATGTATGTATGTATGTATTTTTATGTATATTTATATATTTATTCGGAATAACATTAATTGGACTATGGATCTATTCTCATTGGATCTTGTACGTAGCTAAAATATATGGTAAATTTTTGGGTTGTATTTTCTACTGTAAATGCATTTCTTAATTGGCCCATTATTTTCTTTCAACTACAATATCTTATTTTAACATGTTTGCTAATTGCTTGAATTTTGAACCATAAAACTTGATTGATTGTTTGATCGTCTCATTAACTAATATTTAACTAATATACAATATTGTTGGGAAAAAATGCATTATGAGACATTAGACTTCTTGCATTATGGAGAAAGTTGTCTTGCGCTTGGGCTGATATCATGGTGCGCAGAGTGTTCTGTTTCCAGATTCACAGTACTGTACTGGCTCAGTGATTGTGGTACTGTACACTTTTATTTTTTGCTTCTTAGCTGGTTATAACGGTCTTTTTTAGCTTCATAATGACTAAGAAGCAGTTTTGACATGTCCCTTGCTCATGGTTGAACTGTTTTGTTGATCTTGTTTTTTTGTGGTGGGGGTACAGTCAATAAGATTTTCATTGATTTTCTTTTTCTTCTTCCAATCTTGGTTAATTTTTGCGTTTCTTTTGGTTATTCATTGATCTTTCGTCAGTTCTTGCACCGAGTTAATCTCAACTTTTTTTATTTGGAAATCCAGGTAGTGTTAGTTAATTTGTTTAATCATTCTGGTCCAGTAATTTGCCCCCATTTACCCTAAACAATGGTTTATACTCAAAAGGTTTCGTTGCTGCAAACTATGCTTCCGGTAATCATTCTTCTTATAAATAACTAATTTATGATGCAGGTAGCTTCCAAGAAGAAAGGCATGGCAGATGAGGTAGGACTTACATTACAAGCAAAACTGAGACAATCATCTCCGAGTACATTATGAGTGTTCTCATGTAAGAAGAGTTGTGCTATGTGTAGACAATTAACTCGGGAGTTGTATCGTATTTTTCTTCTAGGTCATGCAGGATGGTGCATCTGAGTTGTTCATTTTGTCAGAATTCTACGTTTTAGCATCAACAACAGTCTCATGTTATTCGTATTCATGCATGCTTTAGCACTGCGATTTTGTGTAACTAAAAAACAATTGTCCTTGATCAGCTTTATGCATGAAACTAGTTGAATTAAAGTTGTTGCCATCCTATTTATTGGAGGACACAATTTAGCCCTTCAAGTATCAGGGTCACCACCAATCTGAGGTCGATTCTTCAGAGCAAGCCTGCATGCATCTCTGCTCATCAACAATGTATTGAAATAACCCACATCTACCTTGTATTACTGGCTCAACTATATTAGCGTGGGCCTATCTTGCTATACCCAACTCATGCTTTCAGTTGGACTCCTCTAGATTTTCATCTCTCTGTATGTATGTGTATATGTATATGTATAAAATAGAGTCC